>LPNX010731906.1:353373-405347 GCA_001517045.1 Pseudotsuga menziesii | reverse complement strand
GAGAAGAGAAGTAGTTGGAGAAGGAGGAGGATCAGGCTTTGATCTCCTTGCTGGTTTTATCTTTTATCTTTTTGGGGCATCTATATTGAGGAAGCTTTTATTGGGTTTTTTCCTTTATGGTTTTCCCAGGATAAATCTTTGTGTTCCTTTTGTATGGTTGTGCTTGTCTATCTTTCAGTGATCCTGTTTATATGCTTTTGTTATGAAAATGAAATGAAGTATTGATGTCTTAGCTAAGCATATGAAAAGTTAACACGGTCATCATTTGAGATGTCGAATTCTCTAGTTTTGACTTTATCATCTATCCATTCTGGAGCTTTGGCTTCATTGATTGGTCGGCTTCCTTCTTTAAACTGGGAGAATGTGGCAGGGAAGTTGACTGCATACATTTGGTCAGTTTCCTCCTTGTCGATTGTTTCAACTTTAAGCACTATATGAATAGGTTTGGTCGTTTCGACATGGTTTGATTTCCATCTAAAGCTTTTGCCTTTTGTATTTTCGTTTTCTAATTGTAGTCTTGTCGACTGTGGTATTGTCCCGGCTTGTATATTGTTACAATTCATTGTCTGTCGGTTATCTTTTAAGGGTTTGTTTTCTGTTGACTGTATAAATTCTTTAATCTATTTTGCTGTTTCAACCAAGTTTTCATTTTGTGGTATAAAGTTGAAATATTTAATGAAATTTTCTCTGAGTTCATGCCATAAGAATGTTTCACCCCTAGTTTCTTCTATTTTATACCATTTGTTTGGTAAGTCGGCGAGGGTTGATGGAAACAGGTGTGGCCATGCTCGTTCTTCCTTGTATCCAAGTCTTCTCCATTCTTTTTCACATGTCTTAATATGATCTTCTGGATTCTATCCTTGAATGAATATAGGTATCTAAGCTTGTTTGGTTAACTTCTTTCCTCGAAACCTTTCGACAAAGTAAGTTAAAGCTGATGACCAGGTCTGCAATTTTGTCTGATGGGTATCCCACCATCTAGCAGCTTGTCTTGTAAAAGTTTCTACTAAACTTTGTAGTTGACCATGTTCACCAATATTTTTGGAAACTTGTTCTATGTGCATGACTGGTGATTCGCTTTCCTTATATCTTGGTACTTGTGTAGTATTTACATTGGTAGGTTTTAAAGTAGGGTATTCCCTAATTTTCTTCTCAAAGATTTTTGGGACAATGGACACTATGAAACACTATTGGGTGGGCCTTTTCTGTACTTTTTGAATAGTCCAACACCCTCTTTCTTGTGTTTCGTAGTTCTTGAATTCCCAATCATATAATTCTGCGTTTGAATTATAACTGACCGAGTCTTGATTACCTAAGTAGAGTTCACCATATGTGTTAGGTTCCTGTGTAATCTTCGTTATTCTGTATCTGGTAGAGTTGTTGGATATCAACTTCTTCGTCGATAGGTTCTATCCATGGTTCTCTTTGGGCTGGATGAATAGGTACAATGACCTTTTGTCCATTTCCTTTTAATTTGATTCTCTCTTTGTCCAGGGATATCGATGCTTTCATCTTTCGACCCCAAGGTCGACCGACTAACGCTGGGAAGGAACTGGATCCTTCCGTAGGGTCAATGATTTTGAAGTCGACTTTGGTCGAGATTCCTTTTATAGTTGTGTCAACGTTTTTTCAGACTCCAATAGGTTCAATTAGGCCTTGGTCAGCTAGTTTGAGGAATATTCCTGACTCATATAGTTGAGGTTTGCCCATTTGTTCCCAAGTGTCACGAGTCATGATGTTTACTTGTGATCCAAATTTGAGCACTACTTGTTGGTCATGGTATCCTTCAATTTCCAGGTCGACAAGTGGGTCGGCATCACTTTTATCTTTTTGATTTAAACTGTAGATATTCTTTGTTTGTTTTTCGATGTTGGTGTGTTTTATTTCATATAGCAAGTCGATGAATTGAGATACTGAGTTATCTTTTTGTATGAGGTATATTAATTCTTTTATTATGTTATGTCGATTGTCATTAGTCTTTTCCTGTCGTGCAAATTCTTTGAATACATTTGTTGCTTCTTTATATGTTTGTTTTTCTTTAAGTGGATCAGGGTAGACATTTTTCTCTTTTATTTTGCTGATTCTTGGTTTATCACTTCCTGTTTTTGTCCCTTGTCAGGTTACAACATGCAAATTCTTTGTGTTTATTATATCATTTTTTGGCACACACAACAAGACATTAACATTTTTCTTTTTATTTACTTTTTCCAGCATGGTAGGGAAATCCTCTAGTGAGTGATCCCCTACTCCACAATGAGTACAAAATTTGAGGTCGGTTCTGTCTTTATATGGGTAGTCTGCATACCGATGTCCCTCCTTATAACATGTAAAGCATTGGATGGATCGACATGGTCGGTTGTCTCGATTTCTAGAGAATCGACCTCTACCTCCATAGCCTCCACGTCGATTGTCATATCGGTGCTCGTATATTCGACCGTCGTATCTTTGATTGTTATGATCGTTTGGTAAGTTGTTTTGCTCATTATTTTGTGCAACTGCATTGGTCTGATAGACTGCATGATAATTCTGTCGGTTCTTCAAGTTTAGATGGCAGTCAGCTGTGTTATGATTTTTAGTTTTGCAAATTGACACCAAGATGCCTTGCCATTCTTCATGTTAAACGGGAAATCTTTTATCGAGTGGTCCCCATGCTCTTGGCAGATGTTGCAAAAACATTTCGTTTGCACGAATCGAACGTCCTGTCGGCTGATTTCCTGTCGACAGTTGTCTTTTGAATGTCCGGCCGTCGAGCACTTCGTGCACCAGAGATCCTGACTTTTGAGGTTTAATTCTTTTAATGACTTTTGCACAATTTCAAGCTGTTCTTCTAGTCTGTGATCAGTGGAGTATGTTGGTTTGTCCTCATCCATTTCCACTTGGAGAGATTCTGTAAGCGCATCTTTGTAAGACTTGAATATTTCCAGACTTATGTGTCAGCATATTTGATAAGATAAACCTGCAAGAAACCACTGGATTAATAATTGTTCATCTATAACATAGTCCAATTGGCTAAGAAGGTATTTCCATTGCTTATCATAATCGGGGATAGTTTCTCCTAGCTTTTGCGATGTTGTTTTTAATTTCTTTGCTGCTAGATGTTTTGCATCTGGAGTTTTGAAAAATGATAGAAATTGTGCTTTGATCTCGGCTTTGGTTGCTCAAGGTTGTCTTTCAGAAAAGGTCATATACCAAGTTAATGCTCTTTTCCTCAAGGCACCGATGAACTGTGCCATTTGTCTGTCTTCGTCCGTAACTTGGTTAGCCTCCCAAGTTGACTCACAGACGAACCAGTGTCATCTAGGGTCCTCATCCCTCTCATATAGAGGAATGTGTGTTGTCCTGTGACCCATGTTGAAATCACTGTCGCTGATTTCAGGAGGTGGGGGTGGTGGGGTTATTTGCTTATTTATCTCTGCAGAACTACCATTGATGGAAATTTCATCTCCATCGGTTGCTTTTGTTGTTTCGTCTTCGACCAGCAGTCGGTTGATTTCGACTTCTTCGATCGATGTCCAACTACAGTTACCTGTCCATAGTTCTAAATGTTCTGTGTCCTCCAAAGATGTATTTGGCAGGGGGGGTGCTCCTTCATGTGTCGGTAAAAGTAAGTGGATACTTCGGTTGGAGGGTATCGCTTGAAAGGTAACCCAATTTCCTTCTTCTGGTCGACGAATAATGAGGTGTCTTCCAGTGTATGTCTCGTCATCTAGTCGGCTCCATATACCAATGTCACCAGCGCCTAGTCAGAGGTCCTCTTCAACAATAGTTTGTATCCGGGTACGCGGATTCAATGGAGATAGAGTTGTTCCTTCTTGGGGAGCTTCTAATTGGAGAGCTTTTGGCTGCTCTATCCACAATTCTTCTTCCATAGGGGACACCTCTTCTTCCATGCCTTCTTCTTGTCGGTCATGACCCGAATTTGGCGGATTTCTTTCCTGGGCGGTCGTCTTAGTAATCATTCCTCTGTGCAGCGCTAAGGCTATTTCTCTTATTTATTCCCTCCTTTGTTGTCTCTCTTTCCTCTCTATTTTCTGAACGTCCGACATACATTTGTGTGATACTATCTTCTTGAGTTCCTTTTTGGTTGACTTCTCATTACTGGTGATTGGTATTTGCTTTTAGTCAACTAGAATCCACTCCACTTTATCGCGACATATGACTAGCTACCCCCCCATAGCCTACCCGATGCTTTAGAAAGCTCGGATAGTTCGGTCTACTTGCTTAGGAAGTATTCCCACTCCCTTTCTGCAATGAATTTTTCCCACCTCTTTTGTTTTTTGCCTAGTTAGGGTTTAATGGCGGTCCGTGAAGTGATGGACGAGGTTCGACAATATGACTCACTCCCTTCTCGATCAGGAACTTAAACAGCAAGGTCGACAAGGAACACAGAAATTGCTTGGTGAGGTCTGTGTAAAATTTCTCCTTGACAGTTTCTACCGAAGTTCTGTCTTCTACTGCTTGCTCCTCGCAAAAGTCGTCGTCGATTTTTTCAAACCACTCCGACAAATTTTGTTCTTCCCCCTCGGATCAGGTTTTTTAGCAACTGTTGATCTTTAGTCTCTTCCAGATTTTTCATCCAGGAGTTTCTTTAGAAGTTGGGGCACTGATTCTACAAACTTCTCATGTGTCTCTGTAAAGAATCTCGCTTTTGCTTGTGTGGTCGTTAATCTGTTTCTTTGTGCGTAATTCTGCAAATAATTTGCAATTTTACGTTCCCACCAGTCCTTAATCCCCTGTTCTCATATCATCTGTTTGCATACATCTCATACATGTACTACTGGCAACGGAACCAATGTTGTAATCTCACAGATCACATAAGGTTACCAATAATACATACTAAACATACATACATAACATAGACAAGATATAAGAACAAGTAGATGAATTAACAGATTATATTAACATGAATGGGTCCATATAATACAGAGAACTGAACTGAGTTCTCTTCTGGCTCAACAGCCTAATATATATGATTACAAAACAGTTACAAAATAACTACCTATCGGTTCGGTGAACCGACATGACCTTAGGTGGCCGACCTAATCTATAGTTTAGTCGGCTGTTGTTCAAGTCGACATACCGACTTGCTCCTCCAACACTTACAGAATATATTTCCTAGGATTCAAGAATATCAACATCAGCAGGAACGTGACATTTGACGAAGACTCGGCTTACAATAAGTCCAGAAAAAGACCTATTGTAGAACTTGAAGAAACAGAAGTACCTAGGATCCAAGATACAACTATGAATGAAGCAACTCCAGAAGAAGATCGAGAAATGGAAGAACCTCAGGAACCTGTAGATCCACCCCAAGAGAAGAATCCTTACAAGAGGAAACCAGCATGGGTACGAGAGGCTATCCAAGGTGTAGAGAGATATGGGGCTCCATAATAAGTGCACAGAGAAAGGAAGAGAACTAGGTCATATTCCAGCTATGTAGCCCTATTGTGACATCATTGATAAAGAACCTTCCAACTATGAAGAAGTGGAAAAAAAATAAAGAATGGAAGGATGCTATGATCAAGGAGTACTAGTTGATCATGAATAATGATGTATGGGATGTGGTCCCAAGACCGGAAGGGAAGTCTGTTGTGACTTCCAAATGGATCTACAGGATCAAGCAAGCTCCCTATGGCAACATAGAGAAATATAAAGCAATATTTGTGGCATGTGGCTTCTCCTAGAAGGAAGGGATAGATTATGAATAAAATTTTGCACCTGTAACTAGATACACTTCCATCATATCAGTACTAGCTCTGGTTGTAGTGATGAAATGGAAGATACACCAGATGGATGTCAAGACTGCGTTCTTGAATGGTGTAGTGGAAGAGGAAGTGTATGTGGAGCTTCCACTCGGATTCGAGACACATGATAGGGATACTCATGTGTGCAAATTGAAGAAATCCC
Organism: Pseudotsuga menziesii; assembly: GCA_001517045.1. NCBI lineage: Eukaryota > Viridiplantae > Streptophyta > Pinopsida > Pinales > Pinaceae > Pseudotsuga > Pseudotsuga menziesii. Next base: position 399,440 of record LPNX010731906.1, on the reverse strand, counting down.
TGTATGGTTTGAAACATGCACCCAGGATGTGGAATGGAAGGATTGACAACTTCTTGACTAGCTTGGGATTTACCAAGAGTAAAGCGGATTCCAACCTTTACTATAAGGTTGAGGAATGGAACCTAGTGATACTCCTACTGTATGTGGATGACCTATTTGTGATAGGTGAGGATGGGTTGATTGTTGACATGAAGAGGAAGATTGATGTCAAGTTCAAGATGAAAGACTTGGATATGATGCACTACTTTTTAGGCATGGAGGTGTGGCAGAATGCGGATGGAATCTCCCTGGGACAAGGGAAGTATGTAGTAGAGATCCTGAAGAAGTTTGGGATGATGGACTGCAAGGCCATGACCACACCTATGGCATAGAACCTGAAGCTATTGAGTGATGTTTCATCAGAGTCGGTTGATGCTATGATGTATCGTCAGATGATTGGATCATTGATGTACCTGACGAACACGAGACTTGATATTTGCTTTGTTGTGAACACATTGAGCCAGTTCCTGATGGATCTAAGACATGTTCACCTAGTTGCCGCAAAGCATATTCTGAGGTACTTGAAGGGTGCAGTTGATTATGGCTCAAGTATGAGGAGAATCAGAAGATTAACCTGGAGGGTTATGTGGATTCAGATTGGGCAGGTAGTGCCATTGATAGGAAGAGAACTTCGGGGTGCTTCTTCAGTATGGGATCAGGTGTGATCTCTTGGTTTAGCAGGAAGCAGTCCTTCGTGGCACTAAGTACATCCAAAGCAGAGTATGTTGTAGCTTGTTTGGTTAGTTGTGAGGCAGTGTGGCTGAGGAAGCTACTATCGGATTTGTTTGATATCTAGTTGGATGCTACTTGTATATATTGCGACAACCAGAGTTGTGTGAAGTTGTCAGAGTACCCGGTGTTCCATGACAAGTCGAAGCATATCGAGATCAAATATCACTATATCAGGGATATGGTGCATAGAGGAGCAGTGAAGCTCCACTATGTTGTGATGGACAAGCAGATAGCTGATGTGTTGACTAAGCCATTAGCCAGAGTGAATTTTGAGTACTTTAGGGAGAAGCTTGGTGTTCTCCAGATCAAGGTTCCTTCCAAGGGAAAGTGATGAGTTTGTGAGCCTTTTTGACATGGTGGTAGGTGGGGCCTCCCATGGTCAGATGTAAGTGCAGATCCTTTCTAACATGGTGGTAGGCGGGGCCTCCCATGGTCAGATGTAAGTGTAGATCCTTTCTGGCATGGTGATAGGCAGGGCCTCCCATGGTCAGATGTAAGTGCAGAGCCTTTCTGACATGGTGGTAGGCGAGGCCTCCCATGGTCAGATGTAAGTGCATAGCCTTTCCCCGGATGGTAGATGGTGTGTCCTACCATGCCGGTGGATGTAGGTGCAGGGCCTTTCCTTGGATGTTAGATGGTATATCCTACCATGCTGATGGATGTAAGTGTTAGGAGTTTCCTCGGATGGTATATGGTGTGTCCTACCATGCCGGTGGATGTAAGTGCTAGGCCTTTCCTCAGATGGTAAATGGTGTGTCCTACCATGCCGATGGATGTTAGTGTTGGGCCTTTATGACATGGTGGCAGGATGGACCTCCCATGGTCAGATATAAGCGATGGACATTTCTGACATGCTAGCAGGCTGGGCCTCCCATGGCCGAATATAAGTGCAAAGACCTACATCCAGCATGAAAAAGGGTTGGCTCTGTAGAACTTCCTATGATGAGTAGAATTGAAAGATAGCACCATTTGATCGAGATAGTAGGATCAGTGATGATGATGATGATCCAACTTTAACAATGATCCAGTGATGAATACTTGTGTTGATGAACTGTGTCAAGAGAATACCTTTCTAGATAAGAGGGAGTGTTGATGTATTTGTAACTTCAGAATGTCTTTGCTTGTATATTTTATATTGTATTTCATTGTACCCCGACGGAGATGTTTGTTCCTTCAATCGAGAGATTCATTAATATAATAAAGTCATGTAAATTCATTGAGGTTAACCCTTCATTGTAAGTTGGGGCAATATTCCCCACAATTGAGGGGTATTAGGGCTATTAGCCTCTCCTAGTGAGGTCGACCCTGTAGAGTAATTGTTAAGTGGAAAACTAGTATAAATTGAGAGTGAGACTCTCTATTTGAAACAAACACTCACTCAACTATAGTGCATGAGTGAGAGAGGAGGAGCTTGCACAAGTGAGAGAGAGAACAACTGTCAAATATCATCTTTGTGTTTTTAAGTTTTACTTTTGCTATTGGTGCTCATTCTATCTCTGAGGAAGTTGCGGGGTTTTCTCCTTTATGGTTTCCCCAAGGAAAACTCTTTGTGTCTCTTGTCTCTTGTGATTATTGCTTTGCATGTTATTCTCTCATATAATATCCTAGATCATATTGATTAAATGATAAATATCTAACAACAGAAGGGCCAATTTTGGTCATAAAAGTTGGTATTTCTGCCTTCTGCGTTCGGCTTTCCACGAAAGGCAAAAGTGGAAGGGCGGAAATGGAAAAGGTAAAGTTTCAGGTTGCAAAATTTGGAAAACCCAATTTTTGCTTTTTGAAGCTCGCATCTTGATCTTAGATCAATGATTGAGGATGAACCTGATAGAGATTGACGGTGCAGAAAGAAAATCTGGAAAGGAAAACATCAAAAAGGCGGAAGACACGGGATTTTGGTTAAGAAGAAACCCGCTTTTTGTTTTCTGTAGACCTCAGATCAACGGTGGGGAAGGTTTCTGTCTAAGATCGACAGTGCAGAAAAGAGGAATATGTACACAGGTAATAATAATTCCCGATATACGGAAACAGGTAGGCCCCGAAGCTTTCAACAGCCCAGATCACCCTTGATCTCAAATCAATGGTGTAGATTGATTTCGCTGCTCTAACTTGCACGGAGAAAATAGATTTCCATATTTGCGGAATTGCTTAAAGGGGCGCATGTTTCAACAGTCAGGATTAAGGATAAGGTAAGATCAATGACGGGGGTGAATTTCACTGATTCAACATGCGAGGACAAACAAACTTTTTAAATAAGTGAAATTGGGTATAAGTTGCATACTTCAACGGTTAGGATAAAGGATAAATCTAGATCTATGGTGGGTGTGCATTTCACATCCAAAACATGCACATAAGATAAACTATTTCAGGGCTACGAAATATTATAGACTCCACACCTTTGAATGGTGGAGATCGTGGCAGAGATTTGATCTATGGTCGAGTTCTATCTCACAATGGAAACAAGCAAGGAGTTTAACAAGATGAAGGATTGCGAAATCGGCTAAAGGCTGCACTGCTGGACGGTTAGGATGTCTCATAGATAAAGATCTACGGCTGAGGTTTATTTCGCAGGCGGAAGATGCAAGGAATATTAAAGTTGTTGCAGGATGCCTGGAGATTTTCTGAACTGTCATTTTCATTCAGTAGGCGTGGTTTCCAGGTGTCTAATTTTCCATTTATGTCCATCATGCGCATCCCATCATGCTTTCCTATTTTGTTTATGATCATGGCAAATATGCCAGATCAACATTTGTTAGGATTTGATTCCCACACTGTAACTGAATTTGTCTTTGTTTCGAAGTTGGTCTTGGGAGCAAGGATAATTTTAGGGGCGAATTTTAGCCTAGTGGGCTATTTTCCATATTTTTCTCCCAAAAAAGGTCCACCATTTTTCATTTTTTGAAGCCCTATTTCTCCCAATTTTGATGGGGTAAAATGTTTTCATCCTAAAAATCGCCAAATTATTATATAAACGATATAAATCCTTGGAAATTAAAATATTTTTTGAAAAATATCGTCAATCATTTTATAGTTGGCGTTTTAAGAATTGGTAATATTCGCCAACATTTATACACTTTTAAATATGTATGGTTCCTTAAAATCATCTCTACTTGGGAGCCTATGACACTATAAATATACCCTCAATAGAGGAAGACGGGGTTGGAACCTGTGAGAATTTTGTGTTATACATTTTGTGATCTATCATTAAGAAAATTGCAAAGCCAAATGCTGGCCTATTGCTGCAAAGAGGGCCTGTATAATTCGTAGTTACAGTCTGTTATTTCCTTTCCTATGTGCATGTTTCTGCTGTTAAACTCGCCATTATGTGTTCTTCATATCTGGAAAAAGTGTGTAATAGTTCAGAATTCATATTTTTATGCTCTGACTATTGTTTCAGGTATTCACCAATCTTTCTTTCCAAAGTTGATGCAGAATTCATCTTTTAGGTTCTCTGTGTTGATGGATTGTTCTTGTCCCTTCTTTATCACCATACAAACTGCTATTTGACTGTAACCGAGTGCTACCTCTCCTTTGTAGAATTTCACCTGCAAACTGTTTTGAATTCATGAATATTTGCGACTCCATAGCCTAATGTATGCTTGCTTCATTTCAACCACAAACTTAATCTGAATTTTGTTTTGTTTTTATATCTGGCCCTGTTAAAAATCTGTGAGAGATCCTTCTCTAGAAACGAAGAAGCCATCTCCTTTTCTTAAAGTGGTTATGTTGTTACCTTGGGATTCGCCCTCCACAACCTAGGGTGCAATTCTGAGTGCTAACAAATTGCGCCTTTGTTGGAGACGAAAATGCAAATCATCCCTGGGAAAACGACATTGTCTTAGTTCTACGACCTAGTTGAGCAGTCGGTCATAGACACATATAGGTTATGTATGCTTTGGCGAATCCACTCAAATCTTCTGGAATATGAATCCACTAGGGAGACTGGTGGCTGGAAGGACTGATACAGGGAGAAGGGTTCAAATATTCCCTTGGTATGAATGACATAGTTTTAGATCTGATTGTTGATGGTGAACAATGGTCAAACATCAAGAAGGTCGTACGTCTTTCACCTGGTGAATCCACATTTATTTTGAGCAAGATTTCAGGAGGCATCCTAGCTCCCAAGAGGTCAAATACACGAGGTAACCCTAACGCTGAAATATTACTGTGTGGAAAATCCAGTAAGGTTGCTTAGAAATAAGGGAAAAGAACAAATAAATATTTCTCAATTTGGTGCATCGTCTTCTCAAGAATTTATAGCATTTAGGATTTTGGGCTAGAAACAAATTTTGAAAGGTCCTTGTTCAAATAAAAAAATTATCTGATTTGAAGGAAACTAAAATTAATCCCAGTAGGTTAGAATCATATCTGCTTGATTCTCTTTGGCACAATCTTCAAAAACTCTATGAAAACTGAAGAAAGAAACCCTGTGGTTCAAAGTTTTCAACCTTATATCCCACCAATTGTTCAAACCCCTCCAGCCTTTCAAGCTCCTCCTTGTGTTCCAAATCCACCTAAACTAATGCTACCGAGTTTGCTCCATTAGCCTTACCTGTTGTATTGCATTACCTTCCTCAAATTTTTTCCCAATGAATTCCCTTCTATGATGGGGATGGAAATTTCACAGCAAGACATCATGTTGATAAATTTGATGATTATGCGGACTTGGAAGAGGTTGATGGAGATGATATTAACATGAGGTTTTTTGTACTAAGTTTGTCAGGAGAGGCAAAGAAATGGTTTAGAGATCTACCTTCTAGGTCCATTCCCACATTTGAAGCTTTTCAAACCTCATTCTTAGAAAGATGGGATGATAAGAAAAGTCCTTTGCAGGTGCTTTCTCAGTATAATAATCTTAAGAAAGGAGGTTTTGAATCTTTCCATGAGTTTTCTAGTCGATTTATGAGGGTGTATAACTCTATTCCTGCTGATATTAAACCCCTTGTAAGCGCTGCAAAACTCCATTATGCTGATTCCTTTGGCAATGACTTTGCATTATTATTGAGAGAGAGAAAATCAATAAGTCTTCATGTTATGTTTCAAGATGCTTTAGAAGTGGAAGCTAAAATGATGGAAAGTGGGAAGATAAAGAAAAAAGTAGAAATAGATAGAAGGAAACTTAGAGAAGAAAATGTGCCTTCTGCTTCTGCTGCCTCCTCTCCCAATGATGCTCAATTACATCAACGCCATCATCATCCATGGAACATCATCATCATGAACATCTCTATCATCATCTCGAGTATAATCATATCTGGTATCATCTCGAGCATAATCTCTGGCATCATCTTGAGCATCAACATCATCTTGAGCATCATCAACATCTTGGGAATCATCTCTTCAACCATCAACATCATCTTGAGCATCAGCTCTGGTATCATCTCGAGCATCATCGTCATCTCAAGAACCATATCTTCAAGCATCAACATCATCCAAGCATCATCTCTGGTACTGAATGCATAAACTCATCTGCAAGTGAATGCGGGACCACTATCCATAAGAGAGTACTATCATCTGCAGGACCATCCTCAACCAGTAAGTGCTAGGACCACTCTCAACAAGAGAGTTTTCTTGTCTGCGGGACCATCATCAAAGAGGATATTGTCGTCTGCAACTGAATGTAGATACCGCTCAACATATGAGAGTATTATCATCTGCAGGACCATCCTCTGTTGGTAAGTGCTAGGAAAACTCTCAACAGGAGAGTGTTCTTTTCCGCAAGACCATCCTCAAAGAGGATAATGTTGTCTGCAACTAAATGTAGATGTCATCCACAACTAAATGCATGGCCACTCAACATATGAGAGTACTATCGTCTGCAGGACCATCCTCAGTCGGTAAGTGCTAGGGCCACTCTCAGCAAGAGAGTGTTCTTATACACGGGACCATTCTACAAGTGAATGTAGGATCACTCTCCAGAAGAGAGTACTATCGTCTGTAGGACCTTAGCCAGTAAGAGCTAGGAACACTCTCAACAAGAGAGTGTTATTGTCCGCAAGACCATCCTACAAGTGAATGAAGGATCACTCTCCAGAAGAGAGTACTATCGTCTGCAGAACCATTCTCAGCTGGTAAGAGCTAGGACCACTCTAAAAAAGAAAGTGTTCTTGTCCACAAGACCATCCTACAAGTGAATTCAGGATCACTCTCTAGAAGAGAGTACTATTGTCTATGGGACCATCCTCTGTTGGTAAGAGCTAGGACCACTCTCAACAAGAGAGTGTTCTTGTCCGCAAGACCACCCTCAAGGAGGATACTATCATTCACAAGTGAATGTTAGACCTTATTGACATCTATAGGCACACTGATAAACTCGACTGGCATTTTCTGTACTAGCACATCACTTCCATCTCATCCTCAATAATAATCTCATCATCACTTCCTCTTTCTAGTGAGGTCCTTTCGGACTACACCAAGATTGTCTCGAAAGTGTTCAAACTTACGCGAAAAAGAGGCTTAGTCAGCACATCAGCAACTTGTTCCTATGTAGGAACATACTGGAGCTCCACAGCTCCTCTCTGCAACATATCCCAGATGTAATGATACTTTATCTCTATATTCTTTGACTTATCATGAAACACCGGGTTCTTTGTTAACTTGATACAACTTTGGTTGTCATCATAAATCTCAGTGGCATCCATATCGGTATCGAACAATCCTTCCAATAGTTTGTGAAGCCATACTGCTTCGCTATAGGCTGAACATGTTGTAATGTACTCAACCTTTCCTGTACTGATGGAAACAATTTTTTTCTTTTTGCTAAGACATGAGATCACACCTGATCCCAAATTGAAACAACATCCTGAAGTTCTCTTTCTATCTTCAACACTTCCTGCCCAATCCAAATTAGTATAACCAAATCAATCCAAATCATCACTTCATTGTCGGTTGTATATCTGAGGAAACAATCCAATGTACCCTTTAGGTGCCTCATCACATTTTTTGTTGCAACTAAATGAACATGTTGGGGCTCCACCATATATTGACTCAAGGTGTTCACAACAAAACATATATCTGGTCTTGTATTTGTCAAATACATCAGTAATCCAATAATATGTATTTATAATGTGACATCTACTCTTTTTGAATAGGAATCATTTAATAGCTTCAGGTTTGTTACCATCAGAGTGTTAATTGCTTTTCAATCTAACATTCCAAATCTCTTCCAAATATCTACTGTGTATTTTCCTTGGTTTAGGAAAATCTCATCAGAAAACTGCCATACTTCAAGACCTACGAAATAATGCATTGTGCCAAGATATTTCATTTCAAACTCTAATGCGAGTTTCTTCTTACATTCATTGATGAGCTTCTCCTTTCGTGTCAAAAATAGGTCATCTATATACAATAGTAATATCATGATTGTTAAATTATTGTAACTTCAGAAGATATTCTATTGTACTTTTGTTGTATTCTTCTTCAGAGACATTATTCCTCCATTAGGAGATGTCCTTGATGTAATTGGTCATGTAAAAGTCATGACGTAAAATCTCTTTTGTAAGTCGGGGAAATAGTACCCACAAAAGCAATATATAAAATGTATTTTTGAGTCTCCCAAGGTAGGTCGGCCCTAATTAGGGAACCTGGGCAACCTAGTTAGTTATTTGAGGCACTCACCTAATGAATATAAATATGTGAGGCACCTCTCTCATTCTTACACATCTTACACTTTCTTGTTGTTGGGGTTTTACACTGTACTTGGTCAAATTCTATACTGAGGATGTTTTTGTGTTCTCTTGTGTTGTTATACTTGTCTTTCTTTCAGTGAATATTTTTCTCATGGTTATGATGCCAAATTTTTTTAGATATTGTATAACCATTAAAAATCTAACATGGTATCAGATGCACCTTGAAAGAAGTCTTTGTGCAGCCTAAACACTTCTACAGCTACATCTACTGAAGATGAGGGTTTCATGCTTGAAAACCCTAGAACACAAAAACTATTCATGTTGGTACCTTCTATTTAAGATTATATTGGAGAAGGATCATGAGCTGAAACTTTGACATGTCAAAGATAAAATCTTAATCTACCATATGTAAAAGTTTCATCCTCATATTCTCTATAATATAGGAGATATGATTCCTCCAACTCAAGGTTCCAGCCTCTCCCAGAATTTAGCCTTAATCAGGTGACCTAGGGAGAATCACTATATATCAGGATAGGAAGGTCTGAAAGAAATTTCACAAGATGTTCTAGATAGGGCATGGACTGTAGTTTATGTGGTAAAAGGTTTAGACCCCAAAGGTGAAATAGTGACACGCGGCAGTTCGTATAAGTTTTCTATGTTGAATAGTACTAAAATAAGGCACCTTGGAGAACTTCGTATAAGTCCCACTTGGTGAATCCAATTCTGCTCTAACCTATGGGGTTGGAAACAAGACAGGCCAGGCTACCTCAGGACAAAGTTATAGACCTTTAAGAGCCGAACATTTGGAGCTATAGTAGAAACAAGTTTAGTCATTTTTGCAAAAGAAACCAGAGAAAAACTATGGCTTCCTATTCTGGGCACTTCCATCCACCAATCAGTTGAAGGAGGACCATCAAATTCACCCTAGGAGGGTGCATCTCTCTATGTAAGAAGTTTCTCATTTTGTAGACATTCATTTTTTGACCTAACACTACTACCGAAGAAAACTAGGGCATCAGATATTTTGCAGCTATGTCCATAGTTTTGGGAAAATAAGTATGCTACTCATCTTTCCTTGAGGAGGCGCATCTTTCTATCCAATCGGATATGAAAGATACATATGTTAAAAAGTTAGGGTTTCTTTGTCAAACCCTAGGTCCACCAGAATCAGTCTTTCAAAATATCCTTCAAGCAAGCATCAATTTGAAGCAATCTCACTGGTAAGTTCCATCCTCTCTATTTTCATTTGAGGTTCTCATTTTTTATCATGATGACAAACAGTACCAAGCTTGAGTACAAGTTTGAAAGAGTTGAGAACCTCTAAGCATGGAATTCTAGAGTGCTTCTCATACTTGAAGAAGCATGAAATGGATAACTATGTCAAAGAAGAAGCTATAGATCCTGAAGGATATGAAGTCAAAGAAAAGAAAAAAAAGGACCTAGTCAAAACAAATATGAATACTTCTGTCTCCATTGGATCTCATATATATCATCCTTGAAGACTCCCAAGGATATGTTCGATGCAATGAAACAACTAATAAGAATATGACCTTGAGAACTCAACTCAAGGATGTGAAGGTGCAATGTTAGAAAACATTCAATGTTAATTCACAAGGAGATCTCAGCTCAAGGAGCAATTAGAAGTCGTTGAAGACAATTTCAAAGAAGCAGAAGCATAAGTTACAATTTTGAATGGTCTTCCAAGTTCAGTTAAGAGAGTTTTTCTAGTAGGATAATCACATATGGAGGAATGCATGAAAGAAGAAGAGTGATTGATGGAAAATAATAAGAGATGGAAATCAATCCCAAACAACTAATGCCAAGCAGAGAAAGAACATTCCTGCCAAGAATAGAAGAACATCTCACAAATCAATAGTTCAATTGTGATGAGAAAGGACACTTTGCGAAAGAATGTCCCAAGAAGGAAGAATGGAAGGATGATATGATCTAGGAGTACCAGTCGATCATACAAAATGATGTTTGGATATGAGTTCAATACATAAAGGGAAGTTTTATGAAGTCTTCTAAGAAGATCTACAAGATCAAGTATACCGCAGATCAAAGTATCAAAAGATACGAAGCAAGGTTTGTGGTTTCTATCAGAGAGAGAGTCGATTATGACAAGGCACTACTCTAGGGGCTAGACACACCTCTTCAGTAGTAGATATTACACTATAAAGTAGTAGATATTACACTAGACAATTGGTGTAATCAAAGTAGAAGAACAGATCGAGCAACCTATATGGCTTTAGACTCTCTACAGAGAACCACCTATGCACAGAAAGATTGGTACAAGCTTAGTAGGCACCCGTGGGATAGCACATACAGTTACATGAGGAGATTGAGGATCAACTAGAGTGATGGAGATCCAAACCTTTACTACAAGGTTGAATATAGAATCCTATAAAGGAGAAGAAGCTCATAGATGGGTGTAAGAGAAAACTTGCAACAAATTTTGAGATGAAGGATCTTGATATCTAGTGACCTCGACAGGTGACATTGATGGATACAAAGAAGACTAGTGGAAGAGGAGGCTAGTTGTCACTCCAATGTCCTAATATAGATGCATAGGGAGGATGGTGCTCCACCTTAGAGGGAGTGACTACGGTAGATCTCAAAGTTCGAGAATCTTGACATGATTCTTGGGATTAAAGGTATGATGAAATCTAGAGGACATTTTCCTTATCCAAGTAAAATATGCAGAGAAAATGGTGTGGTACCTAAATAGTACTGTAGAGATATGATGACTTTGATTGAGTTGGTAGTTCTACGAACAGAAATATCACTCCAACATATTGCATAAATCAAATTATCTCTCTCAATGCAACTATATTTCAGCTGAGAAGAAAGCAAGTAAATATTCCTCAAGTAATGAGGAATATGATCCAAAAGAATTATACAGATGAAGATGAAGATTATACTATTGTCCATTTCATCATTGGATAAGAAGAGATACAGTGGCAGGACACACAGACACAGATCTATGTGATTTATGGTGCAAGAATACTTGCTCAGTATTTTCAATCATGAGAAATATAGGAGTAGGTCCTCAGAAACAGACGATGAAGTTGAACACATTGGAAGAGACTACAGTAATCCAAGAAGACAAAGATCAAAATGGAGTCTCCCAAACAAACAAAGATAAGTATTTGAATTGTTATTTCCTATATATCTAGTTGTTCAAGATGTGTACATAGATATGTTCCTAGATTCAGGAAATGTATTATGCATATTATGATATTTGCAGTTTACTACTAATATGCAGGTGATGGGTAAGTGGCATATGTTCCTACAGATGAACAAGTGTTAGATGTGTTACCTAAGCCTCTGCCTCGTGTAAACTTTGAATACTTCCGAGACAAGCTTGGTGTCTTTTGAAAGGACCTCTCTCGAAAGAGGGAGTAACAATAGATGGATGATGGTTGCAGTGGTGAGTAGCTCAATATAGAGGAGGGTAATTCTGGCCAAGCTCATTTGTCCCGAAAGGGTTAGTAAGTCAGACAAGGCATGTTGATCCTAGGGGGATTAATATATCTGGCTAGGCTTTTTTGGCCTGAAAGGGTTAGTAATCCATACAAGGCTTGTTTGGTCCCCAAGAAGATCCATCTGTCTAACTAGGATTTTTTGGCTTGAAAGAGTTAGTAAGTTAGACAAAATGCTTGGATGGATCTACCAGAGAACTCAACGTGATGTTGCTCCGAGACTTTAAAGGGCAAGATGTATCTTCAATATTGCTATATTGTTGATTGTTGAAATGATTGCTTCAATATTGTTATATTGATCATTGTTGAGATGTTTTCTTTGGTATTTGTTATCAACCCAAATGGCACTTCTCCGTCCGAGTGCCGACAATTCATTATGTTGGTACACAAAAGGAAATTTCAGGATTGAAGTTTTCCTAAACACTATAGATGGGCATGACATGAGATGCATTTACCCTTCAACCAACTTGCCATTTTATTTTTCTATGTGTTGATTGCCGTACATGACTATCTCCATTGAAACTCGCGTACATACGCGACTATCCTCGTTGACAACTTGCATATTGTATGCGACTATTCCCATTGCAACTCACGTACAGATCTATACGTGGGTTACCCTTAAAGCAACTCGCGTGTCATACATGGGTTGCCAGTATCAATAGTCGCGTACACATCCATTCGACATTAAAAAATATAAATCACGATTAATGGAGATTAGTTGAGCCCTAATCATTAACCATCTCAATTGACTCAACCTCCTCAACCTTTGAAACTACTCTATTTCCCAAAGTATAAATAGAGGCCTTGGGGAGGGCATTAATCAATCAATCGTGGAGAGAAAAGTTACGCTGGTGGTATATCTTCAGAAGTCTTTGGAGCAGCAGAACTCAGAGTCCTTTGGTTGCAGAGGAGTCCTTGTCTCAGGCGTTGGGTTGTACACTTATCTCATTCACTGATTGTTAATAAAGAGAATTCTTCTTCCAACTTTGTGTTGAGTCTCTTTCATGTATCATGGTTGATGAATATATTTGATTAAGCACTATATATGTTGTTTATCTAACCTTTCATATATACATGTATAAGATCACATTTGGAGAATTTTCTCTTTGCAGGTGAAGGAGGTGCATCCCTGAAAGCTTTGGAGAGAAGCAGTGCGGGAGAAGACAAACATTGGATCAACCATCAGTAATCGGGTGAGTCCAACATTTCTTCCTATTTCCTTTCTGTAGTTTAAATTTGATTGTCTGCAAGTTTTAGAAGTAAGTTGGTAACCCCAGACCTTAGGTTACAAGGGTGTTTATTCCTGAACAACAGAATTGGCGATTCCGCTGGGGATCCCAGATTGCTGTGGGTTAACTATGTAGATCAGTGCCCAGTCTTTGCCTTGATTCAGTGTGTGGTGTCTTGTCTTGGTTCAGATTTGTAGTGGTGCTTTGAAGTCCTTGATAATTTTTTCCTTTTTTGAAAAATTGAACTCCTGTACGCGGGTTTCTCTTATACACAGTCGCGTATAGAGGTCTGTGTATGCAGGTTGTTCTATAGCACAGTCATGTACAGTACGCAGGTTGCTCTTGTACACAGTTGCGTACAAGACTGAGCAACAAATTTTTTTAGGTTAGGGTTTTCTTGTCCCTGTCCTTCTATATATTTTGTTTTGTTGAGTGGCCTTCACTATGAGCATTACACTGTGAGTTTGATGACCTTGTTAGCCATACCTTGTGCTTTCTTGTAAAGCCCTTGAGTTCTTATTGTTTGGATTGTCTTTCTGTTAGCAACTTGAAGTGGATTTTCCTGTTGGGTTATAGGTTCAAGTGCTGGTTGTCTGAATAAGTGATCAAGGTTCTAAACAATGTATATCCCATTCTATTTTCAAATAGTATTGGTTTTCCACTTGCCTTTGTTTGATCTTAGTGATTTCCATTCATTGTGTCTGCCCAAGCTAGGGTTCCAAGTCTTCCTTAGGTGGTTGATCTTTTGGTTTTATTAATTTGTTTTACTTCACTTTGCTTACTTTATATAGTTAGTTTATTCAAGCATACTCAAGTATTGTGCATTTAGGTGCATAGTAGTCTTTGAGCAATTTGAAAAGTGAAAAGAAAACATTAGAAGCTTTTGCATTTGATTTGCATACAGTAGTTTTGTTTTCAGTTTTTAAACATAATCTCAAAAATTACAAAAATATAGTCTTAGTGTTCTCTTTATCGTTGCATTTTCATCAGTTTACATTTACAAAAAAAGAAAAGAAGAGAAGCTTGTTTTTTAAGTAGTGATAATTTGCTTTGGAAGTATACACCTATTGTTTTTTACATTTCTTATCGAGTCAAAAACATCATAGTCTTTCACTCCACTTGCCTTTTGAGTAAAAAATAGCCCTTAAAATTAACGCAATAATTAAAATTTATTAGTAATTTTTGTGTTTTAGGCCATACACCTACAAGCTTAGGCTAGAATTGTGGGATAGGAAGTGTAAACTCCCCATAAGTATTTAAAATCAGACATAATGGGCCAATCGATAGGTAAATCCTTCTCTTTATCGATAGTATCTGGGAAGCTCCTCTCAAACGGGAGTCAAGCACGAGGCCGCGTGGAGGCATTGGATTGAGGAGATAACCCTTCGATTCCTTGTCGAAATGTAAACCAGGGTTTTTACGCATCTGGGGATTTTGTCCTAGACAGAGTTTCAGGTTCAACTACCCTGCCCATGCATATTGTTAGCACTCAGAATGTACCCAGGTTGTGAAAGGTAAATCCCAAGGTAACAACAAAAACCACTTTAGAAAGAAACTGGCTTTTCTTTCCAGAGAGGGATCTCTCAAATACAGATTTAACAAGGCTAGATATAAATCAACACTCGAAAATTATACAGATGGTTGAAACAATACACATAACCATTGGGCAATGGAGTCACATATACATAAAGATATCACAAAGACACATGCATGAGATTTATCAAAGGCAGGATAACCATTCAATCACAGTCGTTCATTTAATTTTAGGTGAGATAGAAGAGATAATGAACAGTCCATCAATACAGAGCATCAAAATATGAGTTCTATATCAACTTTAGTAGAAACATTCATAGAATATCTGAGACAATTATCAGAGCATAAATAATATGAATTCCAACCATTCAACACTATGTTTCAGATACGAAGAAAACAAAATGGAGTGTAACACTGGAAAAAAACAATCACAAAGAAAGGGAAGTACAGACTGCAATATAAACAGCACAAGAATCTCTGACAACCGCATGCATTCAGCTTTGTTATTCAAAAATATATGTCTTCAGAAAACATTCATCAACAAGATGGGTTCCAACCCCCATCACATAAAGTAAATGCAATTATATACATAAAATGATTTCTTCTTCCAAGAAGATTTATAACTGAATAACCTGCTTAATCAAAGTCTTGTAACTATATTCCTAACTACTAGGAATAAACTACTTGCTTTGATCTTAATAGATCATTAAATTAAAATCAACTCGGTGACAAGGCCCGTCCAAGAAGCTCCTCAGCGCGCAACACCTGTTTTCATGAATGAAGGATATACTTTGTTTTTCCAAATCTTTCTATGGCTCTCCATTGCTCCGCGCTTGGAATATCATACTCAATCATTTCCCGAATAGACACCTCCAGCTCCATGTAGGCTTCATAAGACACTTTAGGAAACCCTCCTCTGATGATCAGGAATTTCTGTAATATCTCAAAATCTTCTGTCAGCTTATCTACGATGACTTTCCCTGTCAACCCTTTTTCCAAATCGTCAAATTTAGAATGATCCATACGGCTTCATACCAATAGGCTGTGATAATGTTCTTGAGAAAATATTCGTCCCTCCTCGTCCCAAAAGGAAGGACGGCCATCTTCAAATAATTCTTTAAAAGCCTATTTGAAGTCATTAACCTGTGAGATCATTTCATCAGCTTTGTCTTGTACTGTCTTCATTAGATGATGTTTATGAATAAAACTTTTTTCCCACAGTACCATTGCCACTCTGTCTTTGACTCCTATGTCATGTAATTTTTGGTATGTTAATGAATTTAAGAAATTTAATGCATTCTAAGCTGTGCCAAGGGATTTCCTCTCCATAGTTTCATTTACTAACTTCAGTCTTTGATTGGCCAAATTGATCAATATGCTTTAATCATCAATGAAGTTCAATTACTGCCTGAACTTAGTAATTTCTATGAATAATGTATCCCAAATTATGTGCCTTTCTCCCTGGAGAGGACCCTTTCCTATGTTCCTTTCTTTCAATTCATTAAATTTCTTCTGTAGCTGAATTTTATCTTGCAATATCTTATTCTTATTTTCAGTCACTTTGGCTAGCTCAGATTTGACTTTTTCATTTCCCTCCTTTAATTCTGTTATCTCTTCATCTTTCAGGCTGACTTGGGACATGGGCACTAGTAAGTCATCTGCAGAAAAATCATTTAAAGGTTTTTCAATGTTCACAATAGTTAAGTCCTCATCAGTGGGAGTTTGACTCATTAGTTCCTCCATGATTTCTTTTTCTTCATTTTGATCCCTTTTCAGCAATGAAATCTGTGCTATTAACTCGTTCCGTTCTGCTTGCCACTTATCCTTTTCTTCTTGTAATTTTACAGTCTTTCCTTTATACTCCATCATATCCTGATGAATCCTGTCCTTTTCCTCTTGTAATGCTAATAATTCGGATGATTGAATATGTTATGTACTTGGGATCTTCAGCCTTTTCTTCAATACCTGGAGGGCATTGTCTTTTTCTTCTAGGAGTCTTTTGATTTCCTGGGTGTTACCTATTTCATTTTCTGAGCTTATGACGTCTGCTTGCAGCTTTTTTATTTGAATGGAATTAGCCTTGTTTTCAACCTTCTCATGTTTTAACTGAACTTCCAACTTGTCAACCAAAACTTGTAACTTACTAATTCTTACCATAGCATGCAATAAATTTGAATAAATAATGTCTCCCATTTGTTTATGTAACTGTATTTTATCTGGCACACTAATTTTGTCTAATCTCTCTTCCATTTTTGACATCTTCTTATCACTCACCATAGCCAATTTAAAAGTATTTATTTCTACGTCCCGGGTAGAAATCAAGGAAGTTTTTGGATAGTTTAAACTTCTCACCCGCAGGAGTAGATTCCTTGTTTCTTCTAGGGACTGCTTTTGCTTCTCCACATAACTAGTCATGAGCTCTTCTTTAGACTTGAAAACTGGGCCTGATTCTGTATTATCTACACCTTCAAAAGAAAATTGACTCACTTGTACAGACTTTGTAGGAATCAAAGCAACTCTTTTTAAATCATCTGAAATAATTTCACTTAAAACTTTATCATCTTGAAACAACTTGGCCTTTTTATGTGAACCATACTCATCTATCTACATAATTTCAACTCCAGAAAGACTTCTTTTAACCAAAATATTAGAAACATCTGTCACTTGAGATACTGCAACCGGTCTACTGCTTGTATTTTCATCAGATCCTAGAATTTCTATAAAGTGAAAGAAATTGGCTATTTCATCCAGACCTTGAACAACTTGGTGGTCGAATGGCTTATTTTTATTTGCCTGTTTTCTCAGGGAAATTATATGATAGGGATCATAATTTACCCTATGCTCCTTTTGAAAATCCATGCCTTCCAACAATTTCTCTATGAACACCAGAGCACCTTTATTTTTAAAAATAAAAGAACCCACTTTAAGAGGGAACTTGATATTGGAAGATTTCTTAAAAGCTCCAAAGTGTTCTTCTTCTGCATGTAATCTCTACCTCATATACTCCAATGCAAAAATCCTGGGAGTAAGGAAAGCAGGTAGCTTATAAGTCTCTCCAGTAAAACCATATATTCTCAAAACGGTGAAATCTTTATACAAAAACCAATCTCCGGTCCTATCCTCAGGTGAGGATTGCATCATGCTTTTAATTTCTTTCAATACTCGGGGTAACACTTCGTCAAACAACATCTTGTATATTTCTGACATGATAGAATTTGCAAATTCAAACATGTTGATCTGCTTGGGAAAATCTGAAGAGAATATGGTACTTAAAAACTGTAATTCGGTGACATTCGAACATAGTAACATGTTCAGCAAATAAGTTTGAAACTTGAAAAACCTGACTTTTGGAAACTCACTCAATTGGATATGTATAGCTTCTGCTAGATACTCGTCTAAACTGAAGAAATGAACTTACTAAGACTCAGAACTCATCGAACTCATTTTTAATAGGAAGCCCAAGATGACTTCATTGACATGACAGTCATCATCTAGACCCAAGACTTGACAGACTAAGGATACAACTAATTGAACTTCATCTCTAAAAATGTGAACATGATATGGCAGAAAAAGACCATCTAGTGAGTGACCCTTGTTCAAAATGCTAGACAAGAATTTGCAACGAACCTCAGTTTCACAATTTTTGTACACTTCAGCTAGAATGGACTCGTTTATAGGCTCACGACTATCGGGGTAATTGTCGGGCAAGTTCAGGTTTTCACGGATGACCTTGGAATCAATTTTACATAGTATCCTAGACGTAGAATGACTTACAATAACTCTCTGAGAAGAAGAATAGTTAACTGCACACCACTCGGCAAATTCGGGAAAATGCAGGGTTTGCTCAACAGCAAAATGATATAAAAACGATTTACAAGCATTTAGAATATCATTTCCCTGCGAATTGTATTGCCATAACCTTTATTTGATAACATATACACTTCCCACAGACAATAAAGGATCATATACTCCTCTATCCCGGTCAACCAGGTATTATTCTCTCTCGTCCAAAATACGGTTAAACCCTTGTAAATCTTTCCCTTTATCCATATTACGGACAACAATGGTAATTCGGCGGATGAATTTTGGGTATTTAGGACTTACCTGTTACTGTGACCGCATATATTTGAGGTTGACTGTTAAAGGGTGGCGAGAAAGCAGTCCTTTTCATTCGTCTGGCGCAAATAAAAATAGTTCTTTAAACAAGTCAACTTTATTTATATAGGAGCCCACTCCGGAGGCCCCCTTTAACGGTTTCCGCCAAACTGCTTTTTCCCGCGAAATGCACTAAAAACTACCGCATGTATCGTGGTTTCCATTCCGCTACCACTTTTCGCTTCCAATCATCGTGCAACTCCCTCCTCAGGATTCGTTAACGACCGTCGATGCAATTTCCCTTTATTTCCCAACCGTCGGATGAGCCTACATGTACCCATTCCGCTGAGCTCCTTTGTTTTATCGGACGTGCAAGTTTATGAGGCGGAGTTCACATTGATCGCAGATTTCGTCAAGCTGGATTTGTGACTGTTGATCTTTGTATCTTATCAACTATCTCCATATGTCTTTATTCCCCGCGCATCTTCATGGAGCAGGTATATTATAATCCGTCGATCTCCATTTCCTTGCTCTACGTCGTTGGATTATGTGGTAATTCATTGCTTACATGCCTCTTATCATACTTTCATACCATTATATTTAACCAAAGTTTTTCAAGCAACCATTATTTCCTCTTTACCATGGTCTCTTCGACCCTCTACTAGGTAGAGGTGTTAACACGTATGAATCAGGCTTGCGACTGTCCCCCTAGACTGTTGGTATAATTAAGGTAGCCTCTAGTCTCTTGACATCTAGGTTTTATATATAGGTAAACCGGAAGGTTGTTTTTGGTTCACCTTGGACGGGCTTGGAAGGTAACCCTTGTTGAAAGTGTAGGAGGGCGGTGGGTGATTCCTCCACTTGTGCCTAAGAACCTCTTCAAGGACGCCAAGAAACTGTCTTTCAGCTTTCTTTGGGAAAGTATATCTTTTACCCTTGTTGACTGTTGAGACTTTAGGAATTTTTCGTAGTGATTACTCTGTGGTTTGTCTGTGCTTAGCTGACCTTAGGGTTTGAATAGTTAAATTTACAATCGTGGAGGACCAACCTATCAGAAGGTCACGAAGGTTGCAAAACCTTCCTCCTCTCATCACATTGGGACCTCCACCTCCACCTCAAAGGCAAATATTGGACACAGACGATTATTTTGAACCGATAGGAGTCAATGAAGTTCCGAGTGAAACAGAACTTAGGGCAAACCGTTTTGATTTAAACTCAAGTGAGATAGAAGACTTGTAGGTTGACGAGATTGCAAGGAATTTTAATACACCCTTGAATGACTTAAACGATCCAGTGATTGTCTAGGTTCGTCCTTTTGATCCACCCGTGATTGGTGTCCCTGTGGGCATGATAATGTCTACTACAGGAGAAAGCTCTTTTATTTCCACCTCAGCCACTCCGACTAAAGGGGTGCTACCTCCCTTGGTAAGTGCCCCCAGATCAAGCATACCTACTACGGCCTTAACTCCAGCGAGCCGAGTGGTTCAACCACCGGTTCCCACAAGCCTAGCAGGTGCTTCTAGTGGTATGGTTACTGGGATTCCTAGTATACCTACAGTTCCTACCTCCTTCACACACACTGCCTAGAGTGGTTTGGTAGGATCCTCGACTTTTGTCCAAGGATTTCCTTGGAATGGGGGGCACATTCCCCCGTCCACTCCGTACGTAGGCCCATCACCCTCTTATGTAGGGGTGCAGTTTGGAAACACTAACCCTTATGGTCAAAGTTTTCAAACTCTGGTTTCGGCCCCGTTCATAAGCTCTCCCTTTTCGTTGTTTAGCGGAGGGATACCTACTCCTGTATTTCAAACCCCAGTTTCGACTAGGGCAACTAGAACCTTTTATATTGCACCTCACACAAACAATCCTATGGCTTATGGATGGAATCCGTTCCAAAGTAACCCATCCACTTCACACCCGGCGGCAGGGGGAAACCCCACCTTCACATATGAGAATTTGGGGGCAAGTCCCACTAATCCCCATTCTGGTACTTTTAGTGCTCCAGTCAGACCTAACCTTCCTTTGCTGGAAAAAATAAACTTGCCAGATTTGTCTAAATTGATGAATGACCCGGTGAGGCATTATCCCTCCTGGCCACCTGTCCCCACCAAATTGCCCTCGGACATCCCAAAATTTGAACGCAAAGTTGATGAATATCCTGGGCTCATGCCACCACTTTTCATTTATGGTGTTCTTTCAACTCACTAAATGAAGATTTAATTAGGTTTAGGCTGTTCCAAAGAACCTTGACAAGTACCACAGCAAAATGGTACATTAAATTGCCTTCTGCTGCGTTCAGTAGTTTTTGGGACTTGGCTAATGCATTCCTTAGCCACTTCTAGCTTCTGGTCCGATATGATTTCAGAATGGACTTGTTATCTACCTTCAGGCATAACAAGGCCACCCACATCTTAGATCACATCCAAGAGTGGAGGATGCGGAAGAGCCTCATTAAAGCCACTATCCCTCCTAAGTTCTTGTTAGAGTGGTTCCTTAAATCCCTATTGCATTATATATCTAAGGACGTATCTACTTCAGGAGTGAAAAATGAGGAAGAAGCTATCCTCAGGGCCCAACAATTAGATTTGATTTACTCTCAGTCTGGGATATTGTATGAGATTATCCCTGAGGCACCGAGGCCAACCGACAATGCAGAGAAACCTAAGCCTAGACCCCATGCGGATGGTGTGGTTGGTTCTGTAAACTCTACCACTGTAGAATCTTTGGCCAAATAGCTCCATTAGCTGTCCATCAAACATTCTATGGCAGATTTAGCAAAGGCTGCCCCATCACCCCAAAATGCAAATGTTTTTGCACAGACCTCTCAGAAGGGCAATCAGCAGCCCGGTGGGAAAAAGAAGAGAGGAAAGAAAGGGGAGGGAAACCAAAACAAACAGAAACCCACAAACAATGCTAATGGGGGCAAGAAAGAAAATAAAAAAGGTGAATTCCCATGTAAGTTGTGCCATGAGGATCACCTCAACCATATTTGTCCCCTTATGGAATAAGCCCAGAAGCTGTTAAAATATCAACAACTGCTAGCTAGAATATTTCACCTTCTGCGGACAGTAAAGTGTTCCACTGGTCTGAATGGTTTAGATCCAAAAAAAATGAAGGACAGAGGTTGAAGACCCTCCCTGGATGCCGTAGATACCTGGAATGTGATGCTTCAATAGTAACCTTGTGTACCTGCAATCAGCTTAAACACGCAAACACATTAAAGCTGCCAGAATATAATCTACTGATCCATATTAGTGAATAAGGAATCTAACAACATACATGTGAAATCAAACAACAACAATAATGTGGGATGGAAATCAACTTGCATTAAGATAAAAATGGAGAAGTTTACAACCAAGCCTTAGTGTTGACATAAATCTCCATGAAACCAAGCACTCTCATCCCCATAAGCTCCGACTTTAGCTCTCTATACTCTCCAATGGCGTGAGCCAAGTAATCAATCCAACAACATAACAATACCTTAAGATTTCTCCCTCTCAACCATGTACATGAGCTTGTATTTATAATGCTCAATGGATAGGGATGGTTGAGAGATTTGTGGATAAGGTGGCCTCTAAGATCCTAGGATGGGGGATCTCGAGCTCAATTGATCCAGAATGATAGGGATAAGGGAGGACACAAGGCTCATCATCTAGAAGCCTTGAGAAACTTCTCTTTTTCCCTTTTTACCTAGGGTACCGCATTTCTCCTTCAATGACAGAGCAGTTCTAGTAGGAAATGCTTATGGACTAAGGGCCATAACTGGTGGCACCGCTTATGGACAATAAGGGATAGGCGGTGCGAATAAGGTATCGCTCCTGGACAATAGGGAAAGCGCATTGCTGGGGATTTTCATGAAAGATTGACAATTAGCATGGGTTTCCACTCCAAGTGCTGGGATTTAGGGCAAGTAGGTATGCCAAAGGTCTTATCACATGATGGTGACAGGATTTTGGTATAATAGGATGCCCCCCAAATCATGAGTCTTAGAGGGATACGATAAACGAGAGCTTTAAGAGAACAAGTCGTTTCCATGAGGTGAGAATGTCCGCTCAATCGGAGCATGTTGTCAAGTAGGCATCTGTAGGACATCAGTATGTTGACTCATAGACACAAGTAACCAAACTCATGGCTGCAGCCCAATACAAGGCAGATCCATGAGAGGAATAAACAAGCATGGCTACTAGAATACAACATAGATCCATGCGATAGAGGACTCAAACTTGGACATAGCTACCAGACATGCAACGTAGATCTATGTCATACAAACGCAAATTTGAGCATAGCCACGACCATACAAATGTGGATCCATGCTAGATATACAAAACTCCATCACAACCTAGGGAAAAGCAATGCCAGTGCTTTAAACAAATACCCAGGGTCTTCGTCTCGTCTTCCACAAAGTATGATTCTATCCATGTGATTACAATGATCTGAAGTCGAACATGGTAGAAACCACTTGATTACCGGTCAATGATGTAAACCGTTAACAAGTGCGAGGGAGATCACCATTGATGTTAATGATTTCCAAGGTACTCTAGTACAATCTACTGAGTGTGAATAGATGTCCTGATGTTGAACACCCAGTCAATTCTATCAATCAAAGGTCAATGATGTGAACCTATGTCGAGAGTGAGAGAATTTGTCATTAAGGCATATAGATCTCAAGGTACCAAATATTGTTTCTAAGACTATTTCCCGGATGATGAGCTAATGTCGATGGAAAAAGTCTCATTGAAGGAGGGCCATGATGAGTCCCGCATTGATGACACGCAACTCAGAACATAGTTCTGGAATGATGTGAATGTAGTAACCATAAGACTGACTCAAAGATACTAACACAAATACTGTGTGGACTGCAGAGGTAAAACTTCTTCAAATCCCCTTTGAACATCGGGAGGCATGACAAAAGAGACTTGGTAGCATGACTAGACGGGATAGACACACAATGCGATAGTGGACAATACATTCTTTTGAAAGACTCAAAGGAGTGACATGACTCATGAAAGTGGATTGTCACGGAGATCAGCTGAATACCCAATTGACTGACATGATGTGTAGACAAGTGCCATGTTCAAAGGTAACAACAAACAATTGCCATTATTTACAAAATGATTCCCTTCCCATTTCCTCCATCATGATCGATGAGTGCCTCTTTTCGGTTTTATGAGTTCAAAGAGGGTAACAAACACTCGATATAGCTTGTCGGAAGACAAGTCCAGACTCATATGTTTTACGAACCTGAGAGAGGAGGGGGTCATTCCCAAAACGGGTCTCTCAATGTTTAATTTAACGAGTCCACTGAAAGAAAACTCGGCATCATTCATGTTTAGAGAGTCTGAACGAATATGGAAGAAGACTCCAAAGGGTCCTTTTTCGTATGATTTAGTCTCTAAGGCCCGAAAAAGTATAAAATCATACCTTAGAGAACTCTTCCAGTCATGATTGGCTGGAGGGTTCCTTTTTCGTAAATAGTCCTATTCGAATTGAAAAAGAGGTAACCTACCGTCAGAAGGATGACTCTTCAAATGCTTTAATGAGTGTGAAGAAGACAAGGTCACTCAACAATATTTTCGTATTTAGGGAGCCTAAAAAGAGTTTAAAGAGGACTCCATTAGACTTTTTCATGTTTGAATCCAGAGCACGAAAAAGTAATAAACTAAGCTCAAACCAAATTTCATGTTTTAACCAGAGCACAAAAAGTGAAAAGTAAGCTCAACACCATCTTACTGTTTTTAACGAGCTCGAAGATCAGTTGAAAGAATGCTCGAGGATTGGTTTCATTTTTACGCAAGCTTGAAACCAATGGGTAAACTATGCTTGAAAATCCCATTAACATGATATACAAAGGTTGGAATATTGCTCCCAACATGATTGCTAGCGAAGCTTACCCCTAGCATGGTTGCTAGCGGCTCGACAAGCCCCCAAGCTTCGTTTCATCTGACGATTCTTCTTCCATACCCAACCTAAAAACTTGGTTACTGATGTGAAAATGTTCACCAAGGGGGTAGGAAGAATGAGAATTGGGTAGGTGAATGTTCAAGTTCTAACACTAAAGTGAAGACTCGAATCAAGGGAAGGGGATCTGTTTCATTTTTATACAAGCTTAAAACAAAAGGTAACTATGCTTGGAACATGGTTTCATTTTTAAGCAAGCTTGAAACCAAAAGGTAAACTATGCTTAAGGAGGTCCATTTCATTTTTTAACGAGCTTGACATAGAATGGGAACTTTTCCGACACATGCATCTGTTTCATTTTTTAACGAGCTTGACACAGAATGGGAACTTTGCTTAAAGGAATGGTTTCATTTTTATGCAAGCTTGAAACCAAAAGTTAAACTATGCTTGAGGAGTGGTTTTATTTTTTAATGATCTTGAAACCAAAAGGTAAACTATGCTCGCAGGCATCCGTTTCATTTTTTAATGAGCTTGACACAGAATGGGAACTTTTCTCAAAGGAATGGTTTCATTTTTATGCAAGCTTGAAACCAAAAGGTAAACTATGCTTGAGGAGTGGTTTTATTTTTTAACGAGCTTGAAACCAAAGGGTAAAATATGCTCGCGACATGGTTTCATTTTTATGCAAGCTTGAAACCAAAAGGGTAAACTATGCTTAAGAAGTGGTTTTATTTTTTAACGAGCTTGAAACCAAACGGTAAACTATGCTGTCAAAACCTACTCCTACCAAACATGACATCTAGAGGTTGGTAGGTTGCCCCCATTTCATAAAAGCTAGTGGCTTAGCTCCATTATGATGTCCATAGACTAGAGCCATGCCCCCCATTTTACCTATGATGGGAAGAAGCTAACTAGAATAAGGGGAAGGAACCACAAGAACATGCGACACATTTAGAGCAGTCTGATTACTAGGAGTCACGCGATGGTCAGGTGTAACAAAGGAAAGCTGATTAATGGTCACAATCTTCCCATCATGGGGGAAATTCATAACTCTAAAGAGTGTGGACACTATGGCTTTCATGGCGTACACATAATCATGTTCAAGGAGCAGATTGAAATCTAAAGGACCTTGGACCACCATAACATCAATACAAATAGTTTTCCCACCTAACGTAATAGGAAAATAAGGAAGTGTTCCTAAAGGTGCAGTGGGTCTTCTATTAAAAGCCAATATCTGATCGATGGCTGGCACAAGCCGAGGAGAACCTAAATCTTTCCAAGCAGTTGAGGATAGAATACTAACAGAAGCCCCTTCGTCGACAATAGTGCAAAGAATCTGCATAGCAGTAACACTCACAACTATCTAGAAAGGAACACTTGAATGAATACGAGACTCTGTTAGGTTACTCCAGTCAAAGGAAATAACCTCACTACTTGGAGAGGGTTCTGTCAAAACAGACAAAATTTCCTCTTATCGAGAACAATCAGAATGAAGCATAAAATCTTCAGCAGGTTTCAGTTCATTCTCTACTGGAAGAGAAGAACAAGATGAAGATTTGGTCAAAGAGACTACTTCAGACTTAACACTCTCAGATGAAAGAGTGGGATCGAGTGGAGATGATGTCGAGTCGACCACTTTAACTTCACTCTCCAAAGGAAGAGTGGGATCAACCACAGATAAATTTGAATCGACCACTTGGTCAACCAGTGGGGGGTCAAGGGATAACTTACTATCACTTGTTGGAATCACTTGTTGATGATCAGTAATATTTTCCAACCAACGCGAAGCTTCATCCATGCTTGGACAAAGAAAAGTGCGATGCATAGCCTTGCATATCAAACAAGGATACAATACTACCCTTACGACCTTTTACCAATGGCTCACTGGTTGAGGGAGTATCGTCAACATGATGATCAGAGGTTGATGACACAGACGGTTTGGACCTTTTAGACCACTCTTCTTGTACACGGGAGAGACCGGGACACTCCTTAAGAAGGCGGACCCCCTTGCAAAGTTTACAAGGGAACTTGGGTTTTCTGGGTGTTCTCTTAGAATGGGCACCATCAAGAGCAGATGGTTGCTACTTTTTCTCTTTCTTATCCTTCTTCTTTTTACCCTTCCCTTTCTTCTTCTTCTTATCCACATGACTACTAACTGTAGAGCTTTGGTCAAGTGAAGAAGAAGAAAGGGATGAAGCCACAACCGGTGAAGAAGGAGTAGGATTAGGTTGAGGTCGATCCTCTCTTGGAGGAGAGGTGACATTTGAGACATTAGGTGTAATAGGAATTACTGGATTAAACAGCCAGACCGGTAATCCTATAGTTAATACAGGAAGATTTAGAGTGGCAATAAAGGGAGGACCAATACCTTCACTTGGAGGGAATACAAAAGGTACACCTTGGAAAGGGACCTCTTAAGTGGTAGTCCCAGATGAGGATGCCATCTCTAAACTCTCTAATAGCCCCCTAACTACCACGCACAAGCAAATACTACTCAAACTAAAAGAAACAAGCAAACATGTGAAAGGAGTGGATAAGAATCAGGAATCTCACAGGACAGGCCAAAATGATAACTCAGATGGTTTGAGGATTCCTAAAAGGGTCTCCCGATATACGCAAGGTACGTGGGAGCTCAAATCGATAATAGTGCTGTCTACTGCATAACCGTTCACAAGGGGCCTTCCTATATACAATTGAGTACGTGAAGTACCTTTCTATATACCTCAAGGGTACGTGAAAGCCCGTTCGATATACTGACGGTACGTGGAAGAACCGCGCGAGTCCCGGGATGTAATGCGGACAAATAACGACAACTCCTACGCTTAACGACGCTCAAACACGTCTCTAACTTATCACTCAAATTGCTAAAAGTTTTAGCCTAGTACTACTGTTAATTTTATCTTGTGCGTTTAGGTGGAACCATGGAGTGAAAACTTGAAGTTAAAGAAGATGCATACTGATCTATATGATGATGCAAGTTTTCCTCTTCAATGAAATTCTACCTAATAGAGGGAGAGAGATTTAATTTTCTTCCCAAAAATGCACACTCAAATGCAAATGCAATTAAGAAAGAGATCTAGAGAACATACAATATACATCAAAATGTTTCCTATCTTTTCATGCTTGAAAAAGGCGCATAAAAACTCAATGGAAAGATGATTTCACTAATGTTTCCAAACAAATATAACTCTAATGCACGCAAAGCTAAAAACAGATAATTCTTCTTAATGAAAGTAAGATCTAGAATTTAAAACAATCATGCACAAAACAAGAAGAAAATCGTTCAACAAACTTGCGAATAAAGCGAAAGAGAGAGAAAACTAAAACTTCTATTTTAAACAGACAAGGAAATGAAGAACCAATATTTCCTACCAAGCGCTAAAAAAATCAACATGCAAAAGGAAACAAGAATCACCCCAAGCAAAGAAAGACTCAAAACAACATGGATCACTCACGCATTCCAAGTCCAAAACAAACCAAATCCTACACATGAAAATGAAATGTATATTTCCAATTACAATGAATAATATCTACAGAAAAGAGCAAGAGGTTTCAAGAAAAGAAAAGAATGTAAAATCTAATGCAAGAAACACAAACTCTCTTTGAATGCAAAAATAATACAACAATCAAAGCGACTGCAGTATCAATAGTCGCGTACACATCCATTCGACATTAAAAAATATAAATCACGATTAATGGAGATTAGTTGAGCCCTAATCCTTAACCATCTCAACTGTCTCAACCTCCTCAACCTTCGAAACTGCTTTATTTCCCAAAGTATAAATAGAGGCCTTGGGGAGGGCATTAATCAATCAATCTTGGAGAGCAAAGTTATGCTGGTGGTATATCTTCAGAAGTCTTTGGAGTAGCAAAACTCAGAGTCCTTTGGTTGCAGAGGAGTCCTTGTCTCAGGTGTTGGGTTGTACCCTTATCTCATTCACTGATTGTTAATAAAGAGAATTATTTTTCCAACTTTGTGTTGAGTCTCTTTCATGTATCATGGTTGATGAATATATTTTATTAAGAACTATATATTTTGTTTATCTAACCTGTCATATATACATGTATAAGATCGCATTTGGAGAATTTTCTCTTTGTAGGTGAAGGAGGTGCATCCCTGAAAGATTTAGAGAGAAGCAGAGCGGGAGGAGACAAAGGTTGGATCAACCTTCGGTAATTGGGTGAGTCCAACATTTCTTCCTATTTCCTTTTTGTACTTTAAATCTAATTATCTGCTAGTTTTAGAAGTAAGTTGGTAACCCAGACCCTAGGTTACAAGGGTGTTTATTCCTAAACAACAGTATTGTTATACTGATGATTGCTGAGATATTTGATTTAGTATTGTTATACTGATGATTGCTGAGATGTTTCTTTCAGTATTGTTATATTGATTCCTGAGATGTGTGCTTCAGTATTAATATACTGATTATTGTTGAGATGATTGTTGAGATTGGTCCAGTGTGTTACACTAATGATTAATGATTGTTGGTTGTTGAGATAGTTTCAGTGTTACTACACTGATGATTGTTGATTATTTAATTGATTGATGAGATAGTTTCAGTATTCCTATATTGATGTAGTAGTATCAATATTTTCAACTGATCTTGTTTGGATGATTGTATTTTCATATGTTTATGCTGATATTGATGTGGAAAGATCAGTATTTTCATACTGATGTTGATATGGCAGGTTCAATATTTCTATACTGATGTTGATAAGTCAGTTTCAATATTTCTATACTGATGTTGATAAGATAATTTCAGTATTTCTATATTTATATTGGTGATGATGTTGCTTCAGCATATGTATGTTGATGTTGATGATGTGGTTGTGGTCCCAACACCTTGTGTTGATGATGCTGATATGATTGCGGTCCCAACACTCTGTGTTGATAATGTTGATGTGGTTGAAGTCACAACACTTTGTGTTGATGATGATGATGTTGTTTCAACATTTTTATGTTGTAGATGATGATGATCATGGTGTTCTAGCATCTCTATGCTAATAATGCAAATGATGATATAGAATTTATTGATGATGTTTCTTTAGCACTAACATGCTAATGATGTTGTTGTTGTTTCAGTATTTATACAGATGTTGATGTTTCAATATTTATATACTGATGATGCAGATGACGATGTTTCGGGATATACATGCTGATGATGCAGATGATAATGTTTCAGTATTTTCATATTGATGATGCAAATGATGATGTTTCAGTATTTACATACTAATGTTGCAGATGATATTTCGGTATTCATGTACTGATGTTGAAGAAAGATTCAGTATTCACATACGGATGTGGCAGAAGAAGATTGAGTATTCACATACTGATGTTACAGAAGAAGGTTCAAAATATGATTAAGTATTCACATATTGATGTGGTAGAAGATGATTCAGTATTCACATATTGATGTTACAGAAGAAGGTTCAATATTTAGAAGATGATTCAGTATTCACATACTGATGTGGCAGAAGATGATTCAGTATCCACATACTGATATCCCAGAAAATGATTCAATATTCATATACTAACATGACAGAAGATGATTCATGATTCACATATTGATGCTATAGAAGATGATCCAAAAGATGATCCATATGATTCAGTATCCACATACTGATGCTACAGAAGATGATTCATATGATTCATTATCCACATACTAATACTACAAAAGATGATCTAGAAGATGATTCAGTATTTATATACTAATAGAATATGATTCAACACGTACAAAAGATGGTTCAGTATTTACATACTGAGATTGCAGAAGATGATCCAACTAAGATTGATGATGATGTTCCAAAACTTCCTATGACATATAGATATTCACCAGTCAGTTGTACAGTTGTGATGATGGTTGTTGTTGATGTAGAATACCTTCCTAGTTAAGAGAGAGTGTTAAAGTATTGTAATTTCGGAATATATTCCATTGACTTTTTTGTATTCTCCTTCAAAGATTTTATTCCTCCAATATGAGATGTCCTTGATGTAATTAGTCATGTAAAAGTCTTGAGGTAAACCCTCTATTGTAAGTCGAGGCAATACTACCCACAACAGTAATATATAAAATGTATTTTGAGTCTCCCAAGGTAGGTCGGCCTAATTAGGGAACCTGACCGACCTAGTTAGTTATTTAAGGCACTCACCTAATGAATATAAATAGGTGAGGAAACTCTCTCATTCTTACACATCTTACGCTCAAGTATTGCGCTGGAGAGAGAGAGAGAGAAAGAAAGATTCTACTATGGAAGATGAGCAACTGTTTTTGTTGCTAGCGTTTTATACAATACTTGGTCAAATTCTATACTAAGGAAGTTTTGCAGGTTTTTCTCCCTTGTGGTTTACTCGAGGAAAATATTTGTGTTCTCTTGTGTTGTTGCACTTGTATTTCTTTTAGTGATCCTTTGCTTATGGTTATGCTTTTATTATGCCAAATTTTTTTAGATCTTGTATAAACATTAAAAATATAACAATGATCCCATCATTCTCAACCTTCTAGTAAAGGTTCAAATCAACTTTACTTTTCGTAAAGCCCAAATTCACTAGGAATCCATCAATTATTCCATACCATACTCTAGGTGCTTGTTTTAACCCATATAGAGCTTTCTTCAATCTGCATACATGTGTTTCCTTGTCCTGGGTTTCAAATCCTGGTGGTTGTTCAATAAAGACTTCTTCTTCTATGACTCCATTTAGGAAAGATGTTTTTACATCCATTTGATGTAGCTTCTATTTCATCTTAGCTGCCAAGGCAAGGATAGTTCTGATAGAAGTATATCTTGCTACTGTTCCAAAGTTTCTTCATAATCAATTCCTTCCTTTTCTGAAAATCCTCGTGCGACAAATCTTGCTTTAAAATTTTCAATGCTTCCATTTGCTGAATTATTTGTATTAAAAATCCATTTTGAAGAAACTGTTGACTTGTCCTTTGGTCTTGGCACCACATCCCAAACATCGTTCTTTATTATTCACTGGTATTCTTCAATAATGACATACATACATTCCTTCTTCTTTGAAGCTTCTTCAAAACTTGTGGGTTCTTGATTAATAAGATTTCTCATTAATGTCACATAGTTTGAATATATTCTTTGTCTTTTGATTCCTTCTAGTGCACCATATCTTTCTTCTTCTTTGATTACATCATGAGCGCAAGATGGTCTTCTTTTTGTTGAGATCATCTTCTGGGGTGTTTCCATGAGTGCTTGAGGTTTTTCTAGGTCATGATCTTCTTGTATAATATCTTCTTCAATATCTCTAATTAGTGGTCTGGTACCTTCTCTGGTTCTAGGAGCCTCCTCCTCTTCTTCACGATCTTCATCTCCAAGGGTATTTATTGATTTGGTGAAGGCTGCATCTTCATCAAATGTAACATTTATACTGATCTTGATCTAGTGAAATCCAAGAATATAGATTCTATGAGCTTTTGATTGTTCACGGTATCCAACAAATATTCCCTTTTTTCCTAAAGGGTCCAATTTTGATCTTTTCTCCTTTGGAGCATGTAAGTATACGGGACAATTGAATATCTTTAGGTGGCTTATTTCGGTATTTTCACCAGTGAAAATTTATTCTGGGGTTTTGTTTCAAAGAGAAATGTGAGATATTCTATTTTGGACATAGACCGTGGTTCTTGTTGCTTCTTCCCATAAGTGCATAGGTAAATCTTGATCATGGATCATTACTCTGACTGCTTCCATGATGGATATATTCTTTCTTTCTACTACTCCATTTTTTGTGGATTATAGGGTGTGGTAAGCTCCCTCTCAATCCCAACTTCCTTACAGAAGTCCTTGAATTCATCTGAAGTGAATTCTCCTCCATTATCTGATCTTAAGGTCTTGATCTTCTTTTCAAACAGATTTTCCACAAGATCCTTAAATTCCTTGAATTTTCCAAATATTTTGTCTTTTCCTTTTAAGAATTATATCCAATTCTTATGAGAGTAATCATCAATAAAGAAGACATAATATACATACCCACTTAAGGATGTGGCTGACATCGGTCCGCAAACATCTGAGTGTACAATATCCAAGATCCCTTTTTCTTTGTTGTTATTGCTTGGGAATGGATTATTGGTGTTATTTCCTTGAGGACATCCCTTACATACTCCTTCATGATTGATCTGGACCTCTGGTAGACCTGTGAAAACCTTGCTCACAATTGGAAATGCTTTGTAGTTTACATGAGAAAGTCTTATATGCCATAGTTCACTTGGACTAATGGTGTTGGATGTAAGGGTTGAATCTGTGTGTCCTTTCAATTTGTAGAGTCCTCCTTCTTCGACACCAATTATAGTAACATCATATATTATTTTCCCTTTCAGCCACATAAGGACTTCAACATCTACAAAGCCAACTCTAAACCCTTTCTTATCTAGAGTTGAGATGGAAATATGATTCTTCTTTAAACCTGGAACATATAAGACTTCTTTCATCTTCATGAACTTTCTAGTTCTTAATTTGTAAGAGGATTATCCCATTCCTTTGATGGGGTACTGATAATCATATCTAATTTGTACCTTATATGAATAGTATTTTTGGGTAAGACAAGAGAGTGAATCCTTATGTCTTGTCGTATGTTTGAAAGCATCACTGTCTATGTGCCAAGTGTCACTTCCATGAGTGATTGATCTTGTGAGAGCTCAAATTAGGACATACTCTTCACTGGAGTCTTCATTTTCTGTGGTCCTTTACTTGTCTAATTCATTTTATTCAGTTGTATGGGCATGGTACTTTCTATTATTCTTCTTGAACTGATATTTCTTAAGAGGACAGTGTATATCAATGTGTCCCATCTTATGACATGAGTAACATTCAAAGGATGAATAATCCCTTCTAGGTTTCTTATTCTTCTTGAAGTCTAGTGATCTTCTGGGATATGAACTTTGATTCTTCCTTTTGATTCTTCCATTCTTGGTTTGTGTAGCTAGAGCTTGATCTTCATTATCATATAGCTTCTCTTCTCTGTTTACTATCCTTCCTTATTCTTGTACACATTCTTCCCATATCTTGTCACACCTGGTTAACTTTCTTCTAGCACATATTCCTCTAATGAAGAAATCCCATTCTCTAGGGAGACCATTCAAGGTGGTCATAACCACTTCTTCTTCTTCCACCATATCACCAATGGCTTCTAATTGTTCTTTGATCTAAGATACTCTTGAGAAATATGATTGTATGGTCTTTGTCTTTTGTATCTTCACACCCTTGAGTTGGTTTTTCAAGGTCATTCTTTTCTTAATGTTCTTACTTAAAACATACTAGTTAGTGGATCAAACATTTCTTTTGGAATATTCTTTGAAGATACCCAGGGGATCAATTGATCCTTGATGGAATTAGCTATGATCCTTTTTACTTTGATCATATCCTTTTTTAGTTTGGCCTTTGCCTCTTCTCCCTTTGGTTCCTTGACCTCTTCTTTGATAAATCCATCTAGGTCATGTTCTTCAAGGATGAGCATGATTCTATACTTTCATGCTCTGAAGTTCTCTACTCACTCAAGATTTTCATCAAGCTTGGTGTTGTTCGTCATCTTTAATGAATGAGAACTTCAAATGGAAATGTAGGCAATAGAACTTACCAGTATGATGATTGTTTTTGGAATCTGCTTAAGGGTGACTTAGGGTTTGACTGAAAAAACCCTAATTTTCCAACTGGGATCACATGTAGAGATGATTAGAGGAAAATATGTGCCTCCCCAAGGCGAAATAGACTATATCTTGTTTTTTTTTGAAATCTGAGGATGGAACCTTAAAAAATTTGATGCCCTAGTTTCTCCCGGTAGTAGTGGTAGGTCAAAAAGTGAAAATGCTCAGAATGGAAAACTACTTCAACAGAAAGATGCACCCTCCTAGGGTGAGTTGAATGGACCTTCTTTTCCAGCTGATCTGTGGAGGAAGGTATCCAGAATGGTAAACCCTATCTTATCAGATTGCATGATGAGTTGTTTCACAGTGTCTTCTTGCAGGTTAGCTCTGATACCATGTTAAGATTTTAAACGTTGTTATATCAAAACAAAAGGATCTTTGAAATAATAACAAGCACAACATAACAAAAGAGAAAACAAATATTTATCCTGAGAAACCCTCGCGGGGAAGAAAACCCAACAAAACTTCCTCTATGTAGACTTCAACCAAGTATAGTGTAAGACCCAAAGAATAAGACTATACTGCTTCCTCTCCTCTAGATGGACTATCTCTTCTCTCTTTAGCACAAATGCTTGAGTGTTCTACTTCTCCAAATGAGGGAAGCGCCTCTCCTATTTATACTAATCATCTGAGAGGCCTAATAACCCAACTGGGCCGACTTCTCCTTGCTACCAGGGATGACTTGCCTTGGAAGTCTCAAAAATACATTTTAATAATACTTTTGTGGGTACTACTGACCCGAATTACAATGAAGGTTTCACCTTAAGGCTTTACCTTAAGGATTTACATGACCAAATAGATCAATGGCATCCCTGACCAGAGGAACAAGATCTATGGAAGGGGTAATAACAATAATAATAAAAAATAGAATATCTTTTGTAGTTACATTTCTTTAACAACTTGTGAGCAACTTGCATATGATACGCAGGTTGTTATAAGGAAACATGTGTATTCAAGGTGAATTCATACGCAAAAAATGTTGATACTGGAATTAACAATGTGTATCAAGGGTCAAAAACTCTTATAAAGTTAATGCTACTTCTATCCATAATTTTCTTTTGTGTGGTGATACATTTAGTGTCATTACTTGGACAAATAAGTGCCATTTCGAGGTATAACAACCACCTGGAGGTCCTCCATCCAAAGGCCCATTCGGAGGTCCATCACCTGGAGGTACATGACCTGGAGGCCCCCTGCCAGGAGGCCCACCTGGAGATCCACCACCCATAGGACCATCAGGTGGATCATTTGGAAACCAACCATAACCATGTTAGGATATTTAGACACTTGGCAGTTAAGATCAACTTGTTATAATATAAATGTTAGGAAAAGTGTGTTTCTTTAGTATGCATTAGTATGCATTTGTAATTATCTAATCCGACGGTCATGATATGTTCTAGACATAGAGTGATTTGGCGGTTCATCTTCTCTTAGATCAGAACTACCTTTGATTTACGGCTTAACACCTGATCGGTCCATAATATCTATTTAAAGAGCATGGAGGGTCATTGGCTAGTTGATTGATTATGAGAAGCTCATTTGTAACTTTCTTTCTTTTGCATAATAAAATGTCTCAAGTATATATTTGGATGGGGCGGTGGAGTGTTTCTCTTTCGAGGGTTTAAACCATGTGAAAACATCGGTGTGTGGATCTGTGATCTACTTGTGTGAGTGGCTGCTCTAGGTGTTAGGTATTTTGGGAGTACCTTGTGTACTTGAAAAAATAAAACCAACCTATTATAGGAGGAATATCGACACTCGTTTATCAATCCACTTACGACCTGTAGAAATTCTAAAGCCTTGATGGCATAAGGAATTTCATAAACAGGCTAAGGATCTAGGCACACAATTAACCTCACAGAGAATTGTAGAGAATTAGCATAAGGAGAGAAGAAGAAGAATTAATGAACACACATTAATGAATGATCAATAAAATGATAATTGATATTATTACATAGGTAATACCTCCTTATAAAGGAAAATAGTGTTGCTAGAAGATAACTCAAGCTAGCTCATAAAGTAGGCTTACTAATTATGATAAACCCCATAGTTGGCTAAAGCACTTTCCCAATCTACCAGGCACCTCACGAATTAGCAATAGAATGTGTGAGTGATGATGAGTGAAGGAAAGACTTGCTAATCCTAGAATATGGAGAGAAAATAATGGAGGATGGGTTGGCAACAAAAGCTTCTAGTTTCCTAGTTAACTAGCTTTACCTTATCCACAGAAAAGTAGGATAAAGCAGATAAAGCAAAATAAAGAAGAATCTATTGTAAAGCGCAGTTACCAATTCTGGATGGCCATAAAGTGGTCAAGATCAACCTAGAATCAGAAATAAATCATTCATAGGATATAGATGGCAAGTGTTGACTCTAAGGTGCAAGTGGATGCCAACTATCTAAGCTAGTGGGTAGGAAATTAATCAAATAATGATTAATTATTTTATGAGTGGGTTTATTATATTCCAACACCCCCCTTTAAACCTGACTTTATGATGATATCCATGAACTAATCAGAAATATATATGCATATAGGGCCCAACAACAAAGCTATGGTCATCCTTTTTACAATTTATCTTGTCCAAAGAAATGAGGAAAGAGGCAAAACCTCAAGGGTAAAATCCTCCCTCAATAAAGGACATGAAAAGCAATACCAAAAAATGTTGAACTGCTGGTGTTGCTGCTGCTCCAAACTAAATGCTAATGTCTCGAGGAATCTTCTTCTTGGGAAGAAGATAAATCTGCTCACCTGGATCAAGGACAGCTGCAAGATGGAAACTAGGACCATGTAGAACAACTGAGATCCAATGATGTGAAGGAAATACTCAAAAGGATCTTGAGACTTGTAATTAGCTCCAAGATGATGAGATGACTTGAACTTCGAACTAGTAGGGATGAAATGAGCTCTAGATAGGTAAAATAACTGTCCAAGCAAATGTATAATGTCTCCATCTTCATTTACACAGAGAGGATGTGTGTAAGTGATCTTGTAGGAACATAGAGAAGACATAGGATCAAAGAGTGTGAATGCATGGGCTTGTTGTAGGTACAACAGATCCCATGTTATTTTGACACGGGAGCCCAATCACACATATGAAGGTATAACTTGGTAGGATCCTTCATGACCTAGTAGGATTCTGTTATATTTTTTTGTTGACTCTTGGGATTCCCTAACTTAACCAAACTTCCAAAAAATTCATGCTTGATTTGTTTTTTTTAAGTTGCAGTAAGATTGGTTTTGTTTGGAATCATTTTTTCATCTCGCATCCCGCAACCAACAAGTTGCGGAATGCGGGATCTTTTAGTCGAATATTTCAATTTTTCTCTTCCCGCATCCCGCATCCCGCATATGCGGAATGCAGGATGCGTAAAGTTTTTTCAGATATGCTTTCTTTGATCTGCATCCCTTATTTTGCAGAATGCGGGTTGTGGAGTTGTCGTTTATTAATTCTTTGGTTTGCGTGTGTCTGCAACCCGCATCCCACAAAATGGGAAATGTGGGGTGCGGAGTTGATTGAATAAATTTTCACTATTTTGTGATTCTGCATCCCGCATCCCGCAAAATGTGGAATGCGGGTTACGGAATGATTAATAAGGTTTTTGAATTTCATGCTTGGTCCCGCACCCTGCAAAATCTGATCTTGGCCGTTTTTTTCACTCTAATCCTACATTCTGTATTATTTCCCATGAATTATAAATATGGTGGTCTTATTTACTAGGTTTTCACTGTTTTTACCATGGTAATTTACTCTCCTGCGTGAATTTACATCCAGATTTTACCAAGTAATCTCGATAGTGTTCGCTACAGTTTCAGGTTTGTTATCAAGTCACTTTCGAATTGCTTATTGTGCTTCCTGTATAATTCAATTTAATTACTGTGTCAGCATTAGAACAGGACATGGAAACATCCAAAACATATCGAATTACCAGGAGTAAAAACCTCTAGAAAGACATGTTTTCAAGAGACCCAAATTTTGGTGTCTTTTCCGACACTAGTGGCCAAGTGTCTGAAACCTAGCAGTTGGACTGGTCTCGAGTTTGTTCCATATTTATTAATAATGACCTTTCAGACTTCCAGATTAATCAACTCCTTTATGAGAGAATTAGGGACTCTGCCCTTCATATGATTGTTGCAATACCAACCATCCTCCCTTATAATGATGCAGTTAGATCGATTATAGACCACGCTAACCTGAAAGACCGTTCCTTTAACACCAGTATTGGAACGCAATAGGCCAATTTACACTCTGAAACCTTTGCGAGAATTTACACCCTTAAACCTTTCACGTAGCTCCTCGATGCAGACTTTATTAATGTTACTAAGTATAGGTTCAATTTCGATCAAATACTGAAATACGGATGGCTGAACCATGCAAATTCTCCCAGAGGAAATACCAACTTTACCCTATCGAATGGTTCAAGGAACCGTATTCTATGCTTGCAGCAATGTTATGCAAGCTTTATGGTCTCCCCAACTGTTCTTACTTCAAGGAAGAATGGGCCCCCATTGCTTACCATGTCATAACTACGGGTGAATCCTTTCCTTGGGCTTCAATTCTATCACTTGAACTCAAAAATTCCATACACGAGTTCCAGAAAGCCACCAAGAAGCCCAATTTTTATCTTTCTTCCTTCATTATGGATATCTTTTGTGTCGAATTCTGCTTCCCCAATATGGGTTGGAGTTGGGAATTAACAACCATGCCTGTGCATATTTATCATTCTGAGCTATGGGATACAAATTATGTAACCAAGTTTTATGATATATGTGAGAGTATCCTCGGTCGGGTCTACTTCCTAATTTTTAACAAGGAAGCTCCTACGTTCTCACCTGAAGCTAAATCCCTCATAGCCACCACAGGAGACTGGTATGTCGGTGAATCATTCACCTATATCAGGTTTTTTGGTAGCAATGCTTCCCATATGTTGCCAAAGGTTGTTCCGGATAGGTTGGTCCTTGAGGAGATTTCCTTTCAAACAGTCACAGGAGGGATTTACAAGAAATGTGCTACACCTAAGAGGAAGGTTTGGCCCAAGTTTCCTATAACCCTTGGATCTCTAAGTATACCTACTTCTACTTGGGCATCAGAGCTTAGTGACCACATAGTCTCACTTAAGCTTGGCTTTGATAGTAAAAGGTAGCATGATCCCAAAGGGATTGTTGACCTCCACCTCAGGAAGAACCATTTTAAAACAGGATATGATCATGAAGAGACTCCATATGATTTCATCTACCAGGGAGTTGACACTTTTTTTGAAGTCTTAGTGAGGGCTAAAAGCAAGGAAGAATACAGTCATAAATTGCAATACCAATAGGAAATCAGAGATAGAGTTCGGCATTAGATGTCCATGGAGTTAAACATTTAGGAAAAGGTAATAAAATACAAGGAAAGCAGGGAAGCTAAAGCTGCAGCAAAGAAAGTTCTAGCATCCACCAATGCCTCCACAGAACCCAACTCAGACACAGGTAAAGGGAAAGCTCCCATGGAAGAAGTTCCCCAAATATCTATGGAGCAACAAGTCAAGGCCTATTTGCACACCTCAGAGCAGATCAAACATAGACTAAGCAAGATGACTTCAGCACTAGACACTCGGGAAGTTACAACCTCTCATCCAATTGAATATGCTCACGTGACCACTGTGGTTGAAAATACTCAATCTGTACTAGCACAGATCGAACATGAACCTCTCAAATGGCTACAATCTTTAAGCTCATCTGTTCCCACCTCTACCATTGACTTGACTCATTCAGAAGAAGAAGATGAGAGGGTTTCTCCTGTTCCTGTAACCCTTGAAGTTGGCAATGGTAATGATTTACTGAACTCCACCAATGGTGGTAATGACAAGCCTTCGTCACCTCCCTCGCAATCTCAACTTTCTTCTCGGTCTAGACCTTCCCCTTATGTTGTACTTATCTCATCAATAATAGCTTTATCTTCATTATCTGAAGGTTCTACTATGACACCTTTCATGACTCAGCTTTATCAAAATGCTACTTGTCTACCTAAATTTGTTACACCTATTTCTGTAAATATGCCTATTCCTTCATCTGATGTACCTCTAGTTTTCAAGATTCCATTGCATATCCCTTGGTTTAGCTCAGTGTCATCCCCTGTGGTTGATAAAACTTCAGCAGTTTCATCATCACCACTCAAGATCACTACTTTGCAAGTTTCATTAGTTGAAACTTCAATTCCTGACATTTCCTCAGCTCCTGAAGTAATTCCTGCTCAGAATGTTAACCCTTCTCCATCCACCTCCCCTATTACTATGACTACGCCTTCTCACACCACAACTCAAACCACTTCTCCAATATCCACAAGCAGTAGTATACCCCCCATTGATGAAATGAGGGAAGAATTCAATGAAGATTTTGTGGTATCCCTAGGAGAATATCGGTACAACAAAGCTGATAGATCAGTGGTGAAGAAGGGTAGGAAGAGGAACAACGATCAGAGTGATATGGAGATGTCTGTTACAAATGAGTTGGTGTGGACCCAGCAATCAAGTGACCTGCACACATATGCCACTGATGCTGAATCTGTCTTAGGGGCTTTTACAGGAGCCAATTTTGATGTTGTGAACACTTTGAACCGGGAATTTGACAAACAGAAAGCAGAAATTGTTAGAATGAAAGAGGAGCTGGTGCAACTTAAAAGGCAACATTAGAATACGCGTGATGAATTTCAAGAGATGAGTGTTTCCCTTAGCGAAGAACTGTAAAGAGAAAGGACTGTTAATGTCACTTTGGTTCAGAAGGTTGCATTGTTAGAAAGGCAGTGTGAAGATGCAACTGCAAGTGCAACTTCATCTTCATATTTTAATTTTTCTTGGGAGGAATTTAAAGAGATTTCCATTCGAACCCACAAGGAACATTATGATTTGGTTTGTGAGTTATTTAAAACTCTAGATAATATCTTTGAAACTCACATGGTTTTTGGCAAGATGTCTATTGTTCTGGAAGACTTAGTTGAGAAGAGACAACAAGCCTCGAAGGCTTATGATGAAGTGGTAGGTTGGCAAAGGTACACAAAAGATAAGCCATATAATGTCACTTTGCTCACTAACTTCCAGTTTAAGAGGATCAGGACTATCTTGAGAGCCTGGGAAGACCTAGATGAGACAGTGGCTGAAGTCATAAAGAAGGATCAGGCCTTTTGCAACAGAAGATGGTATGCAGTTGACAACATTATGGATAATTTGTCCTTTCCTGCAATGGTGTTGATTGAAAAGGCTTGTCCACCTGGATTGATGATTGAGCAAGTGGAGCAGCGACATGATGAGGAAGAGGAAAAGATCAAGAAACTTGGCCACGTCAGCATCCACAATGTAGATCAGTTGATTAGAAAACCATTTACAATGGAGAAAAAGATTCACATCTTTATCCAATTTTTGGATAAACTAGCTAAGAATGAAATTGAGGATCATAAGTGCAATTCCCATCTTGGTATTGAATCAGCTAGTTACCCTGATATCGAGGAGTTGCTATGTATCTGGAAGATGTGGAGAGATTTTTTGGGATAGTATCTTTGTTTAGGCTTTTGATCCCCTTTAGAGGGAGATCCATTTTTTTGTAATAATTATTTAAGAGGTGATCTCGAATGTATGAAAGACTTTTTTTTTAACTTTTGGACTTTTGGAAGAAGGAAGACTGATACAGGAGATCGAGAACACCTCTAGTTGTTCATATGGTTTATGTAATTTGTTACTGAACTTCAAATCAATAGAGTATTGTGATTTCTTATCTCTTGTCTTTATCTGAATGAATTTCTTCAAACAGGTTTCGATCTTCTTTGTTCCAAATGGACAAATAAGTGATTTATTTACAATCATTAAATGTGTTTTATTTAAATCAGATTTATCTCTATTATCTAGCGATGCATTGATAAGCTTTCATGAAATTTATTTTATGAACTATCTTTATCTATTTCTGTGAATAATTAAACAATAATTTTTTAACAGCACAATATGTTTGTTTTTCAACTTACATTTGCTATGCAGGTTAATTCAGAATGATAGAATCTTAAGTCACTAACTAATTGATTTTCATTAATTAGCTGTGAATTAAGTGATGAACTTCTAATTTGATTTACATTTTTGTTCATTGAATGAAAAGTACTTGTCTGCATACAAATCTGGTTTACATGCAGATCAACCCAATATCCTCTTTGAAAGTGGATTTAAATCTAGATCAGGTTCCCTTTCGTAGTTAAGATTTAATTTTTCGTGTTCTTCATATCATCTACCTTGTTTCCTAAAGTGGGAAACATATTTTCTGTGGATAAAATCCAACCATAAGCCAGTGGAGGCTATAAAAGTATACGTGGGAGATTACCATCCCAAACAGCTCGAGGATAGAACAATACTTGCGTGGTATTGTTTGAATCCTTTGGTTGGGTTTTCTCCATGTGTTGTAAGCCTTAAACACCCTAATCAGCCACATACACAGCAGGGGCTTCAACAAATGGCGCTAGAGGGAGGGCCAACACATCATGCCTAAACGAAATACTCATGCACCTCCTCCAACAAGAAACTGATCAACACCCGTAGTCACGCTCATGCATCTACATCAGGGGAACAAATAATACAAGGTTTAGACGTCATCCCTATTACCCCTGGACAAGAACAGACTACCCAATCAGACAGATATGTTATCGTATCACCCATCCTAGGACCCATCACAGTTGAACAACTGTTGAAGGGTAATTCCCACAACATTGTCGAGATT
The DNA here is from genome assembly GCA_001517045.1 of Pseudotsuga menziesii. NCBI lineage: Eukaryota > Viridiplantae > Streptophyta > Pinopsida > Pinales > Pinaceae > Pseudotsuga > Pseudotsuga menziesii. The sequence continues at coordinate 356,429 of LPNX010731906.1, read as the reverse complement.
TGAAGGCGATTCATTGAAGGACATCCCACCCAGGATCCTCTCCAAAAAGATAATCAAGACAACCCAAGTCTAGGTGACCAAAACACTGAGAGACGTCACGACCTTTTCAGCGAACCATTCACTCCTAGTCTTGATATTGGTTCCCTGTTTCGGGATTCAGCAACTCCTCGACACAAATTTCGAGTAGGAGGACCACCCCCATCTCCTCCCTCTACTTCATCTTCCTCAGAAGAATCGTCAGATTTTGAATCTTCGAATTCCTTAGAAGAATCTGTCCCTATGGTTGACAAACATCACAATAGGCCATGGTTAGATGGGGATCCCGTGTCTGTCTTAGGTGACTAGCATAGGTTACCCAAAAACCCCAAGAAGTGGCTTCCCAAATTTAATCCAGATGACAAAATCCCAGTGGAATACCACATCAAATCTTTCATGCAATCCATCAGGCTTAGGAACGGCATACACGAAGATGTGGTTTGCAGATTGTTCCCTTACACGTTTGAGGGAAAGGCTTCTACCTGGTACTTTGCCTTAGAAGCTAGCTCCATCCTGTCATAGGATTTGTTTTCCGAACTCTTCACTCAAAAGTTTGGGGATGACAAGACCCTAGAGGAATTAGTCATAGATATCTCTTCCATTAAAACTAAGGGTAAAGAAAGAGTCAAAGATTACAATCACCAGTTTTCATATTTAAAAAATAGGATCCCAAATACAGTACTTCCTGTTGAGGAATTACTAGTAGAATACTATATTAAGGGTCTCCCAACCCAAATAGCCATGTGGGTCAAAAGGGCTCACAAAGATTCCTTACAAGACGCCTTTTTCGAAGCCATCCAAGTCGAAAGGGACATGTTTTGTCTCAAAGACAACCCTAACACTACATCTGAGCAAGCGTCTACCTCACGTAGGAAAAGTGATAGTTCCCCTAAACCTACTGCTACCAGCCAAGATTCATTCAATATGAGTGAAGTGAAGAAGCTCCTTCAAAGAATGTCTAATGAGATGGTAGATATTAAGAAGACAAGCAATGAAAATCAGTCAAACAATAGGGGATTCAATAGGCCACCTTTTAGGAGGCCAAATCAACCTCCTTAGAATCCACCACCTCCAAATCCCAGCGAGGGGTTCACCTCAGAAGTGTCTTCTCTGTCTTGAAAGACTTAGCTACAGGAACACCAAACATTCTAGAACCCTCTGAAGATCAGTCCACCCAAGAATCATAACCTCCCCAAGAGGAAGAGGAGGACGACCAGCAAGTCAGCTCTGTGAGCTTCTTTTCGGAAGAAGAAGAAGAAGAAGAACCCGACAGGGTTTTTAACCTATGGCACAAACACAATACCAGGTCTAAAGGGCCACCTCCCTAGGAGTCATCTCCTCTGACATAGGTCCCTAGCAAAGGTAAGACTCAAACTTAGAAGGACACCCTCATTCCTAAGCCAGAATACAACTTGGTCGAGGACCTTAAAAGAGTCAAAGCAAAGATATATATATTTGATCTTCTCAAAATCCCTTCCATAAGAGATTCCTTGCCCAAAATCATGATCATAAAGCAACCCCAAGAAGCTCAGAATAATAATTTTGACTCCACTCCCCGACTAAACCATCCAAAACCAGGAAGCAAGGGCACTCCTCCCTTCTTACTTACCTTTGAAATATTTAACAGGAGCGTGCATAACTGTATGGTAGACTCAGGTGCTTCATCCAATGTTATGCCCCTTTTTGTCTGTAAGAAACTCAATGCCACCTGCGAAACCTGTCCTATTCAAATTGTGCAATTAGATAGATCCAGGGTTAAAGTTGTAGGGAGGCTGAGGAGTGTTCTCCTCAGATTATCCGTAGATCCTCAAATTCATCAAACTATCGATATTGTGATTGCAAATATTCCAGACACTTACAGTATGTGGCCGAGTCGAGATTGGTCAAAGAAACTTAAAGGTTACTTTGCTACTGATTGGTCCCACTTATGGTTGCCTCTTAATGGGCAGCCTAACAAGCTCAAAGTTGACAGGGAACCATTCATGAAACAAACTATAATTGATATCAATGGTTACAATGAATCTGTCTCCTTCTTTAACAATCAAATTGAGCATTTCACATTTGATACTTTCTTTGGAGACTTACTTGTTGATGTCGCACCAACAAAGAATGAGCAGAAACACTCTCAGATAAATCATCTTACATCTGTCCCATTCTCTAGCACTATTGTTCATAATGTGTATAATGTAAATACCAATTTCAGAATTGATCCTATAGTTTGGACTTTGTTTTTTGATGGCTCCAGGTCAAAGGAGGGAGGGGGCACTGGATGTGTGCTTATTGACCCTAAAGGGATCAAAACCATGATCGCATGCAGGTTGGAATTTGAATGTACCAATAACGTGGCTGCGTATGAGGCTTTAGTCCAAGGACTTAGTGTTATACACCAGAATGGCACCTCTCCGTCCGAGTGCCGACTTTCCTTATGTCGGCGCACAAAAGGACACTTATGGATTGAGGTTTGCCTAGAATACTATAGCTTGGATTTTATGGAATACATTTCTGCCTTCGTCTCTGCCTGTGACCACTTTTCCATGATTTCGTCGCATGTCGGCACTTCATGAAAGTCACTGAAAAAACACCTATCTTGGAGGACCCATATCTTGAGTTTTGTAACTCCGTTTGACCTCGTTTCTGCACCGTTGGGAAGGTATTTCAGTTAGCTAAAACTTTTCAGAAGACACCAAAGTCTGAAAATGCCCAGAAATACCTTAAAAATGTGTTTTTTGTGTATGCACGACTCTCCTCAAGGCAAAGTCGCGCATCATGCGCGAGTTTCGTGTTTTACAAGTCGCGTATGCATATTTGCGCGGGTTTCCTTTATACTAGGTCGTGTATCATGCGCGGGTTGTCCTCCTTCAGACCCGCGTATGTGTTTCTCAACTTTAAAACATAAAAACACGAGTTAATTGGAGATTAGTTATGTCATCTAACTGATTTCCTTAACTGCTGTAACTTCTCTAACCTTCGAACTACCTTATTTCATCCATATAAATAGAGGTAGGAGAGGCCATGAGAGT
>LPNX010731906.1:299677-345126 GCA_001517045.1 Pseudotsuga menziesii | reverse complement strand
GTTATATGCTTGCTGAACATTGTGCATCTCTCTTTCAACCCCAGTACGTTGATGGCCTCTTAAACCCTAGCCATAGGATACTTTCCTTTACAACACTTAGGAAAGCTATTGATATGGGAGTGAAAGCAATTGAATGCATAGGAGACTCTGAAATCATTGTGAAACAGGTACAGAATCAAATACATTGTCTATCTCCACGTCTAGTTAATTATCAAAGATTAATCAAAGACATGACTAATTCCTTCTCAGCATTTAATATTAGATCTATTCCTAGATACTAGAAATTTGACGTAGATCTGTTAGCCAACACTGCATCTAGACTGATCCCTCCCGAAGGTTTGTCTCCACAAACTTTCTCTATCGAATTGATGTACAGACCCTCTATACCCGACAATGTCACAAATTGGAAGTTGTTTGATGATGACCATCAAATACTTGACTTCTTGTCAGCCCAAAATACCTTCGAGGGTATGGCTATTGATGAAGTTGATCACGAGAAGTCTCTATCTGATCCTTCCAACATCATCCCCAAGTATGTCATTAGTCTGGAGAAGTTCTATGATTTACAAGACAAATTCAGACAAACCACCAATTGCAAGACTTAAAGCTCAACCTTGAATCACACCCCTGTCAACTTAGGAATAGAGCACGAACCCCGATTTATCAATCTTGGAATACATTGTTCCCATGATGAAAGAAGAAATTTTATCAAACTGTGTAGGGAATTTAAAGACGTTTTTTCCTGGACATACAATGAACTAAGGACTTTCAATACTACCGTTATGCATCATAACATCCCCATGAAACCTGAGGCAAAACCCTATCAGCAGAAATTGAGGAAAATGCACCCTAGTCTGAAGCCTTCTGTCAAGAAAGAACTCGACAAGCTGCTCTTGGACAAGATCATATTTCCCGTCAGACATACACAGTGGATAACTAACTTGGTTCATGTTCGTAAGAATAATGGGGAAATCAAACTCTGCTTAGACTTCAGGAATCTCAACCGGGCCTCTGAGAAAGACAACTATCATGTTCCTCCAATTGAGCATATCCTACAGAAAGTAGCCATATCAGAGATGTTTTCACTGCTAGATGGTTTTTTCTGGCTACAACCAAGTTTTGGTTGCACCCAACGATCAATTGAAAATTGCTTTCCGGACCCCTTAGGGAACGTTCGCATACAGACGAATGCCATTTGGACTAATAAATGCAGGAGTCACGTTCCAGGGAGCTATGGACATAGATTTATGGGGCTTTATCCATAATTTTGTCATTGTGTACCTAGATGATGTTACCATTTACTCAAAAAAACAACAGGATCATTTGTCTTCTTTAAAATAGATATTCGAAAGGTGCAGGAAATTCGGCATCTCCCTCAATCCCAAGAAGTCCATATTTGCAGTAACAGAAGGTAAGTTGTTGGGTTTTGTAGTTTCGAAGGAAGGTATGATCATCAATCTAGAACACGTTGAAGCAATCTCCAAGATCAGCTTCCCTAACTCTCGTAAGGCAATGCAGTCATTTTTGGGTAAGATCAATTTTGTTCATAGATTTGTTCCAAATTTTGCTCAAGTTGTAAAATCCCTGCAATTCCTAGTCAAGAAGGATGTACCATTTAAGTGGTATGATGAAAAAAAGAATGCATTTACTAAAATTCAGAAAACCATAGCAGAAGCACCTGCTCTTATGTCCCCAGATTTGAGTAAAGATTTTTTGTTGTATACTTTTTATACTGACTTTTCTTATGCAGCTGTCCTCACGTAGAAAAATCACGAAGACATCGAAATCCCCATTTCTTTCATGAGTTCGACATTCAAAGGGGCTGAACTCAATTACTCCCAGGTTGACAAACAGGCCTACACAGTATATAAATTAGTAAAACATTACAGGCCTTATCTTTTGAAGTCAAGGACTAAGGTGATTGTCCCTTATGCGGCAATTCGCAATGTCCTCGTCCAAAAGGAGTTGGGAGAAAAGAGAGCTCACTGGATGGCCACCCTTCAAGAATATGATCTGGAGATTAAGCATGCGAAGATTGTCAGAGGACAAGATTTGTGTCAGCTCACCGCCCAGTCAAATGACCCTGAAAATCAGCAAATTGATTGGGAATAGGAAGAGGCTGCTCCTACAGGTTTTGTTAATGCACTTGAAACTGCAGCGTCTAAATGGTATGATCACATCAAATTTTTTCTTCATAATGGGTTTGCTCCTGAAACCCTAGATCCCAAAAAACGTAGAGCATTAAGGCTGAAATCAGCCCCTTATCAACTTATTGATGATGTTCTGTTTAGGAAGAATTATGATGGAGTGTTTCTTAGATTCCTGGAAAAAGATCAGAGATGATTTCCGGTTTCAATTCCATGCAGGATCTGCAGGTGGACACTTCTCAGGTGATACCACAGCTCATAAAATTATCAGGGTAGGATACTATTGGCCTACCCTATTCAGATATGCCCATTCATTTGTTAGAAAATGTGATCCTTTCCAGAAGTGCACTGGCAAAGTTAAGAAACCTGCTTACCCCTTGCAGCCAGTAGTAGTCCAATTCCCATTTCAACAATGGGGGTTGGATTTCGTCAGAACCATCAACCTCGTATCCTCATTACAGCATAAATACATCTTGACAGCCACTAACGATTTTACGAGGTGGGTCGAAGTAGTCCCTTTAATATTGTGTAACACAAACCAGGTAATTTCCTTTCTTGAAAATCAGATAATCACTAGGTTTGACACCCCCGAATATCTAGTTTTTGACAATGCCTCATAATTCCAATCCGTTGACCTGACCAGCTATGCCCTTGAAAAGGAAATTAAGCTTAAGTTTTCTGCTAATTAATATCCTCAGGGAAATGGTCTTGCAGAATCCTCAAACAAAAAATTGATAAGCATCCGTAAGAAGGCAGTGGATTCACATCATAAAGACTAGCACACCCAAATTTACTATGCTCTTTGGGAAAATCGAATCACCCTAAAGGCAGCCCTTGGTAACTCCCCTTATTGCCTTGTTTATGGAAAGGAAGTTGTCCTGCCAGCTAATCTCACCATTACTTCGTTGCAATTAGCCCAGTTTGTCCAAGAGAATGACTCTTCCCCATTACAGCAGAGGATTGATTCTCTGCTCAAGTTAGAAGAGGATAGAGACAAAGCCAAGAATAAATTCTACCAACATCAACAGTTGGTTAAGAAATGGTTTGATGAGAGGTATTCATCAGACAAAGACTTCTCAGTGGGAGATTTAGTGTTGAGATGGGACAAACAACACAAGGACAACAAATAGTACACCAAGTTTCAACGACTTTGGTTAAGAGCATTCTTTGTTATAGAAAAGATTGGTCCTAGTACGATTCGACTACAAACACTGGAAGGGGTCATTGACACCTATCCAGCGAATGCTTTTTTTGCTAAAAAAGTACTTTGTCTGAAAAGGTTGGTTCAACCCTGTATATAGGTTTGGTGTGTTATTTTCCTTTTACTTTCTGAGTATTTGTTTGATATTGGTAATTTTTGGTAATGTCTACACCCTTGGCAATAATGAGCAATCAGTCTTTCTCGCTATTTAATACTCTCAACCAAAACAGATTTGTCAGTTTCTATCTTTTCTAACTCGTATCAGGATCTGTTATATCTTAATGATAACCATATTTGCAGAATTTTGTATTAATGCTCTCTCATCTAGGTTAATATATTCTACATGCCCTACTTTGATGATAATAGTTGTGGAGGGAAAGGTTCATCCTGTCTAAGGTCTCGTTAGAGCACTGTGGAAAATATTCATAGCCTGGTCAGTCTTATTCTTTGGGATTTAACCATGGCCATATATTTTATCATGTGTATTACAAGATGAGGGATCTCATCACGAACCAGCTCATTAGGTTCATAGGTGCTTAGTGGAATGACATCTTTGCCATTTAATATAGGGAGATGGCTTCCAGCTCTTTTGAAGATGGGATATCCTATCATAGGTCGACTTATTCATGATCTGCAGAGCATTAGTGAGTAACGTTGCCTACATATGGACACCAAGCCATGGCAGTGTCTTTTAATTCATGTACAAAATAAAACCCAGTCGTTCCCAAACAAGAGAGTACTATGCATCAGGACGAGGGGGTCCTATCTAAGGCCAGACTCACTATGATCATAGGCTTGATTTTGGACTGAAACTACCACCAGATGGTAACCAAGCCATGGTATTTGCTTTTGGCCATATAGCTAGAAGACAAGAGGTCTCCTTACTGAGCCGACTTGTTCAGTTTCCAAGTCAGGTTTGTGAATGGCACCGATCACCAAAACATGGGGCAATGGTCCTATGTCATTACAATCTTGTTGTTTTCTTAAAAATAATAATAATAATAAAAGAAGGGGAAGGAACAAATATTGGTTTCAGCGGTCCTTGTGTGAAATCCCAAAGTGGTAAAGCTCTGATCCCAGGTTCAAACTTAAACTGCATGCCTATGTTAGTCTGAGTTCAAATGATCCTGATCCTACAATGACATCTGAGTCAGAGTTGCATCTTTTAAAATGGCCATGGATGGAAGTGCATTAATGATGTTGATAATTCTTGGTTGGTTACATTTCTATGTTAACATTTCTTGGGAGTTAATCATTTGCTTGCTGATAGGTTTGATTGGAAAAGGGTTATTGTTTGCAGAGATAACTGGTTCTTCCAGCTAGTCGCCATTTGTTGTAGGTAGAACAGATCCCATGTTATTTTGACACAGGCCCCCCAATCACACATATGAAGGTAACTTGGTAGGATCCTTCATGACCTAGTAGGATTCTGGTATATTTTTTTGTTGATTCTTGGGATTCCCTAACTTAACCAAATTTCCAAAAAATTCATGCTTGATTTGTTTGTTTTAAGTTGCAAAAAGATTGGTTTTGTTTGGAATTGTTTTGTCATCCCGCAACCCACAAGTTGCGGAATGCGGGATCTTTTCGTCGAATATTTCAATTTTTCTCTTCCCACAGCCTGCATCCCACATATGTGGAATGTTGGATGCATAAAGTTTTTTCAGATATGCTTTCTTCGATCTGCAATCCGCATCCTGCATTTTGCGGAATGCGGGTTACGGAGTTGTCATTTATTAATTGTATGGTTTGCGTGTGTCCGCAACCCGCATCCCGCAAAATGCGAAATGCGGGGTGTGGAGCTCATTGAATAAATTTTCACTATTTTGTGATTCTGCATCCCGCATACCGCAAAATGCGGAATACGGGTTACAGAATGATTAATAAGGTTTTTGAATTTCATGATTGGTCCTACACTCTGCAAAATCTGATCCTGACCGTTCTTTTCACTCTTGGTTTGCGTGTGTCCGCAACCCGCATCCCGAAAAATGTGAAATGCGGGGTGTGGAGCTAATTGAATAAATTTTTGCTATTTTGTGATTCTGCATCCCACATCCCACAAAATGCGGAATGCAGGTTACAGAATGATTAATAAGGTTTTTGAATTTCATGATTAGTCCCGCACTCCGCAAAATCTGATCCTGACCGTTCTTTTCACTCTAATCTTACGGTCTATATTATTTCCCATGAATTATAAATATGGTGTTCTTATTTACTAGGTTTTCACTATTTTTACCATGGTAATTTTCTCTCCTGCATGAATTTACATCCAGATTTTACCAAGCAATCTCGACAGTGTTCGCTACAATTTCAGGTTTATTATCAAGTCACTTTCAAATTGCTTACTATGCTTCCTGTATAATTCAGTTTAATTACTAGTGTCAGCATTAGAATAGGATATGGCAACATCCAAAACATCCTGAATTACCAAGAGTAAAAATCTCCAGAAAGACATGTTTTCGAGAGACCTGAATTTTGGTGGCTTTTTCGACACCAGTGGCCGAGTGTCTGAAACCTACCAGTTGGACTGGTCTCGAGTTTATTCCATATTTGATAATAATGACCTTTCAGACTTCCAGAGTAATCAACTCATTTATGAGAGAATTAGGGACTCTAGCCTTCATATGATTACTGCAAGACCAGCCATCCTCCCTTATAATGATGGAGTTAGATGGATTATAGACCACGCTAACCTAAAAGAATGTTCCTTTAACACCAGTATTGGAACACAATTGGCCAATTTCCGCTTCGAAACCTTTGCAAGAGTTTACGCCCTTAAACCTTTCACGCAGCTCCTTGATGCAGACTTTATGAATGCTGCTAAGTCTAGGTTTAATTTTGACCAAATGATGAAATCCTGGATGGCTGAACCACGCAAATTCTCCCAGAGGAAAGACCAACATTACCCTATCGAATGGTTTAAGGAACTGTATTCTTTGCTTGCAGCAATGTTATGCAGGCTTTATGGTCTCCCCAACTGTTCTTACTTCAAGGAAGAATGGGCCCCCATTGCTCACCATGTCATAACTATGGGTGAATCCTTTCCTTAGGCTTCAATCCTGTTACTTGAACTCAAAAATGCCATACACGAGTTCTAGAAAACCACAAAGAAGCCAAATTTTTATCTTTTTGCCTTCATTATGGATATATTTTGTGCTGACTTCCACTTCCCCAATATGCCAATGGAGTTGGGAATTACCAGCCCCTCCTGTGCATATTTATCATTCTGAGCTATGGGATACAAATTATGTAACCAGGTTTTATGATATATGTGAGAGTATGCGCGGCCGGATCTACTTCCTCATTTTTAACAAGGAATCTCCTATGTTCTCACCTGAAGCTAAAGCCCTCTTAGCCACCATGGGAGACTAGTATGTCAGTGAATCATTCACCTATATCAGGGTTTTTGGTAGCAATGCTATGCAAATATTTCCAAAGGTCGTTCTGAACAGGTTGGTCCTTGAGGAGATTTCATTTCAAACAGTCACAGAAGGGATTTACAAGAAATGTGTTGAACCTAAGAGGAAGGTTTGTCCCAAGTTTCCTATAACCATTGGATCTCTAAGTATACCTACTTCTACTTGGGCATCAGATCTTAGCTGTGACCACATAGTGTCACTTAAGCTTGGATTTTCTAGTAAAAGGAAGCATGATCCCAAAGGGATTGTTGACCTCCACCTTAGGCATAACCATTTTAAAACAGGATATGATCATGAAGAGACTCCAGATGATTTCATCTACCAGGGAGTTGACACTTTTTTCTGAAGTCTTAGCGAGGGCTAAAAACAAGGAAGAATAAAGTCATATATTGCAATAACAAAAGGAAATCAGAGACAAAGTTCGGCATTACAGGTCCATGGAGTCAAACATTTAGGAAAGGGTAATAAAAGACAGGGAAAGCAAGGAAGCTAAAGATGCAGCAAAGGAGGCTCTGGCATCCACCAATGCATCCATAGAACCCAGCTCAGACACAGGTAAAGGGAAAGTTCCCATGGAAGAAGCTCCCCAGACATTTGTGGAGCAATATGCCAAGGCCTATTTGCACACCTCAGAGCAGATCAAACAGAGACTGAGCAAGATGACTTCAGCACTAGACACTCATGAATTTACAACCTCTCAGCCAACTGAACATGCTCAGGTGACCACTGTGGTTGAAAATTATCAATCTGTACTAGCACAGATCGAATGGGAACCCCTAAAATGGATACAATATTTAATCTCATATGTTCCTGCCTCTACCATTGACTTGACTCATTCAGAAGAAGAATATGAGAGGGTTTCTCCTGTGCCTGTAACCCTGGAAGTTGGCAATGGTAATGATTTACTGAATTCCACCAATGGTGGTAATGATAAGCCTTCATCAACTCCCTCGCAATCTCAACTTTCTTCTCACTCTGACCCTTCCCATTCTACTGTACTTATCTCATTAATAATAGCTTTATCGTCATTATCTGATGGTTCTACTATGACACCTTTCATGACTTAGCTTTATCAAAATGCTACTTGTCTACCTGAATCTATTACACCTATTTCTATATATATTCCCATTCCTTCATCTGATGGACCTCCAGTTTTCAAGATTCCATTTCATATCCCTTCATTCAACTCAGTGTCATCCCCCGTGGCTGAAAAAACTTCAGCAGTTTCATCATCACCACTCAAGAACACTACTTTTGAAGTTTCATAAGTTGAAACTTCAATTCCTGACATTTCCTCAGCTCCTGAAGTAATTCCTGCTCAGAATGTTAACCCTTCTCCATCCACTTCCAGTATTACTATGACTATGCCTTCTCACACCACAACTCAAACCACTTCTTTGATATCCACAGGCATCATTATACCCCCCATTGATGAGATGAGGGAAGAATTCAATGAAGATTTTGTGGTATCCCTAAGAGAATATCGATACAACAAAGCTGATAGATCAGTGGTGAAGAAGGGTGGGAAGAGGAACAGGGATCAGAGTGATATGGACATGTCTGTTGCAAATGAGGTGGTGTGGACCCAGGGATCAAGTGACCCACATGCATATGCCACTGATGATGCATCTGTCTTAGGGGCTTTTACAGGAGCCAATTTTGATGCTGTGAACACTTTGAACCAGGAATTTGACAAACAGAAAGCATAAATTGTTAGATTGAAATAGGAGATGGTGAAACTTAAAAGGAAACATGAGAACATGTGTGATGAACTTCAAGAGATGAATGTTGTCCTCAGCAAAGAACTGCAAAGAGAAAGGACTGTTAATGTCACTTTGGTTCAGAAGGTTGCATTGTTAGAAAGACAGTGTGAAGATGCAACTGCAAGTGCAGCTTTGTCTTCATATTTTAAGTTTTCCCAGGAGGAATTTAAAGAGCTTTCCATTCGACCCCACAAGGAACATTATGATTTGGTTTGTGATTTATTTAAAACTCTAGATAATATCTTTGAAACTCACATGGTTTTTGGCAAGATTTCTATTGTTCTAGAAGACTTAGTTGAGAAGAGACAACAAACCTCGAAGGCTTATGATGAAGTGGTAGGTTGGAAAAGGTACACAAAATATAAGCCAGATAATGTCACTTTGCTCACTAACTTCCAGTTTAAGAGGATCAAGACTATATTGAGAGCCTGGGAAGACCTAGATGAGAAATTGGCTGAAGCCATAAAGAAGGCTCATGCCATTTGCAGTAGAATATGGTATGCAGTTGACAACATTATGGATGATTTGTCCTTTCTTGCAATGGTGTTGATTGAAAAGGCATGTCCACCTGGATTGATGATTGAGCAAGTGGAGCAGCGATGGGGTGAGGAAGAGGAAAAGATCAAGAAACTTGGCCACGTCAGCATCCATGATGTAGATCAGTTGATCAGACATCCATTTGCGGTGGAGAAAAATATTTACATATTTAACCAATTTTGGGATAAACTTGCTGAGAATGAAATTGAGGATCATAAGTGCAATGCCTAGCTTACCATTGAATCAGATAGTTACCCTGATATCAAGGATTTGCTTCGTATCTGGAAGATGTGGAGAGATTTCTTGGGATAGTAAAGTTTTTTAGGCTTTTGATCCCCTTTAGAGGGAGATCCATTTTTTTGTAATAATTATTTAAGAGGGTGATCTCGAATGTATGAAGGACATTTTTTTAACTTTTGGACTTTTGGAAGAAGGAAGACTGATACAGGAGATCGAGAACACCTCTGGTTGTTCATATGGTATATGCAATTTGTTACTGAACTTCAAATCAATAGAGTATTGTGATTTCTTATCTCTTGTCTTTATCTTAATGAATTTGTTCAAAGAGGTTTCGATCTTCTTTGTTCCAAATGGACAAATAATACTGTGATTTATTTACAATCATTAAATGTGTTTTATTAAACTCAGATTTATCTCTGTTATTTAGCGATGCATTGATAAGGTTTCATGAAATTTATTTTATGAACTATCTTTATCTATTTCTGTGAATAATTGAACAGTAATATTTAACAACACAATATGTTTGTTTTTCAACTTACATTTTCTATGCAGGTTAATTCAGAATGATAGAATCTTAAGTCACTAACTAATTGATTTCCATTAATTAGCTGTGAATTAAGTGATGAACTTCTAATTTGATTTACATTTTTGTTCATTGAATGAAAAGTACTTGTCTTCTTACAAATCTGGTTTACCTGCAGATCAACCCAATATCCTCTTTTAGAGTAGATTTAAATCTAGATCAGGTTCCCTTTCCTAGTTAGGTTTTAAGTTTTCCTATTCTTCATATCATATACCTTGTTTCCTAAATTGGGAAACAGATTCTCTGTGGATCAAATCCAACCATAAGCCAACAGAGGCAAGTATCCGTGGGAGATTACCATCCCAAACAGCTCGAGGATAGAACAATCACTGCGTGGCATTGTTTGAAGCCTTTGGCTGGGTTTTCTCCATGTGTTGTAAGCCTTAAACACCTTAATCGGCCACATACACAGCAGGAGCTTCAATAGGGATCCATGGTTTGATTTAGCTTCCAAAGAATCCAAGAGATCACAAATAATCACAACAGTAGAATCATCGGAATATACTGGTAAAGAATCCTCTGTGGTAGAAGTATGTAAGGAGGAAATATAGTGATGTTCAAAGTATTCAAGGAGGCTCTGAGAAGGAGTTCCAAGAACAAAGGAGGAGCTGTAGAAGCACATGGGATCAAGTATGGTAAGTGGAAAAACACTATAAGGACTTGATTTGGCTAAGTAAACATCCTGGAAGTCACTGGGTTGTGCACCATCAAGAAGAGAGGCATGCACAAAGTGTGAGAGGTCTGGCATATGGATCCTAGAATCCATGATAGAAGACATAGAGAACACTAAATGTGTGAGTGAATCATCAATAGCAATAACAACTCCATTAGTCACTTCTTTTTCATCAACTAAATCATAAGAATATGAATCAAGATCTTCTACTTCAAGAGACATAGAAAAAGATGGCTCTCAATATTTGCTTCTTGATTGAAAGAGGAAGCATTCGAAACGAAGAGAGTAGTAGCAACAGAAACTGTATGAGAAACTTCTTTTTCATGATCCACTTCATCAGAGACTGTAGAGGATGAGACATCTTGAGAGAGAGAAATAATTGAGGAGCTAGAGGCACTCTCCACATAGCTAGAAGGATCCTCATTGTCCTTTCCCAAAACTCTATCCAATGTTGTCCAGAGATCCTTTGGGTAATCAACATAATCAATAAGGTAGCGCATGCTTGGAGAGATAGCTAGACAAATAGCTCCAATTGCTCTATAATAGTCATTCAACCAGTCACTTGGCTCTTCATAAGAGTAGTCTTCACCAGCTCCAATAGATATCTCAGAGAGACCTTGTCTCTTTAGAGATGAAATCATCTTCAATTTCCACTTTGAATAGCTTGTGAATGGAGAGAGAAGAGGAACTGATACTCTTGAATCCATTCGAAGTTGAACCTGCAAAATAAATCTGCAAATTTGAAAAGGAGGATTAATTAATGAACTCTCAAAGATCTGATATCATGTAGAAATTCTAAAGCCTTGATGGCATAAGGAATTTCATAAACAGGCTAAGGATATAGTCACACAATTAACCTCACAGAGAATTGTAGAGAATTAGCATAAGGAGAGAAGAAGAAGAATTAATGAACACACATTAATGAATGATCAATAAAATGATAATTGATATTATTACATAGGTAATACATCCTTATAAAGGAAAATAGAGTTGCTAGAAGACAACTCAATGTAACACCCCGGTTTTGACCCCGTTACATTAGATGTATATGAGGTATATATTGTAAATAATCATGGTGTGGAGCTAAAGGCCAAGGCCCACCATCGATTTGTTATGCTATGTTTCGGGTTGAAATTGTCACCAATGGTATATCGGGGCATGCAGCATACATATCAAGTTTTGTCATCATGTAAATATAAATCCTTAATTAAATGAACCCAACTAGCTATGCTCACTGCAACCATAATGAAAAGGGCATGATTTTCCCAAGGATAAGGGGGGGGGATTGTTAAACCACAAACCAATGGGGAAAAATCCATGTGTCACCTCCCCTTGTCTTACCCAACTACCACCATTAAAAACTGTTGCTGCTAGTTGGGGCAGTTATGGCTGGGAGTGGAGTGTGGCAGGATTGTCAATCCTTGCCCACACGCACACTCCACCAGCGGGTTGACCTCACGATGGAAAGAACGACCAACGCCATCACTCCAGCGGACTCTCCACTCTCTCCACTACTATGCCATTCTTTCCCTAGTCTGTTCATCCTCACGCAGGGACGGTAGTCTGATTGTTCCCTCGCACCACCTTCTTTCCCGGTTTGGTCTCACGCAGCAAGAGGAAGGAGTCATTTCGAATGTCATTCACATTTCCACAGATTGGTATCTAGCATGTTTTCCATCTGAATTCTAGAGGTCTGATGTCAATTTCCCTCACACACAGGTTGGGAGTCTGTATCTTCTTCCCCATTTGCAGCTTGTGTAAGTATTTTCTGATTGCTTCGTTGTCCAGGAGGGGTTGTTGTTTTCCCCACGTTGTGAACAGTGTTGCTGATAAGTTTTGAGACTACAGTAAATTGCTTGGGAGTCGTTTTGGCAATGATAGGGCCAAGAACGACTAGGAGTCATTTTCCCTGTCTAAGTTGGAACTGCTGATTGATTGCATGCGTGCAATGGTTGGTCTTCGGACTGTGTTGGGAGTAGGGATGGGGGCTTGGTTTGCTTGATAAACTTGGTGTGTTTGGAAACCACACAGACAGAGCTAGAGGGCTGAATTTCTTCTCCACAACCCCTGAATAGCACTGGAATGGAAGTCAAGGCCTGAGGGACTGTGTAGCAGAGAAGGGACTGATTCCTTGTGTGGGATGTGGTGGGTGTCTTAGAAGTCAGGCTAGTTCTGGTGTAGGTGTCCCTAGCTCTGTAATGAGCTCACCAACTTAGTATTTATCCTTTCCCAGCTCCTGGATGGCCTGATAAACCCAACTGTGTTGGCTTCGCTGTGTTTTGGTGTACCCTTGGCTATGTGTAATCCTGCTTGTTCCTTATTCCTTGGGGAATCATGCCCAGCTCGGGAGTGCCAGCGTTGCTGAGAGATTAAGGAGCAAGTTGGCCTATGGTTTAGTGGAATGTTGCAGTGACGTAGCTAGTTGTGGAACGAGTCCATTATGAGATAAGTAGTTTTGTCTATTTTACTTCTGCAATCACATTACTATTAATGAATATGATGAACATGTTGAATGCTTGTATGAATGTATGTTGCTTCCCTTGTGTATGATAAATAATTATGTATCTGTATACGTTCTACTTCAATGCATTTTGTTCATCATTTTATGAATTCACATGTTCATGGGGCTGGTTGCCCAGATGGTTAAGGCCATGGTAGTGTCCTCTTCGCCGGTCGGAGGGCCGGGGACGCTACAATCTGGTATCAGAGCTTGCAGGTTGCAGCATGGGCCTCTATGGGCCATGACTAACCAGTTAGTAGAGGCATGTTTCCTTCTACCCATAAGAAATCAGTGAATGACTGGAAAAGTCACAAAATTTGTCTAAGTGTGTGAACTATCGGTTCATCGGAACACTTAGTGGAAAGGACTTCCGATGCAGTGGAAAGCTAGGCAGAAGTGCAACCGACAGAGGACAGTTGGAAGGAATTGCGGAAAATTTTGAAAATTGTCTAAGTAAAGTGTTGAGGCCATTGGTGATCGGCGACGGTTAGCTGTTTGGATCGGTGGAAGCTAGTGGATTGAACGTCCGCCGTTGCGGCTAGCGAGTGAACTATCCTTCCAACGGATAGAGGCTTCAATCGCCAATGCCGCAGTGATTAGTACTTTCACCAGCCGATGAGAAAGAAAATTTGAAAATTTGGTTTAAGTATAAGGTCATCAGAAAGTTTTTGAGGATTGGATCGCCGATTGGGTATGTTAAAGGTTTGAGAATCCATCATTGCGGTAGTATAGGACACTATCCACCCGATGGTTAGTAGGTTCGGCGGTCGATAATGTCCGCGGAACCCACAGTGAGATCGCTTTCTGCCGTTGTGACTGCCTAGAAGACTAATGGTCCGATGCAATAACATAGCTGATCGTCGACACAAAGGGGGTAAGTTGCCGTTTGGATCGCCGCAACGATAGGAAGTATAATGACTTGGATCGCCGATGAATAGAAGATGGAAGAGTCGATGCCGCGAATGACAAGGCAAGAAGAAAATTCAAATTTTCTCTAAGGCACGAGATCATCAGCCATAGAGAAATGTTAGTGGATCGGATCGTCAATCGAAAAAAGTTCAATGAAGGTGACTCGCTGTTGCAGCTGCTTAGTCAACTATTCCCCTGACGCCGTAGCAACTAGTGCTTTCGACTGCCGATAGACTTACGGCTGCAGAAGACTTAAGGAGATTGTTGGCCGCCGTTGCGGAAAGCTAGGCGACTAACAGGTTATGCTATTGCCGAACAGACGTGGGATAATAGACCATTGCAGGCCTGATGCGGCAGAAGGAATCAGACGAGTAACTCGCTGATCGGAAGTCTAGACGTTTGCTCATGGAAACTGAAGTAAGAACACTTTCCGCCATTGCAGCTGCCCAAGCAACTATGCGTCCGATGAACATCGGAAGAAGCTAGTTGTTTTGACGGCCAAAACGTTGGATTGATAGTTGGAATGGGATCCGATTCTGCAGAGGAAATTTCGACCATTTTTTTTTGTAGGATTTTTAGTGGTTTTTCAGTGGATTTTCAGGGATGAAGGAAAATTTTGTGTTTTTAGCATAATTGTTGTTTTATGAAATTCCAGAAGAAAAGGTAAGTAATTTTGATTTATATTAATATTGTGCATCTAACAGTTTGCTACGAACACATTTGCATAAATTTAGATAACTTCCAAGAGCAGTACTCCAGAAAGAATAGTGTGGTAAGACCAGAGGTGGTTCATTCATGAGAACCCATGATGGGTATGATGCTCGAGATTCTTACGAGCAAGCAGAAGATGCCATGGGAGAAAATGTCTGTAATGGAAACGATGACATTGAGTCCAATGGAAGGAGATTCCAGGGGACACTGTCCGAGGTTGCAGCCACCATGAGAAACTTGATCAAAGTCTAGGAAGAGCAACATCAGTTGAATGCTGCAATGTTGCAGATTTTAAAAGACTTGCAAAGAAAGATAGACTCTAGACAAGGTACAACAAGGCCAGAGGGCAGTAAGAGCAGCACTAGGAGAAGGAGAAGGACTTCTAGTGGGTCATCTAACTCTGAAGAATCTAGCAGATATTTAAGTTCTTCTTCTCATAAAAGAAAAAGGAAGAGACACCATAGGGATCGCTCTCGAGATGAATTTAAGAAGGCTAAACCTCCTACATTTGATGGTGAGGTAAAGACTGGACAAGAGGCTGAAGCTTGGCTTCTTGGAATAAAGAAGTACTTTCAAGTGCATGACTATTCAGGAAACATGCCAGGCAAGAGTTTCCATATTCAATCTGAATGGAAGAGCATCCATTTGGTGGGAATACTTCAAGCAAGTAAAGAGGATCAGTGAAAGGATACTTAAGTGGAAACAGTTCAAGAAGTATTTCAAGCAGAAATACCTCTCTGACAGGTATTATGATGACAAGACTAAGGAGTTCCATGAGCTAAGATTGGTACAGTGGACCATGGAAGAATATGCAAATAAGTTTTTGGAGCTGTTGAGGTATGTCCGGTACATCAGAGATGAAAAAGTGAAGGTCCAGTGTTTTCTGAGTGGATTACCTCAGTATTACAAAGATCGAATTGAGTTTTATGAACCTAGAACTCTTGAAGAAGCAATAAGGAAGGCTAAGTACTGCTATGAGCAAAGCAAAGGTAAGCCGGATTACCATAAGGCATGGAAGGATAAGAAAAATGAGAAGTTTGACCAAAGAAGGAAAGGTTTCAAACCTTCTAACTTCAAGAATTAGCAGAAGCAGCCATCCCAAGCTCCGAGTAAGCCAATTGGAGTGACAGGAGAAAATCCTAAGGATCCACAACAGAATAGAGGACCACTTCAATGTTGGAAATGTGGAGGACCCCACATGCGTAGAAATTGTCCACTCGAGAATGAGAGTGCGAGGGAAACTTTCAACATTCAAGAAGCAGAAACAGTGGGTCAAGTAGCAAGGGCAGTCCCTAGGATTTATGCAGCACTGGAGGATCGCCAGGCAGATCACCAGTCAACTGTGGTTGAATTTGCAGGTAATATTGATGAAAAATCTGTTTCTATTTTGATTGACCCTAGTTCTATTCACAGTTACATTACTCCTAGAGTAGTGGATATTTGTGCTTTTAAGAAAGTAAAGCATAGGAAGTCTTGGTTAGTTCAGCTAGCCACTGGAACTAAGAGAAAGGTTAGTGAAGTGGTGGAGAAATGTCCATTGGTCATGGATGGATTGGTCACATGTGTAGATCTGAATGTTATACCGCTTGGTTCCTTTGATGTTCTCATTGGAATGGATTGGTTAGAAGCTCATAGGGTAAAGCTTGACTGCTACAATAAGACTTTCAAATGCATGAATGAAGAAGGGAACCTAGTAGTTATGAAAGGTATTCCAAAGGTGATTTCAGTAAGGCAGGTTTTAGCAATGTAGTTAAAGAAGTTCTGTAGGAAGGGTTGCCAGTTGTATGCAGCTCACATTTTTGAGACATCAGGAGATGAAACTCCTAGGTTGGAGGACTATCAGGTGTTACAAGAATTCAGGGATGTGTTTCCTAATGAAATTCCAGGGCTTCCTCCAAAGTGGGACATTGATTTCACAATTGAACTTGTGCTAGGAGCAGCACCAGTGTCCAAGGCACCCTACAAGATGAGTACATCGGAGATGCTAGAATTGAAGATGCAACTGCAAGAGTTGTTAGAAAAGAAGTATATCCGGCCAAGTGTGTCTCCTTGGGGAGCACCAATTTTGTTTGTAAAGAAGAAAGATGGTACACTCAGGTTGTGTATTGATTACAGACAATTGAACAAGGTTACTATGAAGAATAAATATCCTTTGCCTAGGATTGATGACCTCTTTGATCAAATGAGAGGAGCAAAGGTATTTTCCAAGATTGATTTGAGGTCTGGCTACCATCAAGTGAGAATCAAGGATGAAGACATTCATAAGATAGCCTTCAGAACAAGGTATGGGCATTATGAGTTTGTAGTGGTACCATTTGGTCTCACAAATGCACCAGCTACATTTATGTGCCTTATGAATAGTGTCTTCAGCCAATATTTGGACAAGTTTGTTCTTGTTTTCCTTGATGACATTCTTGTTTATTCTAAGAATGAGAAAGAGCATGAAGAGCATTTGAGTTTGACATTGCAATTTCTTAAGGAGCATCAGCTGTATGTAAAACTAAGCAAGTGTGACTTCTATAGGGATAGAATTCAGTATTTGGGTCACATCATCTCAGAGCAGGGTATATCTGTGGACCCTGAAAAGATTGAAGCCATTATGAATTTACCTACTCCAAGAAATGTGATAGATGTAAGATCTTTTATGGGACTTGTAGGGTACTACAGGAGATTCATTGAGGGATTCTCCAGAGTTGCACATGCCATCACTTCTTTGCAAAAGAAGGGGATGAAGTTCGAATGGACATCAAAGTGTGAAGAAATTTTCTAGTGGTTGAAGAATATTCTCACCAGTGCACCCGTATTGAAGGTTGCAGATCCAGAGAAATACTTTGTGGTGTGTACCGATGCATGCAGACAAGGGCTTGGAGGAGTCCTTATGCAAAACAGCCACGTGATATGTTTTGAGTCGAGGAAGCTGAATGAGCATGAGAAGAACTATGCCACTCACGATCTAGAGCTTGCAGCCATAGTACATGCCCTCAAGATGTGGAGGCATTACTTGATGGGTAGGAGATTTGAGCTCAGAACATACTATTGTGGTTTGAAGTATTTGTTTGATCAGCCTACTCTGAATGCTAGACAAGCGAGATGGCTGGAGTTTTTATGTGAATTTGATTTTGAAATCAAGCACATAAAAGGGAAAGAAAACAAGGTAGCTGATGCACTCAGCAGGAAGGTGCAGGAAATGCATGTGGCATCTCTTAGTAGTTTCCAATCAGATTTGAGGCAGCAGATTGTTAGTCATGCTGCTGGAGATGAATTGTATGAGCAGGTAAAAGACAAATTGCAGCAGGAAAATCTTGAGAAGAGGTATGAGGGATATAAATTGGAAGAAGATGGACTTTTTACTTATAAAGGTAGAATTTATATTCCAGATG
Organism: Pseudotsuga menziesii; assembly: GCA_001517045.1. Taxonomy (NCBI): domain Eukaryota; kingdom Viridiplantae; phylum Streptophyta; class Pinopsida; order Pinales; family Pinaceae; genus Pseudotsuga; species Pseudotsuga menziesii. The sequence continues at coordinate 327,063 of LPNX010731906.1, read as the reverse complement.
TAGCAGATTTGAGGAGAGTTGTCATGGATGAAATCCATCAGGCTCTGTATTCTGGTCATCCAAGATATCAGAAGATAATTGATACAGCTAGAAAGCAGTACTTTTGGCTAGGAATGAAAAAGGATATGGCTGAGTACATTTCAAGGTGTATGAAATGTCAATAGGTAAAGGTTGAGAATCAACACCCTGCATGTTTGTTGTAGCCATTTCCAGTGCCAGAATGGAAATGGGAAGTTATTTCCATGGATTTTATTACAGGATTGCCAATGGCTTGGAGACAACATGATTCCATCATGGTTGTGGTGGACAAGTTGACAAATGCAACACATTTTATACCGGTTAAGTCTACGCATAAGACATATGACATTGCAAAGATCTTCATGAAGGAGATTTTCAAATTGCATGGGTTTCCTAAGTCAATAGTCTCTGACAGAGATGTCAAGTTCACTTCCAAATTTTGGAAGGGGTTGTTTGCAGATTTGGGTACAAAGCTAAAATTTAGCACTGCATACCATCCTCAGACAGATGGGCAGATAGAGAGAGTTAATTAGGTGCTTGAAGATATGCTTCACATGTACGTGATGGACAAACCAACCAAGTGGGAAGATTACTTGCACTTGGTAGAGTTTGCTTATAAAAATGGGCAGCAGGCATCCTTGGGGATGAGTCTGTATGAAGCTTTGTATGGAAGAAGGTGTAGGACACCAGTGACTTGGGATAACCCAGTGGACAGAGTTGTGCTTAGGCCAGAATTGCTCAGGGAAACAAAGCAAGAGGTTGTAAAGATCAGGAAGAATCTGAAAGCAGCACAGGACAGACAGAAAAGCTATGTAGATAAACATAGGGTGAACAGGGAATTCAGTGTTGGGGATCATGTTTACCTTAGAGTGAGGGAAAAGAAGAGTTCTTTGAAGCTTTGAAGTTGTGCCAAGCTGTCACCTAGATACTATGGGCCATTTGAAGTGCTTGAGAGAATAGGGCCCGTTGCATATAGACTTGCATTGCCTACTAGCACTAGGGCTTATAATGTTTTTCATGTTTATTTTCTTAAGAGATATGTACATGATCCTAACCATGTGATAAATTGGGATGTGATTCAGGTGGAACTCGAGGGAGAGTTTCGAATCGATCCAATGCGCATCCTCGACAGGAAGGTCACAATGCTCCGGAACCGAGCCATAGGGCAGGTAAAGGTGCAGTGGGAGCACTATGGACCTGAAGAGGCTACATGGGAGCTGGAGGATGCCATGCAATTGGCACATCCATTTTTGTTCAATTATGCGGAACACTGAGGTGATACCAGTTTAGCATTTTGTTCAATTTTGTAAAGCATTGAGGACAATGCTATTGAAGGGGGAGGGGAATGTAACACCCTGGTTTTGACCCCATTACATTAAATGTATATGATGTATATATTGTAAATAATCATGGTGTGGAGCTAAAGGACAAGGCCCCACCATCGATTGGTTATGTTATGTTTCGAATTGGAATTGTCACCGATGGTATATCGGGGCATGCGACATACATATCAAGTTTTGTCATCATGTAAATATACATCCTTAATTAAATGAACCCAACCAGCTATGCTCACTCCAACCATAATGAAAAGGGCATGATTTTCCCAAGGATAAGGGAGGGGAGAATTGTTAAACCATGAACCAATGGGGAAAAATCCATGTGTCACCTCCCCTTGTCTTACCCAACTACCACCATTAAAAATTGTTGCTACTAGTTGGGGCAGTTATGGCTGAGAGTGGAGTGTGGCAGGATTGTCAGTCTTTGCCCACACGCACACTCCACCAGCGGGTTGACCTTACAATGGAAAGAACGACCACCACCATCACTCCAGCGGAATCTCCACTCTCTCCACTACTACGCCATTCTTTCCCTGGTCTGTTCATCCTCATGCAGGAACGGTAGTCTGATTATTCCCTCGCACCACCTTCTTTCCCGGTTTGGTCTCACGCAGCAGGAGGAAGGAGCCGTTTCGGATGTCATTCACGTTTCCACAGAGTGGTATCTAGCATGTTTTCCATCCGAATTCTGGAGGTCTGATGTCAATTTCCCTCACGCATAGGTTGGGAGTCTATATCTTCTTCCCCATTTGTGGCCTGTGTAAGTATTTTCTGATTTCTTCGTTGTCTAGGAGGGGTTCTTGTTTTCCCCACGTTGTGAATAGTGTTTCTAATACATTTTGAGACTGCAGTAAATTGCTTGGGAGTTGTTTTGGCCACGATAGGGCCAAGAATGAATCAGGAGTCATTTTCCCTGTCTAAGTTGTAACTGCAGATTGATTACATGCATGCAATAGTTGGTCTTCGAACTGTGTTGGGAGTAGGGATGGGGGCTTGGTTTGCTTGATAAACCTGGTGTGTTTGGAAACCACATAGACAGAGCTAGAGGGCTGGATTTATTCTCCACAACCCCTAAATAGCACTGGAATGGAAGTCAGGGCCTGAGGGACTGTGTAGCAGAGAAGGGGCTGATTCCTTGTGTGGGGTGTGGTGGGTGTCTTAGAAGTCAGGCTAGTTCTAGTGTAGGTGTCCCTAGCTCTGTAATGAGCTCAGCAGCTTAGCATTTAGCCTTTCCCAGCTCCTAGATGGCCTGATAAACCCAACTGTGTTGGATTGGCTGTGTTTTGGTGTACCCTTGGCTATGTGTAAGTCTGATTGTTCCTTATTCCTTGGGGAATCATGCCCAGCTCGGGAGTGGCAGCGTTGCTGAGAGATTAAGGAGCACACTGGCCTATGGTTGGGTGGAACATTGCAACAACGTAGCTGGTTGTGGAACGAGTTCTTAATGAGATAAGTAGTCTTGTCTATTTTACTTCTGCAATCACATTACTGTTAATGAATATGATGAACATGTCGAATGCTTGTATGAATGTATGTTGCTTCCGTTGTGTATGATAAATAATTATGTATCTGTATATGTTCTACTTCAATGCATTTTTTTCAACATTTTATGAATTCACATGTTCATGGGGCTGGTTTCCCAGATGGTTAAGGCTATGGTAGCGTCCTCTTCACCGATCTGAGGACCGGGGACGCTGCACTCAAGCTAGCTCATAAAGCAGGCTTACTAATTATGATAAACCCCATAGTTTGCTAAATCACTTTCCCAATCTACCAAGCACCTCATGAATTAGCAATAGCATGTGTGAGTGATGATGAGTGAAGGAAAGACTTGCTAATCCTAGAATATGGAGAGAAAATAATGGAGGATGGGTTGGAAACAAAAGCTACCAGTTTCCTAGTTGACTAGCTTTACCTTATCCACAGAAAAGTAGGATAAAGCAGATAAAGCAGAATAAAATAGAATCTGTTGTAAAGTGCAGTTACTAATTCTAGATGGCCATAAAGTGGTCAAGATCAACCCAGAATCAGAAATAAATCATTCCTAGGATATAGATGGCAAGTGTTGACTCTAAGGTGCAAGTGGATGCCAACTATCTAAGCTAGTGGGTAGGAAATTAATCAAATAATGATTAATTATTTTATGAGTGGGTTTATTATATTCCAACACGGCCCTATTGGTACTCAGATGCCTTATCAATATTACCAGTACCCGCAACCTAATCAACAATTGGCATTTCTGGCTACACTTGATATGTCAGTCTTTTCATGATTGATCAATGACCCTATTCACCATGATCCTTCATGGCCAGCTATTCCAGTAAAGTTACCTTCGAATATACCCAAATTTTATGGCAAAGCTGGTGAGGACCCCAAAAACCACGTGATGGCTTGCCATTTGTGGTGTTTGTCCAGCTCTCTAATGGATGGTTCTATCCGTTTGAGACTTTTTCAAAGGACTGTCACTGGTACCGCCACCAAGTGGTATATAGAATTTCCTTGACACCCTTTTTGGGATTTTAACACCTTAGCAATGGCATTTTTGACACATTTTCAACTCCAAATTAGGTACGAAATGGGTACGGATATTTTGATCTCACTTCGTCAAAACACTTCCACCCATATATATGATCATATACATGAGTGGAGACGACAACATAGGTTGATTAAATCCCCTATCCCCAACCAATTACTCGTTGATTGGTTCAAAAAGTCATTGCTTGTGCTCATTGCCTAAGATGTTTCCATGGGAGGTGATGTTACTTAAGAGAAAGCCATCATCCGAGCTCAATACCTAGACTTTGTTTATTCCCAGTTAGGTACTCGGTATGACCTGATCCCAATCCCTCCCTATCCTATTTCAGACCCCTCAAGGATTTCAATAGAACCACCAGCTAATGGTGTACTTGGTTCTATTCAAACATAGTCAGCGGCTAATCCCTGAAAAAACAAAACCTGCCTATTATCTAGACCGTCACAAATCCCAATTCCATGTATTCTCCTGTTGCATCTATCAAGGTAAATGCAATTCAATCCTCAAAGTCTTCGGGAACGAAGAAGAAAGGAAAGAATAAATCAAATAAATCTGAAAATCAACAAGAGAGTAATAAAACACAAAACATAGATGTCGAATCTAAGAATAGGAGAAAGAAAAAATTTCCCTGCCTTATATCTGGAGGTGACCACTTCAACAAAGCATGTCCTCGGCATGAAGAGGTCAGCAAGTTTCCAAAAAACACTTCCACGCTGATAGTCTTTATCGATCCTTTCCCTACCCAACAACAATTGATTGACCATCAATCCTTCCATCGGTCTTCTTCGTCTTCTATAGATGAGGTTAAAATGATGTACAGTGAATCGGTTAATCTTACCACCAGATCCTAGAACTATGACCTGCCTCCAAAAAACAATGATGATAACACTTCAACTGATAAATCTATGACTTCCATCCCTCCTCCTCCCAATGACCTTCATAATGAAAAACTTATTCTTGACACAGTCTTCTGGCCATCCAAGAGTACGATTCGAAAATCGGTATTTAATCCGAGTGCGTGTGCCACTCAATACTACAATGTAGTAAAATATTTGGCCCAACCACCATGTGTTATGTCCACACTCGAAGTACTCCAAACATGCCCGATGAAACAAAGGAATAACTTGTTGTCGGCTTGGAGCTATGGATCCTGAAAATAGTAATACTATCGCCTTTAAACTAGATGATTTTAAGTCAAGGCTCTCCCACCAGTTAGCTTTCCAACCATCTACAAAAGTCATTGGGAAGAAAGTCCATCGCACCATATTGGACGAAGGTTCCTTGACTTCTATCATGTCTCTATCGTGTTGGAGAGCTATATGCTCCCCTGAAATTAACCGTTCACCTATGATTTTGAAGGCCTTTGATGGTCGTGGTTTTCAACCTTATGGATTGTTGTCCTCTCTCCTGATTGAACTAGGGGAGGAATCAGTGTCCATCCATGTCGAGGTTTTTGATGCTACTTTAGACAACAATATCCTCCTAGGTAGGAATTTGTTCTATGTGATGCAGGCAGCAGCTTCATCTGTGTTTTGAGTGGTCCAATTCCCATTCCAAGGGAATATTGTTATTGTTGACCAATTGGAGTTTTTTTCTCCAGACACGAGCTCTAATTCTGTGAACAATGTCCTTCTCCTGGCATCTTCAAATCGACAATATTAGAACGTAGTTGTAGGTCTTCTTAAAGATTCCTCACTTATGGGAGGCTTTCCATTAAAAAATCACCACCCCTGCCTCATAGGTTGCGTCTATGAACATGATCTCCTCCAGGAATTATGACACTTCGAATAAAGGGAAATCACTTGTTGATTTGACACCTTTCAGCCATTTTGAAGAGACTTACCAGGCTATCCATTCCACCAGAAAAACCACCATTAATGATCATCTTTTGGTGGCATCCAACCCTTATCACCTTCCATATTGGTTAAATCCCCCCCCCCCCACATATCTATATTATTGTTCACAACCTCTTCCATCAGATGAATCCATCATGGAAGTCATGTCTTTAGATGCGATGCCTTGGAAATACCATCATCACTGATCCTCTTTCCTTCCCAGACACCAAATGGTAGAAGATAATTTTCAAACATTGGTTTCATCTAATATTGTAACTACACCTAGTCATCAGTACTCATTCATAATTCTGAGTCCGAGGGTAGTATGAGTAATATTACTAAGACCGTTTCAGTCGACATATAAGTAAAACCTGGAGTTGTAAAGAATATTCACTAGGGACAAAAAATTCCGTCTTCAGAACTTATGTCTTATACGAGCCTTTTTAGGGAATTTAGTGACATTTTTGCATGGACGTATGAAGAAATGCCAAGGATAGATCCTTTGATCGTTGTCCATGCGAGCAGGACTTACCCTGATGCCAAGCCATTTCATCAAAAGTTGCATAAATTACATCCACATAAAGTAGCGACCATTAAGGAAGAAGTTAAAAAACTTCTTAGGGATTGGTTCATTTACCATGTGTCGTTGACTAAATTGTTTTCTAATATTGTTCCCGTGAGAAAAAAACAGGAAACGATTAGGTTTTGTATCGATTTTTGAGATCTTAATAGAGCTTGTCCTAAGGATAATTTCCCTACTCCTTATATTGATCAAATCATCAATAACTGTGCTACGAGCGCCATTTTTTCATTTATGGATGGCTTTTTTTGCTGTAATCAGATAAAGGTACTCCCTTCCAATCAACATAAGACTACCTTCATTTTCCCATGGGGGACCTTTTCCTATCGAAAGTTTCCTTTTGGCCTAAAAATTGCTAGTGCTACCTTTCAACACACCATGTCTTATGATTTCCATGACATAAAACATATCGTGGAACCGTACCTCGATGACTTAACTTCCCATTCACAACATCAAGAGAATCATGTTGACCATCTGAGAGCCGTTTTTCTCAGGTGTCACCATTACAACATTCAGTTGAATCCACACAAATGTGTCTTTTGTGTTGAGACTAGAAGACTACTTGGATTCATCGTTTCCAAGGATGGAATCCATATAAACGCATTGAAAATTGAAGCCATCTTGTCCCTACCACCGCATACCAATGTTACTGAATTTAAAGGTTTGCAAGGGAAGGCAAACTTTCTACATCGTTTCATCTGTAACTACGTTGAGAAGACACATAGTTTAATGTGATTGTTGAAGAAGAACACACCCTTTGTTTGGGATGACCTTGCACAATGTGCATTTCACACTCAAACACACTGTTACACACACACCTATGTTGCAACCACATGATTACAACAGGGATTACTCCTTGTATGTGGTTGTGTCATTAACTACCATTGGCATGGTACTATTTCAAAAATATGCACACGACCAGGAACATGTGATTTATTACCTAAATAAGAGTCTCCTTGACTCTGAAACCTGTTCTTCGCATGTTGAGAAGTTGGCTCTGGCCACATTCATTACGATCCAGAAATATCGCCACTACATCTTTCTCCACACAACTATTGTGTATGCAAACTCTAACCCCATGTATTACATATTGACTCGTCATGTGCTTGGGGGAAAATACTATCGCTAGATTGTTATTCTCCAGGAATTCGAGTTAGAGTTTGCAAAATCCAGTGCAAAGAAGTCCCTTGTCCTTGCAAAGATTATGTGTGACCTTCCTTGTATTACTGAGGATACACAACCCTTATATTTATCATCCGATGAATCCTTATTCCTCATTAGTACATTTGACCCCTGGTATGGAGATTTGATTTTATATCTCCAAGCTCAATGCTTTTAGCCTAATGAAACCCAAGATGAACGTTGTCATATCCATAATCATGCCAAGTACTATCTTATCGCCAATGATAAATTGTATCGTCATGGCATTGATGCAATTTTGCAGCATTGCTTGACTCATGAAGAGGTTGAAATAGTCTTGAATGAATTTCATTCTACAACATGTGGCGGTCATATTTTTAGGATGGCTATTGGTCAGAAAATTTTACGCATTGGGTACTTTTGTCCCTCGGTCTTCAAAGATTACATGGAGGCTGTGAAAAAATTCCCACCCTGCCAACTTTTTCAATCCAAAAAGTGCACCCAACCTGCTCCTTTACATTATATCATTGTTGTCATCTCTTTTGCGAAATGGGGCATTTATTTTATGCATTGTACGCCTACCTTAGTAGGGGGGCATGGTCAAATCATTGTATCCGTGGAATACTTTACAAAATGGGCTAAGGCGATGCCTACATATGATGAAAATGGAAAAATTGCCTCCCTATTTAATTTCAATCACATAATCACTAGGGTCGTAGTCCCTCAAGCTATTGTGACCGATCATGGTTCACATTTAAAAAAAATGATGTCGAAACTAAGTGCCAAACTAGGTTTTCATCATGATAAATCTATACCCTACTACTCGCATAGGACTTACATTGTCAGCTACGTCTTAGAGAAAGAAGCTTACAAGCTGATAGACTATGATGGAATACCATTGGGTGAGCCCCGAAATGGATGTTAGCACCATTTTTGGGCTAAATAGTTGGCAAGGGATTTGTCCAATAAATGGAGGAATAAGGTTTGGAAATTTTCTTATCATATGACCTTAATGGATGCTAATGAGATTCTGCAAGTATTTTAAAGGATCATTTCTAAGTTGGAAATACAAAAAAATTGAACAATTCTAGTTTTCAGCTTTGCTAATGAATAAGAATGAAGAAATACGCTCTAGGTTAAATAGTGACAGCAAATGAACGGCCTGGATGTACGGCAGAAAAATTCCAAGGCTACAAATCATTTCCGCCCAGGGAAATTCGGGAAAGGGAAAGTAGAGAGACAAGTTTCGGAGGTGAAAATTGGTAAACCTGACTTCCACTTTTCGCAGCCCGAGATCCGATGGTTCGGAGAGCTTCTGCACAAATCAACCGTGTGGAAAGAAAAGAGCGCAAGAGGAAGAGAATAAGTTTCAGTGAAGAAAGTTGGAGGATTCACGTTCTGCTTTCTGCTAAAGGCAGAAGCGGAAAAGGTAAAGTTTTGGGTTGCGAAATTGGAAAGCCCGACTTCCGCTTTCTGCAGTTCGAGATCCGACAGTTCAGAGAGATTTGCACCGATCAATGGTGCGAAAAGAAAAGGGCAGAAAGGAAAATATCGACAAGTGGAAATATGAAGTTTTGGTTATGAAAAGTCAGGATCTCGCCTTCCATTTTACGTATCCCGCATCCTTATTTCAGATCAATGGTTGGGAAGGTCTCTTTCTAAGATCAATGGTGCGGAAAAGGGGAACATGTGCATGAGTTAAGTCGACTTCCAAATAAGCAGAAATTGGTACAAGGCATTGGTTTCAACAATCCAAATCACCCTTGGTCTTAGATCAATGGTTGAGATAGATTTTGCAGCGGCAACATGCACAGAGAATAAAAAATTTCGAGGCTGCCAAATCCTGTAGGACCCTCCCATCTCAACGATCATGGTTCTAGGTGAAAAAGATCAACGGTTGAGATGCATTTCGCATCCAGAACATGTGAGGAAGATAACATATTACGGTGTTGGGAAATCTTGTAGATCTGGCACCTTTGAATGACGGAGATCGTGGCAAATATTTGATCTATGCTGCAGGTTGATTTCGTAATGAGAACATGCACGAAGATTAACAAAATGAAGGATTACGAAATCGGGTAGGGGCCACACCATGGGATGGTTAAGATTTATGGTAAATCAAGATCGATGGTTGAAAATTATTTTGCAATGGAAACAAGCAAGAAGTTTAACAAGATGAAGGATTGCAAAATCGGATAAAGTCTGCATCGTTGGATGGTGAGAATGTCTCATAGATCAAGATCTACGACTGAGGTTTATTTCGCAGGTGAAAGATGCAAGGAATATTGAAGTTGTTGCAGGCTTCCTGGAGACATTCTAAACTGTCATTTTCATCCAGCAAGTGTGGTTTCTAGGTGTCTAATTTTCCATTTGTGTCCATCATGCGCTTCCCAGCATGGTTTTCAATTTTTTTATGATCATGGTGAATCTGCCAGATTAAGATTTGTTAGGATTTTGATTCCCACGTTGTAACTGAATTTGGCTTTGTTTCAAAGTTGGTCTCAGGAGCCTATGATACTATAAATATACCCTCAATAGAGGAAGAAAAGGGTTGGAACCGGTGAGGTTCTAGGTTATGTATTTTGAGATCTTCCCTTAATAAAAAATGACAGAGATGAATGTTGGCATGTTGCTACAAAGATGCCTGTGTATTTCCTAGTTATAGTCTCTAATTTCCTTTCTTATGTGCATGTATTCCTGTTAAACTTTCCATTATGTTTTCTTTCATATCTGGAAGGAGTGTGTAATAGTTCAAAATTCATACATGTTTATGCTTTGGCTATTATTTCAAATATCCACAAACCCTTCCAACCAAAGTTAATGTAGAATTCATCTTTTCAATGCTCTCTGTTAATGGACTGTCATTCTTTCTTCTTTATCACCAGACCAACAACATTTTGACTGTAACCGAGTCTACCTTGCCTTTGTAGAATTTTACCTGCAAACAGTTCTGTGATTCATAAAATATTTGTGACTCCATATCCCAATGTATGCTTTCCCTAATTCAATCACCAATTTAATTTGAATTTTATTTCATTTTTATATTTGGCCCAATTAAAAATATGTGAGAGATCCCTCTCTAGAAAGGAATAATCCAGCTTCCTTTCTTAAAGTGGTTATGTTGTTACCTTGGGATTTACCCTCTACAACCTTGGGTACAATTCTGAGTGCTAACAAATTGGCATCGTTGCCAGAGAAAAAAATTCAAATTAGCCCTGGGGAAATGACATTGTCTTAGTTCTATGACCTAGTTGAGCTGGTCATAAACACATATAGGTTGTATATGCTCTGGCAATTCCACTCAAATCTTTTGGAAGGTGACTCCACTGGGGAGACTGGTGACTAAAAGGACTGATACAGGGAGGAGGGTTCAAATCTTCCCTGGGTATGAACGACTGAGTTTTAGATCTGACTTTTGATGGTGAACAATAGTCGAGCATCAAGAAGGCCGTGCCTCTTTCACCTGGAGACTCCATCTATGAAGAATTTGTGTCTTCATAATGTTCTAGATCAGCTCCACTGTCAAAAGGGGTCACAAAGTTTGAGGAGCTGATTCATTTTTTCCATCATCAAGATGAGTTCTCAGGTTGCAAGGTATTCTCTTGTAAATCTTGCTCACATTCCTAGTTTTCCAAATCGAATAACTCATGTATATTGGAAAACATATCTTTCAAAATTCAAAGATCAAAAGGGTGATGATGCTGCTATTCATTTGTTTAGATTTCAAAAGCATATACATAAGTTGGGGGTTGGATGGCATGACTATTCTTTAATGAGAATATTCATGATTAGTTTAGAAGGAAATGCAAGTTCATGGTATGAGGGGTTGCTAGCAGGGAGTTTATCCTTCCTTAAAGACTTTCATACAACATTTCATGAACATTTCAAATATCAATATCCTTCTTTGTTGTTACTTCAATATTGTTGCACACATGATAAAGAGTTCATTGAAAATTTTAAAGACATATACGGTGATGATCATTATATGGATGACGAGCTTTTATAAATATTACATGAATACTCATCTCAAAAATAAAGACAAAGTAGTTTCCATGATATGCAAGAAAATTCCCATTAGTTGGTACTGTCTTCCTTGACTGAAGTTGGCATAAGCCAAAGCTCTGTCTCAACCAACTATATCTCTTTTCCTAAAACTGATGCTAGTTTGCAACATTCTTGTCATTCTCTGTGAGACCAAGAAAGAAGTTGGGACTGTAAATCAAATCTGTCCTCATAGTATTCAGCCCCTGAGATTTTGTCACAAGAAGAGGATGCCTCCATTCAATCCGAAATCCCCCTTTTGCAGCAACAATTTCTTCAAAGATGGAATGTGCTTTATGAAGAATGTCATCATCCTATTACAAACTCTGTTAGTGATGGTTTTAAAATGGATTTTAGTCCACCTATATTTGATAAGTGTGAGGAGGACTACTTGGATGTTATGCCTAAAAACCAGCTATAGATTTTGTAATTTCACGGCCTGTTAATGAAGAAATTTGCATTGAAATCCAAGGTCAAAAGTCTGAAAACAGAGAAGGTAGTGAGTGTGCTGAAAGTAACAGTTTTCCTTTGTGTTATACTTCTTTTGAATTGCTAAGATATTTACGTAAAATATCTAAGAAATAACAAAAACTTGATGATATAACATCTTCAGAAATAGATAATGAAAAGGGAAAACAGTCATGCCATCAATCTCAGCCTATGGAAGAGACACTAGCTTGCCATGAGATGTCAAATCACAAAGAAGGAGATGAGAAGGATGAACAACTAGAACCTGCTCTGTATCCTAGTCCTTCTTTTGATGAGAAAGAAGATAATCATCCTAGTGATGTACATGAAGAGAGTAATCCTAATTTTCCTTATGAAGAGTGCAATCAGCATATTGAAAACTATGTTAGTGATATTTTTGAAGAAGATTTCAGCATGCCTTTATATTATGAAGGTGGGGATGGCCACTTAGATGATGCACCTCAAGCAGAAAACTGCAATAATGGATTGGATCACCAAGAATAAGAGGAGGACTCCAAATGGGATACTTATTTATGTTTTTTAGATTCATAAATTACTTTGCTTGATTCTATGAAAAAACACAATGATGTTTTCTTTGAAACATTTGTAAGGAATCAAGTTTTAAATTCTAATATTCTAGATGAAGAAGTTGATGTCTCATTTGAAAATTGTCAGGAGCTTTCATTACATGGTTTTCTTGAAGAGAATTTTGGTAGGTTGCTAGAGGAGTTGTAGTTGGAGCAGCCTTGTCATGGCAAACAAATAACATAAAATTTTGTAGGTTGTCATGATCCAGTGGCTGAATATATGGAGAAGCTTTCTAGTGGGAATGGATGGTTATGTCTTTACAGTAAAGATCAATCCCTTTATCATAACCTTCTGCCATTAAGTTCTTCCTTTATGTTTTTGATCGAGCATGAAGAGAACATTAGTTTATGGGATCATTTGCTTGATTGGCTTCACTGGAAGTCAAAAGTTACTTGAATGAGCATTGATGCTCAGTAAGTAGAGTAGGTAGGTATGAATAAGCTTAACATGGAGAGCATTTCTTTCAGCAATTTTTCAGTTTGTTTCAGCATTATTTTAGTTTTTGTTTTCAGAGCATGTTGGGGATTTCAGGAAATATTGGGAGCATCCCAATGGACTTGGCACCTGGTCTACGGGGTTTTTTGCTACCTCGCAGGGAGGATATCATCCCGAGTTGGAGCCAGTTGTTAGAACCATTTTTGAGCTAAATAGTTAGTAAGGTATTTGGCCAGTAAATGGAGGAATAAGGTTTGGAAATTTTCTTATCATATGACCTTGATGGATGCTAATGATATTCTGAAGGTATTTTAAATGATCATTTCTAAGTTGGAAATACAAAACAATTGAACAATTCCAGTTCTCACCTTTGCTAATGAATAAGAATGAAGTAATCCGCTCCAAGTTAAGGGGTGACAGCAAATGAACAACCTAGATGTACGACAGAAAAAATAAAAGGCTACAAATCGTTTCCACTCAGGCAAAGTTGGGAGCGAAAAAGTGGAAAGACAAGTTTCGGAGGTGAAAATTGGTAAACCCGACTTCTGCTTTCCGCAGCTCGAGATTTGACGGCTTGGAGAGATTCCACACAGATCAATGGTGCAGAAAGAAAAGGGTGAAAGCGAAAAGGCAGAAGTGGAAGAGGAGATAACAACATGAGCCACTATGTAGTATGGTGTTGATAACACATAACCCTCGTGCTCATGATAACACATAACAACACGAGCCACTCTGCAGTATGGTGTTGATAACGCCTCGGAAGGTCGTCAATAGAAATGTCAAGAACCCCTTCAGTCATCCTCTGGAGGTTGTCTTCAATTTCTTGAAACTCCTCCTCTGCCTCTACATTCCTGCTGGCTATATCTCTAACCACCCCTCGCCTTTTGATAGGGGAGGCCCCTCCAGGTCTAGATGGACCAATGTCTACAAAATTGTAGGATGTGTCTTAGTATCACCAAAAATACAAAAAAATGAGATATGATATAAAACAAAAAACACAATGAGGTAGTATCCTTCTTACCTCGGTCGTCTCATTGGTCGTCCTTAGGAAACAAAAGATTAGGATCACCCTTGAAGTCAGTCCCCGCATACGCGTAGTTCTCTACAATCAACAACTGGCCTCGTAGCCAACGAAAATAGATGGAACCATACGTCATGGTAGGCCCTCCACCACCTCCATGATGAGCCATAGCCTTGATCCATTGCAACATTTGTGGATCCTCGGGCTCCAACCTGTTGAGAGGAACCTATGGACGTAACATAGGAACCCTCTCTAAGAGGAATGATACCACTAACCCCCCCCTATAGCCAAACTATTTTATCTCACCTCATCAACATTTTGTGAATCGATCCTTGAGGCTTACCAATAGCCCCTCACTCCAATTGAAGATGGTTGGAGCCATACACTCCAATGCGTACAACATATGTGCCCGGGTAGTCTAATGAGCAGCTCTAATGCCCATTACCTTCTCTATGGTGAAGGCTATAGTCCTCAATGGCCGATCTACAATGTGTTTTATCAGAATATTCCCCCCTTGGGACCTTGTTTCGACTGCACAATACTCATCAATAAGGTCATCGACGGACATGTTCCCTACTCTAAGACCTATGAGTGATATTAGACTTCCTCTCCTAGATATCACAGTTAGAAAGTATATTTCCTCGACATCAATCGTCAGAATATGAGTCCAACCTAAAAATGTTGTTGATACAGATCCCACATCTATATCAAATGATCCAGCAAGCGAACATGGGCTCTCATGCTCGACACCCTGAAGTATTTAAGGAGTCCACACTCCCTTAGTGCCCTCACAGTCATTGGGTCATTGGATGCTTGGGAGTCATCTAGTTCGTGCTCGTGTTCCTTCTAAATCACCATTATTTGATTCAAACACCTGTGGGACATCCATAGGGTAACTATTTGACTCCATTTATTGAGGAAAAACTTGAATTTCATGCTAGTTTTGTGTTTTATAGAGATTCATGGTCATTGACGCTCTTTCCCTATGGGAATAGAGAAATGATGCAGTCTCTCCTAGAGGATAGAGCACCCCTGATGCTCTTTCCCCTTTCGAGGAGTGCGTCGGTGCACCTCCCGAAAGGGAGAAGAGTGTTGCCCAAGACTTGCTCTTCTCCTTGGAAAAAATCTCCTAAAACTACAAAAAATCATGATAAAAAAGTGTAATTTCAACCATGAAAGGGAAGGGGGGAATGATGGGTCTTACCTGCTTCTGACGGTTCGTCGATTGGTTTCCCGTAGCTCCCAGAAAATTCGCTACAAATTCCTCACAAACACAATTTTCACCCTATTTCTATGGTAAAAATCACAATGGTAAGAAATGTTGACTATTTCACTATTTTATATTAGTTTTTTATTTTTTAATTAAAAATAATTAGTGAAATATTTAAATAATATGGGTTTTGTTATGATTTTTCTATAGTTTCCACGGTGAAATTGTTTTAATGTTATTTTTGTAGATTCCAGGGCCTTATTGGGCATTTTTGGCTACGATCAAGCTTCTTTTTTAATTTTTTCACGCTCTAGTTCAAGTTGAAAAAAGTTTTGAGCACCTTTTATACCCTCTTCATGCTCATTAACAATTCAGTAAAAATGTATCGAGTATGATTTTACGGCTTTTTTGGCCTTGTTAAAATGGATGATGAAAAAAGAAACCTATGTGGAGTCATATTTAAGCTCTTTTCAAGCTCTCTAAATAAGAAAAAATTGCCAAGTGAACTTGATTCTTTCATGCTTTTAAAAGTACTTGAAATTTTGTCTATTCGGTGATAGTTTTCCTCTTTTTCGGATCGTTTAGACTCATTTACAAAAAAAGGTATACTCTAGTTCATTGTGACTAGAAGAGTTCTCCTAAATATCGGTTTATACTTTTTCGGACATTGGAGACTAAATCTATGAAAAAATCCATTTTAGAGTCTTCTTAGTCACTTCAGACTCTCTAAATATGAAATGATGACCGATTTTACCTTCTTCGGACTCATAAAATTAAAATTTGAAGGACCCTTTTTGGGAATAAACCCCTCATTTCTTAGGTTCATAAAACATATGAGGATGGACTCATCATTTGATGAGCTATATCGAGAGTTTGTTACCATTTTCAAGCTCGTTAAAAAGAAAAGAGTTATTCATCCATCGCGATGGGGAAATTAAGGGAATGGAGAATATATTTCATTTGTATTAATGGCATCTTATTCCACCTTTGAACATGCCACCCGTCTGAATTTTCATACAAACATTTGGGTATTCACCTTGTCATCAAGTCGATCCACTTTCATGAGCCATTTAACTCCTTTGAGTCAATTCAAAGAATGCATCATCCTGTTTTTGCAGTATGTCTGATCTCTGCCACGATCAAGTCAATGATTCCAAGTCACTTGTCATGTCATTCAATGTTCAAAGGGAGTCTTTACTACAGTCTACCTCTGTATTTACTTTACCTTCCTTCTAGTCGGTCATATCTAAGTTAGTCCTATGGTTATTCCATTATCATGATCACTTCAAAAGCACTATTGTTCCAAGTTTTGTGTCAATGATGGGGGAAACATTATGTCCCTCCTTTGACGAGTATATTCCCGTTGACACCAACACATCATCCGGGAATTACTCTTAGAAACCATTCAAGTACCTTGAAGCCTACATTTCTCAATGGCATGTTTCCTTGCTTTCGATAATAGGCTTTCATCATTGGCCTCTGATTGGGAGATTTCTTTGATTGTTTGACTTCAGCCTATCTATTCACATTCGGGGGAATGTAATAGGGTACCTTGGGAATCATTGAAATTAAAGGTGACTTCCCTCGCACTTGTTAATGGTATACATCAATGATCGGTAATCAAGTGGTTTCTACAATGTTTGACATTAGGACATATATTCACGTGGATAGAATCGTACTATTTGGGATTTGAATAAAGACACTGGATGGTTAGGTATTCACTTGAATATGTGCCTATCTTCAGGTTGCGATAGAGTATTTCTTGAGTCATTGCATGGATCCACATTGTATGTCTGGTGGCTATGCTCAGGTTTGGGTGAGGATGACATAGATATATCGTGTATATTTTGTAGTTATGTCTATATTTGAGTCTTGTTTATCATGGATTTACAGTGTATTGTTGGTAGCTATGACATGGCCATTATACATGGATCTACAGTGTATTGGTCAGCAGCCATGATTTGAGTCAGATAGTTTGTAACTTGTCTTATGTTATGTCTTCACTCGCCACTCTTTTGCCTCTGATTTTGTATTATATCTAGCAAATCATTTCACCTATCATATCCTTCTAGCTTCATACTTTGGTGGGCATTCTGTTACACTTTAAATTTGTCTCTATGCTCAATCTCCTAAAGTGATTTGGCCAAACCATATTTTGAGGAGCCTTTTTCCTCAAATCTAGGATGTCTGACACACCCTGATTCTTGACATAGGGCATCAGACTAGCCTATCGCCTCTTTCCTGTTGACAATGTGCACCGGTGACACTTGTTTCCTCAAGACAAAGAGCGTAGGTGCAACTTTCCCATGTACAAGGAGCATTATCACTGTAAAAAAGGTAAAAAGTGAAGACTTCAAGAACCTTCTAGATGAAAGTCCTCATGGAGGTTTATCCCAATTGCTTGGAATAGGTGGCATTCATACTTGTAGCGTCTAGGGATCATTCCTCACCTTCCTCCCAAAAGATCTCAACCCATTTGGGCCCTCTTTGGCCTATATATACAAGCTTCCCTTCATGGATAGGGAGAGGTAAGAGAACCAACAGAGCACCTTTATGCTGTTGGAATCATTGCTGGTATAGGAGGAAAAGAGTGTGTTTGTGATTGAGGTTTGTATAGCTTGTATAGTGTGTGTGAAAGTGATGTTAAAGGAATTGTGAGAACAAATATTCAACGTCGAGGCTTTGGTTGTAGTTTTCTTCTCTTTTATTTTTAATACAAACATGTTCCCATTTCCCATGAATGATTTGTGTTAATATCGATTGTTCATTACTTTTCTCATTGGTCATTAATATAGATCATTGAATTGTCTTGTTTCTTTCACTATTGTATCTTGTTCTTTATAGTCTTTTACAAGTATAACTGATCACATGAGAATTACAAGGAAAGGATCACCTTCATCGTTGAGGTAAGAAAGCTCCACATTCAAGTAATTCTGTGATCTAGGGAAAGGATACATCGATGTGACTTTTTGTTCTAGATGTTCCCCATGTAGACTACGAAACAATATGTGTCCACATTGATTGAGAATTTCTGATAACAGTAGGAGGGCATTGGGTCCTAGACAAGACAAGGTAGCTTGGATGCTTGCATGGAGGTATGGAGTTAACCTAGGGTTCTTGGGTCACTACAATATATATGCAGGGGGAGTGGACCTAGCGGAGTGCATGGCTTAGGATGTTCATTGAAGTCTTGGAGACTTGTAGGAGCAGCATGGGCACATCTCATGGAGTAGCCTTGCATTTGGTTGTGGATGACATAAGAATTGGAGCTTGATNATATATATATATATATATATATATATATATATATATATATATATATATTGTTGGAATTCCTTTCCTCATATATATAGAGGAAGGAGAGATTGCTTTGATTCATTCTCATTCTTATTACACATGTGTTAGAGATGTATCTTCCTCTCTCTCTTGGGTATTCATTTGTACTTTATCTCTCTTGGTTTGCAATCATTAGGGTTTCTTAGAGCATCATTCTTGAATACAATGGTTTTTCATCGCTTGCAGACTTGGAGATTAGGGATTTTTTAAATCAAACTCTAGGTTGTACTTGTTAAGGTGAAGAATATGAGGAATTTTCTTGTCTTGGAGGACATGCTTGTGTGATTCTTTCTTGTTGGAGCTCTTTGGTGTGAACTAGGGTTTTCATATTTTTACCTAAATATGGTTTTGGTGTTGATGTATTTGTAACTTCGGAATGTATTCACTTGTATATTTCATATGTTGTATTTGATTATCCCCTGATGTTCATATTGGGAGAATCAGTAATGTAAATAAGTCATGTAAAGTCATAGAGATTAACCCTCCTAGTCGATCAGGGGTCAAAGTCCCCACTATTTCGGGGCACTAGGGTTATTAGACTCTCCTAGAGAATTCGGCCTTGGTAAGTTATTGTCAAGTCAGGAATTATTATAAATAGAGAGTTAGCCTCTCTATTTAACACACAGTCACTCACACTCAGTGGTAGCCCATGAGTCAAAGAGAAGAAGCTGGGATAAGAGAGAGAACACTTATTGGATATCATATTATTGTCTTTGGGTTTTACTGTTGCCATTGGTGCTTATTCTATCTCTAAGGAAGTTGCGGGGTTTTCTCCTTTATGGTTTCCCCGAGGAAATCTTTGTGTCCATTGTCTCTTGTGTTTGATTGTTGTGCATGTTATTCTATTAGATAAGATCCTAAGATAATACTGTCTAATTGATAAAAATCTAACATGGTATTAGATCTAACCTGAGAAGAAGACACAGTGCAGCTACTAAATCTAGGGCTTCTTACCTTTTAGGTCTCTCTCCACAAGCCATCAGTAAAAGGAGGCTAGGTTGAACCTCCATTGAAGGCCACATCTTTCTGTCGAAGCAGAATCTGATTTTGAGCACTTTCAATTTTTGACCTACCACTACATCGGGAAATTATGGATTTTCACTGAAGATAAATTTTTGAGTGAGACCATACTAGGATTGCTCTCCTCCTCAAAATCAAATTTTAGAGACAAAAATCGAGGTTTTTGGTTGGGTAGAACTCTGGGAAAGTGAAACCCTAATCTGCCTTGGAACCAAAAACATTAGAGGAAATTTCAACTCAAAATGGGCATTTTAACTTTTATTCAAATTCCATGTCATCATGTGTTAGCCAATGAAATTGCTTTAAATTTGAAATACTGTATAGGTCTTAAACACTTTTTTAATATAAATTTAGGGATAGGTATCATAAACAAAACTACTTTTTTTGTTTGTATTTTTGACATATCTCCCCGTGTTTTTACTCAAATTTCAATCGGGAGAGCTCGTTGGATGGGGATTAAATTCTGCATCCAACGAGTACCCACTCGACATAATTTTTGATTGACCCTGCTACCCCAAAAACAAGAAATACTTGAAAAAACGAAATGATGATGTCATCATTCCATTTTTTCAGGTATTTCTTGTTTTTGGGGTAGCGGGGTCCGTCAAAAGTATGCCGAGTGGGTACTCGTTGGATGCGGAATTTAATTCCGCATCCAACGAGCTCTTCCGATCAAAATTTGAGTAAAAACACAGGGAGATATGTCAAAAGTACGAACAAAAAAATAGTTTTTATCTTTTCTTCCTCCAAAATTAATAAATATTATTTTATTATTTTAACTATTATTTTATTAGTTCATTTTAGGAGGCCCATTTTGAGTTGAAATTTCCTCTAATGACCAACACTACAGAAGATCAAGTCTAGATCCAGTTTTCAGCTTCTCAAATTGGTAAGATATAAATCTTTTGTATTTCCATTTGAGGTTCTCAATTAATATGTCTCATCACACCAAGCTTGATGAAAAGCTTGAGGGAGTTGATAACTTTCGAGCATGGAAGTATAGGATCTCCCTAGTTCTTGAAGAAAATTAATTGGACTCCTACATCAATGAAGAGGTTCCAGTTCCAAAGGGAGATGAGGCTAAGGCCTTACACAAAAGAAAATTGGTTATGGCTAAGAGGATTATTGCTGATTCAATCAAGGATCACCTCATACCATAGGTGTCCTCCCTAAATACACCTAAAGGGATGTTTAATGCCTTGACCAAGATATTTGAAGGGAAGAACATTAATCGAAAGATGACTTTGAGGAACCAGTTAAAGAATGTAAAAATCTAGAATGAAGAGACCATACAATCATACTTCACAAGGGTCTCTCAAATAAAGGAACAACTTGAAGTAGTAGATGAAGAAGTAGAGAATGTAGAAATTGTGATGACCACCTTGAATGGTCTCCCCATGTCATGAGATTCTTTCATCCAAGGAATATGTGCCAGAAAGAAGCTGATCAAGTTTCATAGGATGTGGGAAGAATACTCACAAGAAGAAGCTTGAATAGTAGCTCGAGAAGAAAATATGGGAAATGAAGATCAATCTCTCACAGTACACTCCAAGAAAAGCATAAGGTATAATCATCATCACCAAGGTAATCATTCTCACCAGAAATATAACTCTAGAAGATCAAGCAAGGATCTATCCAAGCTTAGATGCTATACATGTGATGAAAGAGGACACTTTTCTAGAAATTGTCTTAAAAATAAGAATGGTTCTTAAAAGAAGAAGAACTACAAAAGAAGACATCATGCTCACATTGCAGAGGATGATGATCCTCCTAGGAAGAGAGTCAAAAAAGAAAGTGAAGACTCTTCAAGTGATGAAGAATATGTTCTGATCTTTGCTCTCATGAGAACTGTCACACATGGAAGCAAAGATTGGCTTATTGACAGTGGGGCTTCCAAGCACATGACAGGATTCAAGAAACCTTTTGTGAAACTATCTAAACATAATTCACCTCATAAGGTAAAACTTGGGGATGACTACCAATATCCCATAAAGGATAGTGGCGAATACTCCTACAAGCTAGACTCTGGAAAGTCTATGAAGATGAAGGATATCTTGTTTGTACCAAGACTAAAGAAGAATCTCCTCTCCATATTTGCATTGGATGCAAAAGACATAAGGGTTGCATTTGTAGATGTCCAAGTCCTTATGTGGCCAAAAGTAAAGACTATAGATGATCCAGTAGTGATTTGGGAGCAAGAGGGAGGACTATACAAACTGAAGGGCCAACCAAAATAAGCTTTGGTCCATGACACAGTAGAGCCAAATGAACTTTGGCATAGAAGGCTTGCACATGTGCACTATAGGGCACTACCACTTGCAAGCAAAGTTGTTGAAGGACTTCCATAAATGCAGGAAAAACATGAAGGAGTTTGCAAAGGATGTGTAAAGGAAATAACACAAAGAAGACATTTCCAAGTAGCGAAAGCAAGGAAAAAGGAATCTTGGAAATCATTCACTCCGATGTATGCGGTCTGATGTCATCCAACTCATTAAGCGGGTATGTATACTATGTTTATTTCATTGATGATTTTTCTAGGAAGACATGGATATACTTCATGAAATATAAGGATGAAGTATTCAGCAAGTTCAAAGAGTTCAAAGCCTTGATCGAGAATCACACAAAAAAGAAAATCAAGACTTTTCGATCAAACAATGGCAAATAATTCACATCAAATGAATTCAAAGAAATATGCATAGATTCAGGGATTAAGAGGGAGTTAACCACTCCATATAATCCACAACATAATGGAGTTGCAGAAAGGAAGAATAGAACGATTATCGAAGCTGCAAGGGAAATGCTTCATGATCAAGATTTTCCTATGCATCTATGGGCAGAAGCTGTTAGAACCGTACTCCACATAAAGTACTCGGGAACAAGACACCTGAAGAAGTATTCTCCAGCAGAAAACTAGAAGTCAGTCATCTTAGAATATTTGGTTGTCCAGTGTACATACACATTCTGAAAGAAAAGAGGACAAAGTTAGATCCTTCAGGGAAGAAGGGTATATTTGTGGGATATAGCGAAAGCTCGAAGGCTTACAAAATACAATTCCCAAGATTCAAGAAGATCGACATCAATGGGGACGTAACATTTGATGAAGATTCAGCCTACAAAAAATCTAGAAAGAGACCTGCTGAAGACCCTGAAGAAACAGAAGTACCCAGAATACAAGATGCAAATGAAGGATGCAACTCAAGAAGAAGATCGAGAAATAGAAGAACCCCAAGAACCTGTAGATCCACCCCAAGAGAAGAACCCCCATAAGAGGAAACCTGCATGGGTACGAGAGGCTATCCAAGTTGCAGAAAGATATGGGGCTCTATAAGAAATACACAGAGAAAGGAAAAGAACTAGGTCCTGCCCTGGCTATGTAGCCCTATTGTGTGACTTCATTAATAAAGAACCGTCCAACTATGAAGAAGCGGCAGAGAAGAAAGAATGGAAGAATGCTATGATCGAGGAGTACCAGTTAATCATGAAGAATGATGTATGGGATGTTGTCCCAAGACCAGAGGGGAAGTCTGTCATGAATTGCAAGTGGATCTACAATATCAAGCATGCTGCAGATGGTAGCATAGAGAAATATAAAGCAAGATTTGTGGCTCATGTCTTCTCCCAGAAAGAAGGGATAGATTATGAAGAGACTTTTGCACCTGTAGCCAGATACACTTCCATTAGATCGGTACTTTCTCTAGCTACAATAATGAAATGGAAGATACACCAAATGGACGTCAAGACTGCTTTCCTCAATGGTGTAGTGGAAGAGGAAGTGTATGTGGAGCAGCCACTCGGTTTTGAGACACGTGATAGGGAGACTCATGTGTGTAAATTGAAGAAATCCTTGTACGGTTTGAAACAGGAACCCAAGACATGGTACAAAAGAATTGATGGCTTCCTATCTAGTTTGGGCTTTACCAAGAGTAAAGCAGATTCCAACCTTTACTACAAGGTTGAAGAAGGGAACCCAATGATACTCCTACTATATGTAGATGACCTATTTGTAATGGGTATAGATGGGTTGATTGCTGATACAAAGAGGAAACTTGCTGCCAAGTTTGAGATGAAGGACTTGGGTATGATGCACTAATTTCTAGGCATGGAGGTGTAGCCAAATGTAGATGGAATCTACCTGGGACAAGGGAAGTATGCAGTAGATATCCTGAAGATTTTGGTATGATGAACTGTAAGGCCATGACCACACCTATGGCATCGAACCTGAAGCTATTGAATGATGCTTCATCAGAGTCAGGTGATGCTATGATGTATCGTCAGATGATTGGGTCCTTGATGTACTTGACGAATATGAGACCAGATATTTGCTTTTCTGTGAACACATTGAGCCAGTTCTTGACAGATCCTAGACATGTTCACTTGATTGCTGCAAAGCATATTCTAAGGTACCTAAAGGGTACAATTGATTATGGGCTCAAGTATGAGGCGAAGCAGAAGATTAACCCGGAGGGTTATGTTGATTCATATTGAGCAGGTAGTTCCATCGATAGGAAGAGCACTTCGGGGTGTTGCTTTAGTATGGGATCAAGTGTGATCTCTTGGTTTAACAGGAAGCAATCCTGCGTGGCACTGAGTACAGCCGAAGCAGAGTATGTCGCAGCTTGTTCGGCTAGTTGTGAGGTAGTGTGGCTAAGAAAGCTACTATCTGATTTGTTTGATCTCCAGTTGGATGCTACTTGTATATATTGCGACAACCAGAGTTGTGTGAAGTTGTTAGAGAACCCAGTGTTCTATGACAAGTCAAAGCATATCGAGATCAAATATCACTATATCAGGGATATGGTGCTGAGAGGAACAATGAAGCTCCAGTATGTTGCGACGGACGAACAAATAGCTAATGTGTTTACCAAGCCATTAGCTAGAGTGAAGTTTGAGTACTTCAGGGAGAAGCTTGGTGTTCTCCAGATCAAGGTTCCTGTTGAGGCCTGGAAATTCGCAGGCGGCAACATTAAGGGATTCTCCCCAATCAGCGTTCTCAACTAGCCCGCTGACTGTTTGGTATAGGGAATCCGTCTGGTTTACGGTACGGCTACCGTAGGTCAAAGTAACAACAAGGGTTTACCGGTTGCGTCCCGGTCCACCAGAATTTGTATTTTGACTTAATGTATGCAATGCATGCCTATCTTAACTATGCAGAGTGATAAAGATGCCAGGAACTACACAATGTGCTGCGCAGGTTCTTACCTCTCGTCTTAGGTTCTTGAACATCTAAACCACAAGGAAGTAAAACAACTAACAATCTAAACACCTAACTATCTATCCCCGGGGAGCCAGAAAATGATTATTAGTGAGTAATGCATCATTTCCATGTATAATAAACACATTACAAATAGCTGCTATTTATGTTTACAACACACGAACCAGAATATCTTCTAACAATCAGATAGCTAACTGTTATATGTAACACAACCATTACTCTGAATGAATTTTCCACAAAAATAAATCAGAAACCATCCAACAAGACATAGGTCACAGAGTTAGAACGATCTCACGATTTATGGACATAAGCTGAAAAATAAAGTAGTTCATCTTTCTGCCATCCATCGCATAACATTTGGAAACTTCACAACTCTTTCTCCAATAGGCAAACTAAAATCTTTATTGCAAAAGGAAGTAGTTCTTCTTACAATAGGTCCTCCAGTATTACTGGGAAAAATCCCTCTCTTTGTCTCTCTTTCCTAGTTTTATACAAAAAGCAAAAATGGTTGGGCTGCCCAAAGTGACCTTTGGGCATCCCAACGCTTCATTTTCCTACAACCCTTTACAAATTATTAAATTATACAAAAGTTGACCGGTCCTTCTCATGAAGAGGGGCCCGCTTGGTTCTCCAAAAAATTTCTCCACGCTGCTGCTTCAGCAGCGAGACTCTCAAACGAGTTGGGTTCCAGGAACTGAATGTTCAGCTCAAATTTGTCAGCTTGGTTCCGAATGGCCTCAACTCTGGCCGTGTTCAAACGTACCTGTTCCTCCAAGAGTTGTATACTAATGGCTGTGTGGCCTATTTCATTTCTGAGGATTTGTTCATCAATAGCTCTGATGCATTGCACTTTGGTTTCTTCATCTTGTTGCCTTTTCTGCAACATTTCTGCAAATGCATCATGAGTTGGGAACTCGTGTAGTCTCTGCTCAGCTTCTGCCTGACAACGGTTGTATGTGACCAGGGCTCTCCTGAAGAATTCTGCGCATGCTCCCTTTGTTTTCTTGACATTCTTTTGGAAGTCTTCTGCAGTGTTGACGGCGAATTCTATCAGGTCATGGTCCCGTTTCAAAGCTTGTTTATCCTTGACTACTAGCTCAGTTGGGACTTCCTTGTCATCTTCCACCCTGGTTATCCTTGAAGTCAGTACTTCAAGGATGTCCTGCGACCTGTCCACAAAATAAGAAGCGGTGTCTAATATTTCATCCAGTCCGCCATCAATCTGGAGGACCTGACATCTTTCCTCCTCTAGAGCAGTTTGCAGGTACAACACCTTAGCTTTCTGAGCCAAGATGTGTTCTTTAACCGGCTGCAGATCGACCTGCTGTGCCTTTGCTGCTTCCAGCTGATTTTCCAGTTCCTTAACGCGCGAGGTATTGGATTCATATATGATACTTTGCTGCTCCGTCAGGTCATCTATCTTCACCCTCAGCTGCTACTTTTCATCCTTTAACTCCTGAATTTCCTATTGTGCTTTTCCCAGGGCTTCTTGTGTTGTTTCTTTCACCTGTGCTTCTTGCTGCATGGCGTGGATTTCGCTCTTCGTGGCCTCCATTTCTTTAAGCACATGCTCATATTTTCTTTTCAATCTATTGTCGTCCTCTCTTTCCCTTCTCAGGGTGTCCTTGAGCTGAGCGGAGGTCTTCTTGGATGATTCTATCTCGATCATCATTCGGTCTATGTTATCCTCCATAGTGTGTATTGCTGCCTTCCCAGCCCTTATGACAAACCTTGGATCTTTATCTATCCCGGCCATCACAGCTTTCTCTGTTATCATTGTACTGGTCATTTCTTCTGCCTCTATCTTTCTCTCAGTTCTCCTCATAATCCTTTTGGTAGCCCTATCATAGTATATTGTGCTGAAATCAGGGACTTCCTCCCCCTTTTTCTGTGCGAAGGGTACTAACTGCAGCATGGGGGTTGTAGGAGTGATAGTAGTGGGCATTTGAAGGGTTTGTACCCCAAGGATTTCCTCGCCCTGGCTCTGCTCTGTTTTTGATTCAGCAGCCTGTTGTTGTGTCAACTCTGTCTTCTCTGCTTCCTATTTTCGAAGCTCTTCGTCCAGCTTTCTCTGGGCTTCCTCAGCTGCTTGCTTAGCAGCTTCCTCTGCTTCTCTGGTTGTTTCCTTTACTTGCTCAGCTGCATCCTGGGCAGCTTTCCTCTTTTCTTCTTCTCCTTTCCGGAGCCATTCTGCAGCCTCCTCTTCTAGCCTCTGGGCCTCTTCTCTTATCCTTAGGGCTGCTTCTTCAGCCTTAGCCTGCTCAGCCTTCTCTTGTTCATATCCTTTTCCACCCTTGGTGGAGTGCTTCGGTTTGAACCTCTTACTGAGTGCTGTCATGTTCGGGGCTCTTCTGAAAATGGATTCATCATTGTCGAAATGATGGGTGTATTCATAAAACACCTTGTGCTTTCTGCAATGCTCAGCCATTCTTTCATGAGTGTCATTTCGCCTGAAAGTCATCTCCCCAAAATGGAACTTCCCTAGTTCCTCTATAAATTCTGGAGCTTGTTTCACATTGGCGAAACTGCAGCTGCCTAACTTAAATGGTAAGGGTGGATAGACAGCCTTCTTTTTTTGGAATAAGAAATGACCAACTCCGTTAATAAACACC
>LPNX010731906.1:284566-299257 GCA_001517045.1 Pseudotsuga menziesii | reverse complement strand
TTGTATTCAGGTTCAACCCTCGTGACACACTGGGTGTCCTCATAGATATACTCAGTTGGTAGGACGGCCTCTATTGCTGTTGGTTCTTCTACCACAGGGGCCTTCTTTTTCTATCTTCTGGACATTTTAAAATCCTCCTGCAATGTAAAACATCATGATATTAAGAAATTCAAATTTGTGAATATTATGAAGCAGTTTATTCTTTCTCGATTGTCTATATGACTATAATGATATCAGATATAGGCTCTTCAAGTTGAAGGATTTGAACTCGTCATGCAATCTTTTGAGCTGTGCTATTATCTTATATCAATGTGTAAGTAAGAAATCAACCCTCACATGTACGCACAACCAATCCATATACTGACTATCTGAAAATATCAGCACAACACTCAGGCTATTTCTGCAATGTAATGAGCTATAGTACTAAAATGAATTTATTCATTAACCGGTTCATCATCAAACCTACGTTATTTCCCAATATGCCATCTTTTACCAATGAAATGATATGCAATGCAAATGCAAACGCAAGGCGCGACTATCATTAAAACAAGCTTTAGCAAGGGTAAAAGAATGGAAAAGCCTATGCCGCTCGCGGACATAATAATTACATCGGTGCGGCCATGAACTACGGGCATCCATGACAACATTTCGTGTAGGGTGCTCCCACCAGTATCACCATTCATTTTTCACCCCAAATCGTAAACAATCGACAACGGCGCGGCCCTATGGTTTCATGTGGCGGAGAACGACGAACAGCGCGGAGCGGGCACATGTTAGGGCTTCGAGGAAAAGAGCAAGCACATAGGGGAAACGATCAGCTGGGTATCTACCATGAAAGTTTCATTGAAAACCTCATCAAAGTATTTACAAACCCCATTATTACAGGTACCAGACCAGGTGCAGGCGGCATAACGGCCGCCTGCACCTGCGTCTTCTTCCATTTTCTCAAGGCGCAACCAAAACGGCCGAGGGGAATAAAGACATGAGATTTTAAAAGGACAGAACCCCCCCTCTAATCGCACAAGCTATCCGACCCCAAGATAATAATAAAAATAATACGCGGGTGCAGACTAACTAGGGAAATGAAAATGACAACCCTAGCTGCGGTTATAAAAAATCCGTATGCGGGCGAAAAAAGAAAAACGGGCCGTAATCTTGACAATACTCCACAACAGCATAAGTCCCCCAGACGAAACCCTAAAAAATACAAGCAAAAAGAGGCAAAGATCCTACCTGGCAGTAATGCACAACTGAAGTGGCATCAACGATCGAGTTCCCAGTCGACAGCTGGACTAAGGTACGAGCACAGGGTTCCACCAAATTCGCGAGGTCGACCGCGCGGGGCGTATTACGACGGCTTGGGCGAAAAATAACAATAAAAAACCAAAACGCGCCCATCGTATATATAAAAAACTTCACACGTGCGACAGGTCAACTCAGTCGGAGCGGTCATGAAAGTTTTAGCCGGGCAACAGAGCTTAGCCTTCTCCGCAACGACGGACCATCCTCACCAATAGATCACCCGCAACGCAAAACATAATAATGGGTCGAGCGAACGATAACCGAAATCGGGCGGCGGCGGATACATTGGTCAGATGACCAATAGTCTGCCCCGCCCCCCCCCGCAACGGCAGACGCTCAGAGTATACGGTTGTCCACAGCGAGGGAAAAACAACAGTCTACAGGGCTCCGATACACGCAGTCGGCGGGAGACGAGCACTTCGGAATTCTTACTGACCCGCAATGGCGGCGACAGCAGTGTTCATCCCACTCCGACACGGCATGAAAACAATGCCCGCAACATACCAAAACAGTCCACCACCCGCAACGGCGGAACGAAATGACCAACCCCCGCAACAGTCGGCGCAAAAAACAACAACCAAGACTTGGAAAGCACCCGCAACGGCGGGGCGACAAAAAAAAAATGATCACGTTCCGGGAGTCACCCGCAACAGCGGGACCAAAAGAAATTTAAGAGCTGAGAATCGCCCGCAACGACGGGATAGTCAAAAGAAAAACCTCCCGATACAAGAAAAATTTGAAAGATTTTGCAAAGCAATAAAAAGGAGCTCAAGATGGAACTACTTAGATCATTTAAATGAAGAGAAACCATTATTGATAGCAACCACAATTCTTGGAAGACGCTTCAAAATTCAAAGGCCAAAAAACAATAATCTGAAAACAAGACGAGAACTGACTAATTCAAAGAGGAAGGGGGTCCCAAATTTTTTTTAGAATTTTGGGGAAATGTTGCAGACGCAACAGTTCCCTCCAAGGGAAGTGATGAGTCTGTGAGCCCTTCTGACATGGATGTAGGATTGGTTCCTCCCATGGTCAGATGTAAGTGCAGAGCCCTTCTGACATGAATGTTGGATTGGTTCCTCTCATGGTCATATGTAAGCACAGAGCCCTTCTAACATGAATGTTGGATTGGTTCCTCTCATGGTCAGATGTAAGTGCAGAGCCCTTCTGACATGAATGTAATATTGGTTCCTCTCATGGTCAGATGTAAGTGTAGATCCTTTCTGACATGAATGTTGGATTGGTTCCTCTCATGGTCATATGTAAGTGTAGATCCTTTCTGACATGAATATTGGACGTGTTCCTCTCATGGTTAGATGTGAGTGTTGGGCCTTTCTGACATGGATGCAGGATTTGTTCCTCCCATGCTTAGATGTGAGTGTTGGGTGTGCCTTTCTAACATGGATGTTGGATGTGTTCCTCCCATGGTCAGATGTAAGTGTTGGGCAGGACTTTCTGACATGGATGTTGGATGTGTTCCTCCCATGGTCAGGAAGAAGATGAAGACCTACATGGAAGCTAGGCCTACAACCAGCATGAAAAAGGGTTGGCTCTGTAGAACTTCCTATGATGAGAAGAATTGAAAGATAGCACCAGTTGATCGAGATAGTGGAAGTAGCGATGATGATGATGATAAAGTGATGATCCAACTTTGATAATGATCCAGTGACAATCCAGTGATGATCTATTTTTGATGATGATCCAGTTTTGATGATGATCCAGAGAAGAAGACTTGTGCTGATGTATTGTTTCAAGAGAATACCTTCCTAGTTAAGAGGGAGTGTTGATGTATTTGTAACTTCGGAATGTATTCACTTATATATTTCATATATTGTATTTTATTATTCCTCGATGTTCCTATCAGGAGAATCAGTATTGTAAACAAATCATGTAAAGTCATAGAGGTTAACCCTCCTAGTTGATCAGGGTTCAAAGTCCCCACAGTTTCGGTGCACTAGGGTTATTATACTCTCCTAGAGAATTCATCCCTGGTAATTTATTGTCAAGTCGGAAATTAGAGAGAGTGGTAGCGCATGAGTGAGAGAGAAGAAGTTGGGATAAGAGAGAGAACAGTTGTTGGAGATCATCTTACTGTCTTCGGGTTTTACTGCTGCAATTGGTGCTTATTCTATCTCTAAGGAAGTTGCACGGTTTTCTCCTTTATGGTTTCCCCAAGGAAAATTTGTGTGTCCATTATCTCTTGTGTTTGATTGTTGTGCATGTTATTCTCTCCTATAAGATCCTAAGATAATACTGTCTAATTTATAAAAATCTAACATTTGGAGAGCTAGAGGATCATATTATCCTTGTGATAAGGATATGGTATGCGGGTAAAGTTCATTTTTATGCATATTAATGAAGTTTCTTCCTGTTCAAAATTGTCTCTACTGCATATTTGATTTTTATTTAACTATGTTGGAAACCTATTCCGCAAGGATTATGGTTCCATGTAAATATTGCAAATACTTAGTTTGAGTTACTAAAATAAGATGAAGAGTCACTAAGGATGAGTAACATGCCTTGCGAAGATGAGTTATACCATCAAGTGGTATTTGAGTTGGGCTCTATCATAACTCATGTATTGTTAGTTCACCCTAGTCTAGCATATTTCCTAGTCTATCATATTCTCTATTTTTTCTTCTTATCCCAAGTGTGTTGGCATATGCCCTTTACCATGTCTGGTTCTATGCCTACAATCTGGCACTATCTCCCCAAACTTCCATTTAACTTACTCTGTGTGTGGGTGTTTCCTTCTATGGCATTTCTTTGCATGGACTGTGTTACCTGAGGTACAAATTGCCTATGTATTATCTCCAAATGTTCCATCTTCCCATGTTATCTACCTCTCATATTGCGCTCCATCTGCATGTGGTGCCTTTGCCTCCTCTTTGTGTAAAGGAAACTATCCTTATGCATTGACTATTCTCCTTGTTAGAAAATGACCTCGTGTGACCCCTCATCCTTGTGCATTGATTTATACCTATGACTCATGACTAGTATCTCCACTACAAACATGTTGGTTCATCATTCTATGCATTAGTAAATGTAATGAAAGCCAAATTTAATTATTAAGCTAGGTTAATTAATGTAAATAAAATAAGAGGTGACTTGAAAAGTCACCTCTCTTCCCCAATTACAGTATAAATTACCGGGGCACCTATTATGTACTTCATCTCCACATTTATTAAATATACATTACATTACATTTTCTCTTACGTTCTCTGTCCATTCTTCCGTTCTTATTCTTTCATTGGTATCAGAGCCTCTCGGCTCTCAGCACCAGTCCACCACCATCTCACCTCCGTTGCACACTTCCTCTTTACTGTCCATGCACTCATGCTGCACTCCATCTCCACCTCCATCCTGCTCCACCATTCCTCCTCTCCCCAGCACCCCTCCTCCCTCCTCCTCTCCAATACCAATTTAATATTAAATAAATTATTATTATTATTATTATTATTATTTATTGATGTTATTATTAATTAAAAAAACTATATTATAATAATCATTGTTATTATAATTACTTTTAAAAAAACTATATTATTATTATTATTATTACTTTTAAAAAAAAGAGGAAAAAAGGGAGAATCGTGGTAGGCTGACATTATACAGCAAATAAAAATAAGTCCACGTTCAACACTGGGAAGATTCCAGCAATCACCAGATCAATGGATGCTCAGTTCGATCAAATCAATGAGAAAATTAACAATAATTACGAGGAAATCCATGTAAAAATCAAACAAACCAATGACAATTTGACATCAAAGTGGACACAATTTACGTCACGAATAGAGAATAGCTTCCTCACTCTACAAGAATACCAAAAGAAAAATCAAGCAGTTTTAACCGCCATCTTGGATAGATTACAAATCTCGAATGACCTGCAACCAAACTCTCCAAGAACTCCGGAGCAGCCAAATCCTCTATTCAACATGTTGTCCTCTAACGCATATACACAAGGACACCAAATACGGGTGAAAGCCAAGTTACCCAAATACGACGGGGCCGAATGACAATGCATAGCGTGGATTAACAAAGCTGAGGAATACCTAGACATCCACAATATCCATTATGACGGTGAGAATATTAGATACACCTCCATGCATCATCTAGAAGGAAGCGCTTACAATTGGTACTTATGGTGGAAGAATACTGCAAGAATATGTTCTTACAACTGGGTTCGCTTCAGGAATGACCTCATCAAAAGATTCCAAGGAGTTGAAGAAAAAGACTTCTTTGCCAAAATCACAAGGTTATAACAAAAAACCAGTGTCAATGAGTACACCTATGAATGGGAAGTGTTGTCAACTCGAGTCCCATAGTTAACCTATGACCAATGACTACAAACCTACATACACAGTCTAAAACAACACATCCATGATGAACTAGAGTTACATAACATCTCTACCATGGAGGAAGCACGATGTAAATCCAGGATTATTGAAAGCAAATCCATTCATACAAATGTCAACCAAGATGAATCCAAAAAGAACCCCCTCCATTCAGGATACACAGGAAATCCAAGGTATACATCGCCTCAACTTAGGGAAGGAACAAAGCCCAGTTTAGAGGCTCAGAGAATAAAAGAAGGAAAATTTAAGTTCTGTGGAGACAAATGGGATCCTAAGCACAGATGTTTACAAAAGAAATTATATGCTTGTGAAGCAGAGCTAGAAGTCAATGAACCAATTGAGAACGATGTAAATAGCCAAGAAGACTACCACCCAGGAATCGAGGACGACTCCCCACAAATCTCATTAGTCTCTATTACCAGAATATCCCAACCGAAACATTGAAGATTAAAGGTCATATAAAAAATAATAACGTCACAGTTCTCATCGACTCTGGAAGCACCCATAACTTCGTTAATGTCAACCTTGCTAAAGTATTTAACCTATTTATTTGTCCAGTACCTAACATGACGGTTATGGTAGCAGATGGCAAGAAGATTGACAATGTGGGAAAATGTCACAAGGTTAAGTTACAAATGCAAGAATATAACTTAGAATCAGATTTCTTTGTGGTACCACTGGGAGGAATCGATGTAGTATTAGGAATACAATGGTTACAAACCTTGGGTACATACTCTACAAATCACCAAGAACATTTTATTGAATTCCATGCGTTCGGGAAAACACACAAATTATATGGGTTCCAACCACCTCCAACACAACTGGTTACAGCACATTGGATGGAAAAGCTACATTGGAAATATGCACCAACGTACATACTTCAATGTCAAGAAATGGAGATTCTAACAAGTGAAGGAGATATGGACAAACAACTAGAGACACAAGAGCTAATTCGAAAACATCGCAAGGTGTTTCAAGATTTACCTAAAGCACTCCCAACAAACTAGAAAAACCGAACACATAATCGAAATAGAACCAGGGATAAAACTTGCGAGTAAAAACCCATACAGATGTCCACATCAGAGACGTTGCGATAGTTCACGTAGTCATTGTAGTCAATTAAGCTTTGAGGACAAAGATTCCTTAAGGGAAAGGCAATGTAATGAAAGCAAAATTTAATTATTAATCTAGGTTAATTAATGTAAATAAACTAAGAGGTGACTTGAAAAGTCACCTCTCTTCCCCAATTACGGTATAAATTACTGGGGCACCTATTATGTAATTCATCTATACATTTATTAAATATACATTACATTACATTTTCTCTTACATTCTCTGTCCATTCTTTCGTTCTTATTATTTCAGTAAACTGCATTGTATTGCAGAGATTATATTATTGATGTCAGATATTTTCTTATAAAGGGTGACAAAGATTTAGACACACATCTAATATTATTTGAAGCATTGTTTTTAATATTTGCAGAGTGTTTCGTCAAAATGCATTCTCTAGATTCCATCGTCGGAGCAGTGCTCATCAACAAGGACAACTAACATGATTGGCTAAGGAAGATCCAACCCACATTCATCTTCAATGATATATGGGAAGGCATCCGTGAAGGATAAATTGCTAAAATAGAGAATGGCCTGATATTGACTGCACCAAATCCACCTACAACAGACATAGAGCTTTCCATATGGAATAACAAAGACAAGAAGTCATATGCGATGATCATAAATATAGTAAGTCAAGAGGTGAGTTGTCATATATTTTGTAATACCCCCGGTTTTGACCCGGATGCATTAAAAAGTACATGATGTATATATTGTAATTAATCATGGTGTGGAGCTCAAGGAAAAAGCCCCACCATCGATTAGGTTGTGTTATGTTTCGGTAATGGGGATCATTGTGGATGGTATATCGTGCTATCCGGCACATTATAGCTTTGGCATCATGTAAAAACGCACATCAATTTAATTAAACCTACAACCAACTACGACGGTGCAATGTTAAATGAAAAGGGCATGATTCCAAAGGATAAGGGGGGGTTTTCTAAACCGTGGGGGCCATTGGGAGTTAGCCATGTGTCACCACCACCCTTGGTTGTCCTGTTGTTAGTTGGGGGGGCGAACCTATTCGCAGAGGGATAGACCATTACGCCCACGATCCCATTCGGGGGATGACTGCACTCCCTCTAGTGCCAACGGTTCAGTTTTCCTCACATGGGTTGTTTCTCCCTTTCCTCTCTCACATCGATTGTCAGTAGGGGTTTTGTCAGGACCATCTCACTCAGGCAAGGGCTCTCTCTTCTTTCGTCGATCGCTGGTCGGTGGATCTGTTTCCTTCCACAACAAGTCGCTATGTTTTCCTCCGTCACGCAGAGAGTCTGGACCGGTTCTATTATCGGACTGTGTGTATATGTGTTACCTCATGGTATTGTGGTCTGTGCAGATGTTTTCTCCTTGTCAATGTTGGGGTTCTGGCTTTTCCCATTACTAACTATGTAATGCGTCGTGGCTTCATTATTGAGAAGAGACTATTGTTGTCAACGTTGCTGGTGTGTCTAGATTATGGAGCAGTCTGTTGTTCTTCATGACCCATGCTGTGGGTTCCTTCTGTGTTTTCTTCCACTTTTTGCTTTGGCTGTGTCTCTTTCCCTTACGTACAGGTTAAGAGTCTGTTCTTCCCCTTTTTATGCCTGTGTAAGTTCTCCAGCAATTACATTGGGGATGGTGTGTGCTGTGAGCTCAAGGATGTTAGTGGGCTATTGATTTTCACATTCGTTGGCTGAGTTTTTCCCTGCCCATGCTGGGGGTGTGGCTTCTTTCCAATTGCAGACTGTGTAGTTGTTGCCATCGTTTCTTTGTGATTTTGGGGCTGTTGTCTTCCCCTAGTTTTGGGTTGCTTCTTGGTTGTTGAGGTTATCAGGATTGTTGCTGAGTTGTTTTGGCCACGCTAGGGCCAAGAACAACTCTAAAGCGTTGTTTGACCTGAACTGTGTTTCACCCTTTGGTTTGGGGTTGTCACCCTGTTGACTTCATATTCTTCACAGAGCTGTGAACTATTTGTTTTGTTGTGGTATGCAATGGTTGGTGTTCGGACTGTTGAGAGTTAGATTAGAGGATGGTATGCTTGAGAAAACTGGTGTTTGAGGTCATCAACTTAGCATTTATCCTTTCCTAGCTCCTTGGCAGCCTGATAAACCCTACTGTGTGAGCTTGGCTGATTGGTGTAGCTTGGATATGTGTAAGCCTGCTTTGACCCTTATTCCTTGAGGAATCATGCCCAGATCGGGGGTGGAAGTGTTGCTGAGAGATTGATGAGCACGCTGGCCTATGGTTGGGTGGAACGTTGCAGCGACGTAGATGGTTCTGGGATGTGTTCTTATCAGATGAGTATTCATGTCCATTTTACCTCTAGAATTATATTTACTGATTAATGAATATGATGAACATGTGGCATGCTTGAATGAATGTATGTTTGCTTCCGCTATGTATATGAAGGGTTATGCATCTTAGTATGTATTATGTTTAAGATTTTTATTTCAGCATTATATGCATGTTCATGTTCATGGGGCTGTTTGTCTATATGTTTGGTGTTAGTAGTGTCCTCTTCGTCGGTTAGAGGGTTGTGGAAGTTACAGTATGGTATCAGATCTAAAGGTTGCAGCATGGGCCTAAATGGGCCATGAAAGGTTAGACAGCAGAGGCAGGTTGCCTTCTGCCCAGTAGCAATTAGAAAATTATGGCAGGAAAATTCAGAAATTTTTCTAAGTTCCAGGATCATCGGCCCATCGAAAAAATTAGTGACAAGTTCTTCCGATGCAACGAAGCACTTAGTGGGAAGGCCACCCGACGGATAGTTGATCCAACGACCGAAGCAGCGGGAGACAGAGAGGGAAATTCAGAAAATTTTCTAAGTGTTTGGCCATCGACACATCGACAAAATTAGATAGATGGATCGCCAATTCTTAGCCAATTGGGCACCGTCGTTGCATATGGCTAGACCACTATGCCTCCGACGGGTAGAGCCTCCGATCACCAATGGAGCAGAAGTTCCAAAAATTTTCTAAGTATTGAATTCGTCAGCCATCGGAGCATGTTAACAGTATTCATCGCCGATGAACATCGGCAATACGTACCTGATGATGTGCCCTCCGTTGTGGCTGTATAATGGACTATCCACCTGACGGATAGTTGCTCCAATAGCCGACACGGCAGAAGGCATAAAGGGAAAATTCACAAAAATTTGCCTAAGTGAAGAAAACATCGGGAAATGCTACTGGATCGGTTCACTGATTGGAAATCATTAGCATATAGGACCGCGGATTGAAAAAGGATCGAAGTTGATGAGCCACCATTACGGATGCTTAGTCAACTATCTCCCTGACACACTAGTCCTTCCAGTCGCTGATGTCGGGGTGTTAGTAAATAGTAGCTCCGAGCGGTGGCGGCAAACAGTTGTTTGACCGGCAAAGGATAGAGGAAGTGTTCACCGATGGATAAGAAACGGATCGGCAAAGGATAAAGGATGGTTGAGTCGATGAAGTTCGGAAAGGAAGAGAGAGAAAAATTCAAAAAAAATTCTAAGTCCTAGAATCATCAGCCATCAACAATGGTTAGTTAATCACATCGTCGATGCTCAGATGATTCGTTCATCGATGAGCTACGTCGGGTAAAATTGTTGGTCGATTCTCAGATGATTCGTTCATTCGTTCATTGCGTAAAGCTTGATGACTAACCGTCTGATGCATAGGGCACCTGGCCGCCGACGCAACAGGTTGGTCTATGCTGTCGTCGATGAATAGTTGAAGAAAAAGCCGATGTATGAAGAAAATTCAAAAATTTTCTAAGGAACAAAATCATTGCCCATAGAAAAATGATAGTGGTATTGGTCACCGATGGAAGTTGGAAGAAGTTGATGATTCATGCGCTGCCGTTGCGAAAGTCTGGAGCAGTAAGCTTCCGACAGACAAACGCTCCGACTGTCGATGCCGATGTGTTTGAGGGTTAAATCACCGATACAATGGAGAAGGTTAAGGGATTGGACCACTGATGAAAGATGTCGGAGAAGTTAGTCGATTGGGAGTCTGCCGTTGCGGCTGCCTAGAAGACTAATCGCCCAACGCTGTAGCCGTTAGTGTTTATGACCGCCGATCGGAAGATTGCAGCTGTTAGTTGTTCTAACATCTGACAGAGTTACGGTCTGTGGGAACCACAGTGAATTTGATGGCCGCTGTTGTGGATGCCTAAGGAGCTATCCACCCAATGGGTAGTGCCCCGGTCATCAACGCCACGAAGAAATTTATTCTTTGAATCATCTGTGTGGCGGGAAGACTAGTGGTTCAGATCGCTGAAAATTAATTGACGAACCGCTGACAGGTTGTCTGCGGAAACCACAGTCGGTTTGTTGGCCGCAGTTGCGGCTACCTAAAGAACTATCCACCCAAAGGATTGTGGTCCAGATCTCCGATACAGCGGAAAAACTTTAGCTGAGGAAGACGTCGATGCAGCAGGAAATTATTGTTGTTAGGGTCGCCGATGAGCGCCGGAGAAATGTGTTGCTTAGATAGCCAAAGTGTCAGAGTTGTAGATGGGATGAGACCCGATAGGGAGAAAGAAAAATTGGGGTTTCAAGTGGATTTTTCAAGCAGCTTTCAACTGTTTGCAGTGGAATTTTTAGCAAATTCCGGCTAGTGTTCCAGCGGGTTTTGCGTTGAATTTCTCATTGGGGTTTTCAGCAGTTTCAAGACTGAAAAGGAAGAAAACCCTGGGTGACTAAAGTTAACATTCCCGACCAAAATATAGTTGAAGTGGTGTGGTTTTCACACCCGAGGTCAGAATGAAGCATGTGGATAGGCGTTGGAAAGCTTATCTAGCAGGGAACAAGGGAGAATCACTTGAATTTGAGTATGGAGCAGCAAAGTGCTAGTGATTGCTTGAAAGAGAAATGTGTTGCTATCAATATGGACAAATCTGGGAATTGCATGCCTAGAGGTAGCAAGACTATGAAGTCAAACCAGCTATTGTGTGGAAGAGGAGTTCCATGCGAGGATGTGGGACTTGAAAATGGAAGTTTCCTTAAACCCTATCTTGTTGATTATAACTACATTTCCTAAGTTTTATACCTAAAATGTATGAGGATATGCTTTGCATACATAGGATATTGAGGATTATACATTTATAATGAACCACTAATGATAGTTATTGCATTGGTGTTGGCATTAGTGGAAAAACCAACGACAACATGGACCTGGATAAATATGTTGCTGATGCTGACGAATGTGACTAGCAACCCTTTGGAGAAAGGGATGAGGCAACAAGTCCATAATCAAAAGTTGGTGAGCAAATTCTGCAATCTCCTGCAAAGGACCAACCAAATTGGTCATGCCAAGGGTGTAAGTAGGACCCATGAAGGTAAGAGTTTGATTATGACAAATTCCATGGAGTGGTAAAGGTAAGAGACCTCATACCATGTGGAATATATTTGAATATTATACTACATTCATATAGAAATGTGTCATGCATGTATATAGCTTAGTAGCCCAAGGAAAGTAAGTACTGATGATCTTGATTATAGTCATGCATCCTATATAAAGAAGTCATGGTTAGGCCATGCATGATATGTGTGAATGCATAGCAGTCCCGAATCAATGCAAGGTAGAATTGAGTGGGTATGCATTAAAAGATTTTATAAATCTTGTAGTTATGCATTGAATGGATGCATATGAAGGGTGTGAGTAACTGATTACATAAGTATGGGTGCAAAAGTTGTGATGCATTGCATGAATGCCTTGAGATAGTGCATGTGATATTATGAATAACTAAGGTTGAAATGATGGATTGATGACAATTCTGGAACCATTTCAAAGGATGTTATGAATGCACGATAGTAAGTGCATGAAGAGGGTATTCATGATCCATTGGCTGCCGGAAATGCTCTATGGAAGAGCAAGGTGGCACAAATGATACGCTTGTGAAGTAAGGAGTATCTAAACATTTCATTTAAATTACATGAATGGTGTGACTATACCCTGTAATTTAAAGTATGATGATGATTGCGTGAAGTAAATGAATTTTGGTAATATTGATGTGATTAACAGCTGGAAGTATTGGAATTTTATAAATTCTGAAAATGTGTCAGTAATTGTTGCAGCAATGAAAAGGTTATATGCATCAAGACTTACCAAGTGTTTGGCTGATTGAAGTTTAGGTTTCAGGTAGATTGTTTGGAGCATGGAAACGAGAGTAAGACCATGACAAAGGCCAAAATCTACCATGTGAAAGAGCCAAACCTCATGAGAATAGTCTCATGGCTATGATAATAGCTTGTATGCATAATGAGTTGTAAATTTAATTTTGTGAATTTCGGATTTAAGAAATTGATGACAACTACTAATCACTATTGGCTTGCATAGATTGTGTCAGGAAGACGCATTGTAAGTGGGTATTCATATTATGCTAGTAAGCATGAAATTATAAAGGGCATAGTGGTGCTGCTTACAAGAGATCCACAAATGAGGATCACCTCATTGCCAAGCAAATCAATTTCTGTAGTAAACAGAGTCGTAAATTCTCATTCAATTTAATTGCTAATATCATTGTTTGGTTATGGAACAATCAAATTTGGATTGTATTATCAGGTAATCATTGACTGTTTGGCTATTTGATGAATGTACCAGGGGTACACACTACAGGGAGATCATGTGTGATGGCCTACAGGAGCCAAACTTCGTGGTAATGTTTTCCCTTA
This sequence comes from Pseudotsuga menziesii, assembly GCA_001517045.1. Lineage (NCBI taxonomy): Eukaryota > Viridiplantae > Streptophyta > Pinopsida > Pinales > Pinaceae > Pseudotsuga > Pseudotsuga menziesii. Next base: position 285,853 of record LPNX010731906.1, on the reverse strand, counting down.
TCTTGGAAATGGGTTTCAGGTGAAACTCCATTGGACATTTTGGGAAATGTCTCATCTGCACTACATGTTTGGTAAGCAACATGAGTGAGATGGTATGGATTATGTCGGTAAGACATGTGTGGACACAAAAAGTAAAGAGGAATTGGGATGGCAAACCGAGGGACTGTCAACTCAGAGAAGGGAGCCTCCATTCCTCCTTAACAAAGCGATACTGCTACAGCAAATGGATAGGTTTTCTGTGACCCTAGCTAAGAATATGCATGTTAGATTGTTAAAATTCCATATGTAGAACATGTTTTGATTTTATTTCCATTAGGACTGATTGCTTGAGTATGAATAGGGCCTGCATGATACACACCGGACAAGGGTGCACACTTTTCCGATGTCGGATCATGAAAGGATTTTCAATATTGATTACAACCTAGGGAGTGGATGCACTCCTAATGTATCAATACTTGATAGTGAATGGTGTGAAATACGGTTACAATTTTAGAGCAATAATGCTAACGAATATGCTTATATTGCTTGTGTTGTCAGGATAAGCAAATGTAGTTTATAGTGTGGTCTCTTGGGTGATATGGGAAAATGGTCGTTATGGTTGATATAAGGGCATGTGTTGTTGTTGATGGCCTGATAAACCCAATGAGGTTTGGCTTGGCTGATGGTTGGTTGTTGATACAAGTACAAGCGATTTGTTGACAGTTTGATAAACCCAACGAGGGTTGGCTTGACTGTTCCTGATATATATATAAAAGGATGTTGTGAAGCAGCCTGTGTGCTGACCTAACATCCAAGTCCATAGGCGATCCCAAGGATTGCACAGCAAAGCAGGATCCTGTGGACCAACGAGGAAACACGTAATACAGATAAGTATTGGATTATTTTGCAATATTTTGCTTATGAATATACATGTGTATATTATTTGGTTATGATGTTTTAAGCTCTTGTTCTAGAGATAAAACCGATGAGAATAAACTAAACATGTGAATCTATTCAATGTTTGAGTATAGGTCGTTGGGAGCGAGGACTATGAGAGCATCCTAGGGGTGCATGTGGACATGTGACTATCCTAAAGAGCTCAGAATGAGCGGTAATGAAAAAGGTTCTAGCAAGACTGTGAAGGTCCTAGCAGCCGAGACCAACCATGTGGGGAGGCTCCATGGTTGAGAGGTATGAAATAGACCGAAGACACTAAGTGTCATGACCAAGAGGGATTGGTCCAGCATTCACGGTGAAGTAAAAGAGGCTGAGAGCATGAAAATCCATAGCGATGTTGTGGAATTCCAG
>LPNX010731906.1:267154-284506 GCA_001517045.1 Pseudotsuga menziesii | reverse complement strand
GACTGATATTAATGCCTATATTATGCTTGGTCTAACAAAATTTCAATGATGCATTTCACAGGTGAGAAAGGTGAAATCCGGTGGTGCACATTGATCATGGAAGCAAATCAAAAGTTGCTAGACTTGGCTGGAAGTCTCCTTCAAATGATTGTCAGGACCCAAGAGAATCTTGGAGAGATGCTCAAGATACAGAAAAGGCAGAATGAAATGAACCACCAGATTTTGCAAGACTCTATTGGTTTGCAAAGGGAGGTGAAAATCCTTCTGGGAGCAATTGGAAAAGGAAAGGAAGGTGGATCAATGATGGGACATTCGTCCAAGTGATCCGTTAAGAAGCGGTCCAGGCATGAAGACTTAAAGGAAAGTGAGCAGGTAAAGATGAAGTAGCCAGTGAAATGCTGGGAATGCGGAGGACATCATTTATGTCGGTACTGTCCAGCGAGGGAACATAAAGAGGGTAGAAGCCACAAAGTTCCTAGGCTTCAGGATAATCCCAGAGCTGAGAACCAGCAAGAGAAACTCTGTCACATCCCCTACCCTCTGACTAGAAAAGAGGACGCTACCATGGTGTTAACCATCCAAGCTACCAGCCCCATGAACATGTGAATTCATAAAAAGGCTGAAAACATAATGCATGGAAGTAGAACATACATAGATGCAATTATTTATCATACACAACGGAATCAACATACATTCATACAAGCATTCATTCAACATGTTCATCACATTCATTACAGAAAATATGATTGCAGAAGTAAAATGGACAAGATTACTTATCTTATGAAGATCTCGTTCCGCAACCAGCTGCGTCGCTGCAACGTTCCACCCAACCATAGGCCAGCGTGCTCCTCAATCTCTCAGCAATGCTACCACCCCCGAGTTGGGCATGCTTCTCCAAGGAATAAGGAACAAGCAGGCTTACACATAGCCAAGGGTACACAAAACACAGCCAATCCAACACAGTTGGGTTTATCAAGCCATCGAGGAGTTGGGAAAGGCTAAATGCTAAGCTGGTGATCTCATTACCGAGCCAAGAACACCTACACCAGAACTGGCCTGACTTCTAAGACACCCACACACACCCAACACAAGGAATCAGTCCCTTCTCTACTACATAGTCCCTTGGGCCCTGCCTTCCCTTCCAGTGTTATTCAGGGGTTGTGGAGAAGAAAGCCAGCCCTCTAGCTCTGTCTGTGTGGTTTCCAAACACACCAGGTTTATCAAGCAAACCAAGCCCCCATCCCTGCTCCCAACACAGTCCAAAGACCAAAAATTGCATGCATGCAATCAATCAGCAATTACAGCTTAACAAAGGAAAATGACTCCAAACAGTCTGTACGTGAGGGAAACCTGCACCAGACCCCAAATGTAAAGGAGACCACAACAATCACAACGTAAGGGAGACCACAACAACACAACGAATATTGAGGAGAATGGCGGCAACCATAACTCATGGGAAGAATAACGGTCCCAATCTCAACATCGAAATGACGGAAAATTACATGGCCATACCAGTCTGTAAGGAGATCATACAGTCGAAAACGTGAATGGCCCTTCACAGGAAATCGTGGATGAAAGAGAACGGCTCCTAGCTCGTTGCGTGAGTCAAAACCAGGAGAAATCCTATGCGTGAGAATAATGAACAGACAATGGTCCCTGCGTGAGAGGACGAACAGCTCCCTCTATGCGTGAGATGAACACAATGGATAGAATGCAGAGTAGTCATTCTTCTGCCCAACGTGAGGTTCAATCCGCTGGTGGAGTGTGTGTGTGGGCAAGGACTGACAGTCTTGCCACACTCCACTCCCAGCCATAACTGCCCCAACTAATAGCAGCAGTTTTTAATGGTGGTAGTTGGATAATGACAAGGAAAAATGGGAAAATCAAACAGGTTTTAACAGCTGGCACATGGATTTTTCCCATGGCTCAAGGTTTGACATTTCCCCCACCCTTATCCTTGTGAAAATCATGCCCCTTATCAATTTAGTTTCCGCTAACGTAGCTGGTTGGGTTATTTAATTAAATTTGCATATTTACATGATGATAAACTTAATATATGCTGCATGCCCCGATATACTATCGATGGCAATTTAAATCCGAAACATAGCATAACCAATCAATGGTGGGGCCTTGGCATTTATCTCCGCACCATGATCACTTACAATATATACATCATATACATCTAATGCAACGGGGTCAAAACCGGGGTGTTACAAACTCATGGAAGCCAAGGGGCCTGGTCTTGAACGTTCAAAGTAAATGAGTGAACGTGGGACAAATCTGCAAAATTTTGAAATTTTAATGTGCAGATTGTATATGCATTCCTATGTATTGGAACACCGAGAACGATGTTATTCCAAGGGGAAGGGGATTGTAATACCCCCGGTTTTGACCCAGATGCATTAAAAAGTACATGATGTATATATTGTAATTAATCGTGGTGTGGAGCTCAAGGCAAAAGCCCCACCATCGATTAGGTTGTGTTATGTTTTGGCAATGGGGATCGTTTCCGATGGTATATCGTGCTATCCAGCACATTATAGCTTTGGCATCATGTAAAAATGCACATCAATTTAATTAAACCTATAGCCAGCTACGACGGTGCAACGTTAAATGAAAAGGGAATGATTCCAAAGGATAAGGGGGGGTTGTCTAAACCATGGGGGCCATTGGGAGTTAGCCATGTGTCACCACCACCCTTGGTTGTCATGTTTCTAGTTGGGGGAGGGGACCCTATTCACAGAGGGATAGACCACTCTGCCCACGATCCCATTCGAGGGACGACTGCACTCCCTCCAGCACCGATAGTTCAGTTTTCCTCACGCGGGTTGTTTCTCCCTTTTCTCTCTCACATCAATTTTCGGTGGGCGTTTTGTCAGGACCATCTCACTCAGGAAAGGGCTCTCTCTTCTTTCATCGATTGATGGTTGGTGGATCTATTTCCTTCCACAGCAAGTCACTCTGTTTTCCTCCGTCACACAGAGAGTCTGAACCGGTTCTATTATCTGATTGTGTGTATATGTGTTACCTCACGGTATTGTGGTCTACGCGGATGTTTTCTCCCTGTCAATGTTGGGTTTTTGGATTTTCCCATTGCTGATTGTGTAATGCGCCATGGCTTCATTGTTGAGAAGAGACTATTGTTGTCAACATTGCTGGTGTGTCTGGATTGTGGAGCGGTCTGTTGTTCTTCGTGACCCATGTTGTGGGTTCCTTCTGTGTTTGCTTCCACTTTTTTCTTTGGCTGTGTCTCTTTCCCTTACATACAGGTTGAGAGTCTATTCTTCCCCTTTTTCTTCCTATGTAAGTTCTCCAGCAATTACATTGGGGATTGTGTGTGCTATGAGCTCGGGGATGTTGGTGGGCTGTTGATTTTCACATTCGTTCATTGAGTTTTCCCCTATCCATGCTAGGGGTGTGGCTTCTTTCCAATTGCGGACTGTGTAGTTGTTGCCATCGTTTCTTTGTGATTTTGGGGTTGTTGTCTTCCCCTGGTTTTGGGTTGCTTCTTGGTTGCTGAGGTTATCGAGATTGTTGTTGAGTTGTTTTGGCCACACTAGGGCCAAGAACAACTCTGAAGCGTTGTTTGACCTGAACTGTGTTTCACCCTTTGGTTTGGGGTTGTCACCTTATTGACTTCATCTTCTTCACAAAGCTATGAACTGTTTGTTTTGTTGCGGTATGTAGTGGTTGGTCTTCGGACTGTTGAGAGTAGGATTAGAGGCTGGTATGCTTGAAGAAACTGGTGTTTGAGATCATCAGCTTAGCATTTATCCTTTCCTAGCTCCTTGACGACCTGATAAACCCTACTATGTGGGCTTGGTTGACTGGTGTACCTTGGCTATGTGTAAGCCTGCTTTGACCCTTATTCCTTGAGGAATCATGCCCAGCTCAGGGGTGGCAGTGTTGCTGAGAGATTGATGAGCACGCTAGCCTATGGTTGGGTGGAACATTGTAGTGACGTGGCTGGTTGCGGGACAAGTTCTTATCAGATGAGTATTCATGTCCATTTTACGTCTGCAATTATATTTACTAATTAATGAATATGATGAACATGTGGCATGCTTGAATGAATGTATGTTTGCTTCCGCTATGTATAAGAAGGGTTATGCATCTTAGTATGTATTATGTTTAAGCTTTTTATTTTAGCATTATATGCATGTTCATGTTCATGGGGTTGTTTGCTCGTATGTTTGGTGTTAGTAGTGTCCTCTTCGCTAGTCAGAGGGTCGGGGACGTTACATATTTCCTACTAAAACCACTTATGGTGCTTTGAATATATTGAATTGCTAGTGAATCTCTTCAACCTTTAAGATATTCAATTGCTAGTGAATCTCTTCAACCTTGAGTTGAAGGATAATGATCCCATTTATTTAGTGTCTGAAATCAAAGCCATTATGCATGGCATTGATGCTATCCGAATAAAGATAGAACTTCCACTCACATCCTTTATCAAGGGCCTATACCCTTCATATTGACACTACCTTGATTCCTTGCAAGTTAGTGGTCAAATGAAGTCCATTACATTTGACACGTTGGTGGAGAAGATTGTATAACGTGAGAAATCAAAAGACAACTTAGCTTGTCGAAGAGACTATGTGTCTAGCTTAAAAAGAGAAGAAACAATCTAATGATTCATCTAGAGGAGCAGGTAGTAAAAGAGGATGTGGATGAAATAATTTCATAGGCAAGGGGGGTAGACATAATAAAGGCAAGAGATTTGATCGTTGTTGCGCACTCATTGCAGAAAGGATGAACACAATGTGGATCATTGCTTGGCTTTATGGGATAAGACCAAAGACAAGGATGACAAGAATAAATAAGAGAAATGTAAAACTCAAGAGTCTGGTAAAGCACTTAAATCTTCTCACTTTATTATTACACATTGTAATGTTGGACTAAAATGAAGTTATGTTCAATACCTCATTTGCTTCTTGGAGAGATATATGGTTGCTCGAGATTGGTGCAACTTCCCATATGAATTTTAGAAAAAAAAATTTGAAGAATTGAATGACTATGTAGATGGGGAAGTGTATTTTGTAGATAAGTATGGCCTCAAGCCTAAGGGAATTATTTCCATCAAGCTCAAACTACTCAGATTCCTTGATTTTTTGTTGCAAAATGTTCTCTATTTTCCAGAGTTGTAGAGAAACGTGTTGTCCTTGGTGCAAATTCAATAGAAAGGCCATTACATCCATATTTTTGTGGGATAGTAGAGATAAGTAGGTCCTATGACAACCAAGTCATCATGACCAAATGTGAAGATGGATAGTCTTTTTAGCTAAAAGGAACATCTGCATGAGCTGAAGATTTTTCCTCTCTCTCAGCATGAAGAAGGTACGTTGTTTTTCAGTTTTTTATGGCATTCTAAATATGGGCACATTAACTATAATAGTCTTTCATTGATGAAAAAGAATGGTGTTTCTAGTTTTCCTACCATTTCAAAGAATCCTAAATAATTTGATGCTTGTATTCTTGGAAAACATAGCGAGAGAAGACATTTCATGAGTCAAATTTCAGAGCATGTAGAAAGTTAGAGTTGTCGATAGACTCCGACCTGTGTGGATACATTCCTATTCCTTTTGCAAATGGTAATAAATATCTCATGACCTTTGTTGATGATTATACTAGGATGCGTTGAATCTATTTATTAAAGCAAAAATCTAAAGCATATGAAACATTCAAACATTTTCATTTATGGATTGAAAATGAAGCACAATCTCTCATTAGCACACTTCATACAAATAATGGAAAATGATACACTTCTAATTATTTTGGAAACTCTCTTCATCAAAATGGATTAGGAATCAAACTACAATTTGTTTGAGGAGCTAGTCGATGAGCCAACTAGTCGAATAGCTAACTAATTAGAGATTAGGTCAGCCGCGTAAGGTCGTGTCGGTTAACCGAACCGACAGGTAGGTATATGTAACTATTTGTAAATCATATATATTAGGTTGTTGAGCCAGATGAGAACTTGGTTCAGTTCTATGTTTGTATGGACCCTCATGATATAATATAATCTATTATTCTACATCTATGATCTTATCTCTTGTCTGTTATGTATGTATGATTCAATGTGTAGTATTGGTAACCCTCTGTGATCTGTGAGATTACAACATTGGTTCCATTGCCGATAGTACATATCTGAGATGACTATAAGTAGATGATATCAGAACAAGAGATTAAGAACTTGTGGGAGCATAAGATAGCAAATTATTTACAGAATTACACGAGGAGAAACAGATTAACCACTGCTCAGGTGAAGGAGAAAGTCTTCACTGAAACTCATGAGAAGTTCGTAGAATCAGTACCCTAGCTTTTGAAAAAACTTCTGGATGAAAAATCCGGAAGCAACTAAGGATCAAGAGATTCTAGAGAAACTAATTTGAGGGGGACGAACAAACCCGTCAAAGTGTTTTGAAAATATGACAGACGAATTCTGCGAGGAGCAAGCCATAGGAGAAAGAACTTCAGTAGAAACCGTTCAGAAAAAAATTCTGGGGTAGTGGGATGTTTTTCTTGTCTCATTGTGTAGAGCTGTTTTCGACGAAAATTTCGTTCCCATCGGTCGCTTTGTTTGTCATTTCTTCTCTGACAAGCAGTCGGTTTGGGTTGAGATAGCGACAACAATTCTGACGAGGATCACAGATCAACACATATCCCTCTATACGAGGGTAACGAAGATCCTAGACAACATTGGTTCGTCTGTGAGTTAACATGGGAGGCAAATCAGGTTAGAGCTGAAGATCGACAGATGCCACAGTTCGCTGGTGCCTTGAGGAAAAGAGCACTAATGTGGTACATGACCTATATTAAGAGAAGTCCCCAAGCATCTAAAGCAGAAATTAAAGCACAATTCTTATCTTTCTTTAAAACTCCAGATGCAAAACATCTGGCAGCCAAAAAGTTGAAAACAACATCTCAAAAGCCAGCAGATTCTGTCCGAGAGTATGACAAATGATGGAAATACCTCCTCAGCCAACTGGATTATGTAATTGATGAAAAACTATTAATTCAGTGGTTCCTTGTAGGTCTATCACAGAAAATTTGGTGGCACATAAGGTTGGAGACATTTAAAACATACGAAGATGCACTTACCAAAGCTTTGCAAGTGGAGATGGACGAATATTTCCCAGCATATCCCATGGATACTAGACTGGAAGAACAGCTAGAAATCATGCAGAAATCATTGAAAGAGCTGAACCTTAAGAATCAGGATGTTTGGTGAACAAAATTCTCAATGTCCAGACACGCTAAAGATAACTTTCAACAAGACATAAGTCGACAGGACATTCGATTTGTTCAGACAAAGTGCTTATGCGACATCTGCCAAGAACATGGAGAACACACAACAAAAGATTTCCCGTATAACATGAAAAATAGTAAAGCATCTTGGTGTGCAATCTGTGAAGTAAAAAGTCACACCACGGCCGACTGCCACTTAAACTTAAAGTATCGACAAAACTACCAAGCAGTCTACCAGACAAACGTAGTTGCGTAGAACAATGATAACAACCAGCAAAGCAATGATCAAAACGAACCAAATAATCAAATATATGAAGGCCATCGATATGAGCGCATGTTCGATAACCGTCGTGGAGGATATGGATGTCGAGGTCGATTCTCTGGGAATCGAGACAATTGACCATGTCGGCCCATCCAGTGTCTTACATGCTATAAAGAAGGTCATCGATATGCGAATTGCCCATACAAGGATAGAACCAATTTAAAATTGTGTACTAGTTGTGGAGTCAGTGATCACTCATCAGAGGATTTCCCTACTATGCTTGATAAAATCAATAAAAAGAAAAACGTTAATGTCTTGTCGTGTGTTCAAAAACATGATGTAATCAATACGAGTAATCTGCATATAGTAACCCGACAAGGGATGAAAATTGGGAGTGATAATCCACGCATAAGTAAAATAAAAGAAAAAAATGATTATCCTAACCCAGCTAAACAAAAACAATTATATAATGACGCAACGAATATATTTAAAGAATTTGCTAGACAAGAAGAAGCTAATGATAGTCGACAAAGCACAGTTAAAGAATTAATACGTTTAGTACAAGATGATAAAGCAGTATCAAAATTCATTGAATTACTGTATAATATGAAGCATAATAATAATATAGAAAAACGTTCAAAAAACATATGCAGTTTAAACCAAAAGGACAAAAGTGATGCTGACCCACTTGTCAACCTAGAAATCAAAAGATACCATGTTCAACAAGTTGTACTCAACTTTGGCTCACAAGTAAATATTATGACTCGCGACACTTGGAAACAATTGGGTAGACCTCGACTATATGAGTTAGGAATATACCTCAAATTAGCCGACCAAGGTCTGATCGAACCTATCAAATTTTGGAGAAATGTCGATACGACAATAAAAGGAATATCGACCAAAGTAGACTTTGAAATTATTGACCCTGAGAAAGGATCCAGTTCCTTCCTAGCTTTAGTAGATCGACCTTGGGGAAGAAAAATGAAAGCACCAATATCTTTAGATAAAGAAAGGATAAAACTAAAAGGGAATGGGTAGAAAGTCATAGTACCTACCCATCCATCCCAAGGAGAACCTTGGATAGAACCTATTGATGAAGAAGTCGACATCCGATAATTATATCAAATACAAAATAATGAAGACTACATAGAACCCAATGTCTATAGCGAACTTCACTTAGGCAATCAAGATTCAGTAGGATACAACTCAAACGTGGAATTATATGATTGAGAAGTTGAAAACTACGAGACATAAGTAAGAGGTTGTTGGACCATTCAAACAGTGCAGAAGAAACCATTCCAACAATGTTTCTTTGTTTCCATCATCCCAAAAATATTCGAAAAGAAAAGCAGGGAATGCCCTACCTTAAAACCAACAAATGTAAGTATCAAACAAATCCCAAGATATAAAGAAAGAGAATCACCATCTATGCATATAGAACAAGTATCTAAAAACACTAGTGATCATGGCCGACTACAAAGCTTAGTAGAAACCTTCACAGGAAAAGCTGCTAAATGGTGGGATACCCATCAATCAAGATTGTAGACATGGACAACAGCTTCGACTTACTTTGTATAAAGATTCAGAGGAAAGAGGCTAACCAAACAGGTCCAAATACCTATGTTCATCCAAGGGAAGGACCCAGAAGAACACATAAGAACATGCGAAAAAGAGTGGAAAACACTTGGGTACAAAGACAAACGTACATGGCCACACCTGTTTCCATCGACGCTATCTGAATTACCAAACAAATGGTACAAAATGAAAGAAGCATGGGGTGAAACATTTCAATGGCATGAACTTAGAGAGAACTTCATCAAAGACTTCAGCTTTATACCATAAGACGAAAAGTTAGTCGAAACTGCAAAACAAATCAAAGCGTTTAGAACTGACCGGGAACAACACCCTAACACAAAATTATGACCGACTGACAATAACATGTAATAACATACAAACCAAGATAATACCACATTCAACAAGACTACAAATGGAAAACAAAAATCTGGAAGGGAAAAGCTTTCGATGGAAATCATACCATTCAGAAACAACAAAACCAATTTGCACAGTACTTAAAGTCGAGACAACCGACAAAGAAGATATTGACCAAATGACTGCAGCAGACTTTCCTGCTACATTTTCACAATTCAAAGAAGGGAGCTGACCAATCAATGAAGCCAAAGCACCAGAATGGTTAGATGCCAAAGTGAAAACTAAATAATTTGACATATCAAACGATGATCAACCAAAAATGGAAAAAAATTGGCGATTACTGGAGTGAAGAACAAACAATCGAAATAGTAAACTTACTAAAATAATTCCAGGATGTATTCGCTAGAGACAAAAGATTTCAAAGGTCTAGTCCATGAAATGGGTGAAATGAAGATCGACATTAAACCTGATGTCCGACCTGTAAAGAAGATGCCATATAAATTAGCTCATAAATACAAAGAGATAGTCAAGAAAGAGATTGATAATATGCTTGCAGCAGGAATTATCTACCCTATTGACCAATCGAAATGGGAAATTCCAATGGTTGTATAACCAAAGAAACACGACCCGACAAAGCTAAGGATCTGTGTCGACTTCAGAGAATTAAACAAAGTCACCTTAACAGACCCATTCCCAATACCCTATGCAGATGAAATCCTAAATGAAGTCGCAGGACATAAATGCTACTCATTTACAGATGGATTCTCAGGTTACAACCAAGTACCAATAGCCAAAGAAGACCAGAAAAATACAACATTCGTATGTGAATTCAGATCATTTGCCTACAGAGTTATGCCTTTTGGTCTAAAAAACGCACCTGCAGTATTTTTGAGAATTGTGGTCAAAACATTTCAAGAATATATATACAAAACAATGGCAGTATATTTTGATGATTGGACAATATACTCTATGCTGAAAGATCACTGCAAATGGATAAGGCTCATGTTGGAACGATGCTGACAAATCTAGATATATTTGAACATAAGGAAATGCATATTCTTAACTCCTATAAGGATACTATTAGGACATATTGTATGCAAAGAAGGCATCAAGGTCGACTTTGCAAAAATAAAAATTATCCTCGACTTAAAACCACCGGTGAACCCAAAACAAGTCAAGGTACTACTTGGTCATACAGGATATTATGGGAAATTTATAAGATACTATTTAGATATGACCTGTCCATTGGAAGAACTATTAAGAGAAGATCAGGAGTTTGACTAGACAGATGAATGTAACATATCATTTGAAACACTAAAAAGGAATCTAGTCGAGGCACCCATTCTAAGGTTCCCTAATTGGTCGATCAAATTTCACGTACACATCGACGCATTAGGCCTAGGAATAGGAACGATCTTAACATAATCAGGGGACGACGGAATGGATTACCCCATAGTTTACAGCAGCAAAAAACTAAATAAAGCAGAAAGAAACTATTCGATAACAGAAAGAGAAGCATTAGGAATTGTTTTTGCACTACAGAAGTATCGACATTACCTACTAGCCAACCCTTTCATCTTTTATACCGACCACCAAGCATTAAAATACCTTGTAAACAAACCCTTACACCATAGGATAATTTCTCGATGGCTACTACTATTCCAAGAATTCGAATTTGAAGTTGTTGTTAGACCAGGAAAATTAAATGTCGGACCCGACCACTTGTCATGAATTGACACAGGAGAGGAGCCGACAAGAGTCGAAGATGACCTACCAGATGCACACTTATTTCGAATAGAAGCAGTCCCATCAGAATTAGAGGAAATAGCTCAATTCTTAGAAAGTGGTCAAGCACCAGAGGGCATGAGCACAAAAAAGAAACAAACCTTAGCTATGAAAGTTGCACCAGATAGCCTCATAAATGGATTTTTATATAAAATTGGCCTGGAAGACATCCTCAGAAGATGCATATTAGAACATGAAAGAGATAATATCATGTATGAAGCACACTATGGACCAGTGGGAGGACATTTTCAAGAAGATACAACTGCCAAGAAAATCCAACAATCAGGGCTATGGTGGCCGACACTATACAAGGATTGTAAAAAGTTTGTTAGCCAATGCGATAGATGTCAACGACTGGGTCGACCTCTGCCTAGTATAGAAATGCCCTTGATATCAGTGAACCCAAGTTTGACATTTGAAATTTTGGCCATCGACTTCATAGGACCATTCTCGATACCAGCAAAAATAATAAGTGCAAGATACATAATAACCTCAATAGAATATGTAACCAAGTGGGCAGAAGCAGAACCAATCGACACATGTTCCAGTGAGATAGTTTCTAAATTTATCTACGAAAATATAATTACTAGATTTGGATGCCCAATAACCCTAATCAGTGACCAAGGTTCACATTTTATTAACAAAACCATCAAAGCACTAACAGACCAATTCAAAATTGACCACCGACATAGTACAACTTATCACCCTCAGTCGAATGGAGCAATAGAGGCATTCAATAAAACATTAACAAGGGGTTTAACAAAAAACTGCAACATCGACAAAGATGATTGGGATGAAAAGATACATGTAGTACTATGGGCTTACAGAATAGCATACAAGCGTTTGACTGACCAGAGACCATTCCAACTAGTCTATGGCCAAGAAACAGTTGTTCCACTACATTTCCGACAGCAAACACCTATCATAGCAAATATTTTACATGTCGATGTCGAAGAAGGCGGGAAGGATCAACTGATGCAATTAAGCAAGCTAGAGGAACACCGACTGATTGCTATATAACATTAGGAAATCCAAAAACAGCAGAAAAAAGGCTTGACATGATTGCAATATCAAAAACAAAAATCTGTCAGTAGGGGACCTCGCCTTACTATACAACAGTCGAGTAAAAGGAAAACCCAAAAAGTTACACACAGAATGGACGGGACCTTACGTTGTCGAAGAGACTCATGCCAATGGATTAGTCCAACTAAGGACATTATAAGGCATAATATTCCAAAAACTTGTTAATGGTGCCTGATTGTCAGACAAAAACTATAAAAATATAAAAAACTTAAAAATCTCAAAACAAAACCAACACCCATAATCCAGGATGACAAGAAATTTCGAAAGAAATAATAACCAGCTCTTCGACAACCGACACCAAACCCATCAACATACTACCGTCGACCGCTCGCATGATCGACATCAACCAACGACCCTGAAGGTCAAATCATGCCTTCATGACTACGGTCAGAAGGAGCGCCAAAATCAAATCGCAATAAATGCAAACTCCGGAGACCACACTGGACCATCACTTCCACCATTAATACTTCCATCGAAAGAAACGTCACCCGCTCCACCTATAAATATCAGACCAGGAAAATATCATTTACCATATTTTGAAGAGATAGAACAATTTAGCAGTCAGAAATTTGAGAGATGAGAACAGGTAAGAAAAGTCGACCACGAGACCGATGAGATGGCACCGAAGCAAACCAGAGCTGCAGGTGCAAAAACAAAAGAACTGCAATCCATCAAAACCCCATTGATGAGAAGGTTGAGAAACATCAAGAACACCAAGGCACAAGAAACCTCATGGATGAAAACTTAGGCCGAAATCAAGGAATGGGCCTATGTCGACAAGAAACTGACACAAGCAGCAGAGAAGATAAACCACAGCTCCATTATGAACTACATGAACACATTGTTCATGGCAAGTTTTGGAGGAATGAAAGAAACCGCGTTAAAATTCATTATCAGCCGATACCACAACATAAAATTTTATTTCGACAGGCCAGTAGAAATCTCTGGTGAAGTCATATACAAGTTGACTGGTCTTTCAAACCAAGGTGACCCAATCCCTATTGGTATAAAAGAAGGACTGGTAGAACGACTAAATGGAATACCATCAGGAAAAAATTCAAAAGGGCTAATGATCAATCAGATACAAGCCCGGACGCCACAAATCATGGCCAAAATCATAGCAAAAGGGATCACCCCTACAGGACGAGGGAGTGACTTGAAGCTAGATATGTTAGAAGCAGTAGAAATAATAGCAGAAACAAGAAAAGTGTACAGATGGGCTCAGTATGTCGTCGACATGCTCAAATCTATATGTGAGAAGTGTTAGGAGTCGGTCGGGATTATAAGGTTCTCATCTCTGATACTCTGGATAGTGATGTACCACTTGTGCCCAGTCGAGGACAAGCAGTTCCAAGAACAAACAAAATTCCACATGTGGAGGTTCAAGCCATTTGTGCAGACTGGAACATTGAAAGAATTAGCAAACGAAAAAGTACTGTTGGAAAACTAGTTCCAAAACCTGAAAATCCAGATGACCAGATGGAGGGTGCCTCAGAACATCCGAAGAAGTATGCCGAAAATAGCACACATCCAACTAGAACTTGACCACACTGTAGTCTGGTATATGCATGGAGAAAAAGCAAAAGCAAATCCTCTCGAATATTACCCAACAATCGAAGAGATCTTCTGCGAGCTAGCTCGACAATCCGGTACAAAGTTATCAATACTAGCAAAGGCTAAAGAAGTAAACCTAGCAATTGAAGAACCACTGACTGACCAGGAGAAGGAAGAGGACTATGAACTCTGACTACATATCAACACCTTCGTGTCAAAAGAGACACCAGCAGAGGACACCAATAGACTACAATTAACAATAATACCACCAACAACCCAAAGGGGAAGTACACCGATGGAGCAGCAGGTAACAAAACCATCTGAGAAAAGTACCAGTCGAGTTCACCAACAGAAGGGAGGAAAAGGACTAGAGGAAGACATTGAATCTGACAACCCAGAATATGCTATAACCAAAGACAAAATCAGAAAACTAGCAAGGGAGATAGCAATCGCAAGAAAAAAGGCAACTCATGCAAAAGAGAAGGGGAAGCGCAAGCTTATCCTCTCAAAATCAGAAGATGAAGATGAACTAATAACTACAGCCATCGACATCATAGAAGACGTTGTAGCGAACAAATTTTCAGTCGATACGCAGTTCAGACTCTTTGTCGAGTCAGGAGCACAACAAGGTCGACCAAAAAAGGTAAAAAGTACAAACACTTCAACAGCTGAAAACATTGTTGATTTAGTTTCTACACCTCCACCCCCATATCCAACTCAGATTACACAAGAAGACAATCCAAAAATACCCACCATATGCCTAGTCGACATTTGCAAAAATGCTATGCCAAAAACCCTAAAAGAGAGGTTCGACTAGGACGGTGATTTCCAGGCATACATTAAAAAATTGCCTAAACTACTCACCTCTGTCTAGAGGATTACCACCAAATGCCCACTGATTGAAGCTAGTGGATCAAGGCAGCAATTCCCTCAACAACCCGGACAAATACCCCAAAAACGAATATCTATGGGAATTATCAAGTTGACATTCTTGAGGAACCCCGACAAGACATCTCAACTTTGTCACAAGTCGCACTTCATCCTTTATCCCTGTCGACATCCCACACCCCCCATTATCCAATGAACCAACAAGAGATGTGGAGGAAGATAACCTGGAAGATATCAACCGGGTGATCGACAAACTATTCTCTAACAACCCAGATGATTCACCACCAAAAGTCGAGAACCCAACTGACAATATCCCCACAACACTAATTACACCCGACCATTCACAATCTCCACCACCACTTCCCAATCCAAAACCTTTACCCAACCCTAAACCATCTGTACAAAATCCCCCAGATACACATCTAGCTACAGAGCTCACCCAAGAAAGTCAACCAGAAGTTCCACCATGTAATGTCCCAAATTTTGGATTGGGTCACAATGGCCAAATCACATTTTCCATATTCATGAAATTTGTCAAATGGATGCTAAAAGTCAAATAATTGCCAAGGAGGAAAATCACTAGTTTCCTAGGTTGGGGGTGGAAGCTTTGAGATTTGGAATAAGGGGGATAATAAATGATGTTTATACATTAGAAGGGGATAAATATTTAATAATGTATCTTATTAAATAAATACAAGAGAAAATGGAAGTGGCAATGGAACATAAAGACACATGGAGACTATGGGGCCCACACTAGCTAGAATTCCTATGTTAAATGGTATCTTTCTCTCGCAAATTCGAATATATGGGAATCCTAATGTTTTTGGATGGATTATAAGGTTAATATACTTGTCCATATACTTCATAGGTTTAATTTGGGATGAATTGTAACTTACATGGGAGAAGAAGAGCCAAATGGGAGTTTCATGGACACTTGGCTAGATTCCCCTTACATTTATGACATCTATGACACCAATGATGGAGATTCTATGATAGTTATGACACAAGTTAGATATAAAGTCTGACATATTGACATACTAACATGTCAGGACTAAATAGAGCATCTTGGAGGTCGAATTTGGGAGTTGGAGAAGGCCAAGAGGATCCTACTCAAATTCGGGAGAAGAGGGAAGGTGAAGAGAGAGGCCACATGAAATAGCATGAGAAGCCACACCAATTTGACTTGGATTTGGTTTATGGATGGATTTGGAACCTTAGAAGACTAATAATGTTTATAAAATATAGGGATCAGCCATGAGAGGAAGCTTTTGCTCATTTGTGAATTGTGAGAGCTAGTCGATGA
Source organism: Pseudotsuga menziesii (assembly GCA_001517045.1). Taxonomy (NCBI): domain Eukaryota; kingdom Viridiplantae; phylum Streptophyta; class Pinopsida; order Pinales; family Pinaceae; genus Pseudotsuga; species Pseudotsuga menziesii. The sequence continues at coordinate 268,454 of LPNX010731906.1, read as the reverse complement.
CTAATTTTCTTGCTTAAGCCAATTTCGAGGGTGAAAGATTCTCATCCTAGTTGGTGTTTGTAAATGCCACATAGGTATTTTATGGAGCTTTAATGTAGTCCTATTTGTAGGTGTAAGCTACAGGAAATCATGTGGATTCTTCTATTGCAGCACTCTCTCTCAATTATTTTCAGTTTTCACACCATATTCATGCCAATGGAGGGATTGCGCTTTGGGTGAGCTATTGATATCTTTTGGGAAGATTCTAATGCCCATTATATTATGTTTTGATTTATGTGCTCTATATTTAATGTTCATAAGACTCTCAGGTCAAAATACCCAAAAAAATTCATGTAAAAATGTTGAACAATGGAGAAATAGTGTCATTTCCCCACTATCTTGTTGTGAACCATTGTAATGCCGATGATTTTGAATTGGGAGAGCCTTTAATTATCCATTTATGATTGTAATCAGTTAAATATTCTCTATTATTCATTCTCAAAAATTTTCAAGTTGAAATTCCCAAGAGTTGTATGTCAAAATGACTTTTGATGAGCAAATAATGACCATTTCCACTCTATTTTGATATATGCCATGGTAATGCTTATTATTTCGAATGGAGGAATTTATCTCTGATAAATGTATGATGGATAGAATCTAATTAATGTTTATTTCAAGTCTCATGTTTAGTACTTAAGAATTGGAATCCATTTTACTCATTTTTATTGCATTGGGAGAAGATTTGGAGCATTTTCCCCAAGGGTCGAAATTGTGACTTGGGAGTTGTTTTGGAAAGAGTCATAACAGCCTGTATAAACTGAAACATGATGCATATGAGACTTTGAAATTTTCCCTTACACATACCCAGCCTCTGTTCAGAAATTCAAGTGACTTTGGAATCGTTTGTGAAGCCATTTCCGACAATTACCCAAGGGGAATTGGAGCTCCAATTTGCTAGTAGAGACTCCTGCTTTGAATAGAACATTAAACAAGTTTAAATAAGTAATTGGGAGGTTAAAAAACATACATGAACATCATATTTAAGTTATATTATCATTCATGTACATTTAGAGAAAATTTGGAAGCATTTGGGTCAATTTGTAGGTCTAGACATCAAAACTAGTCAAGAGCCAAAATTGTGAAAAAATTGGAAAATTGGGCATTTAATAAAATTCCAAAAAGGGGACATTACAGTGGTATCATAGCATGATCTTGGCACTTGATTTGGTCTGATATTTATGTTTACAATAATTCAGGGACCACCATTATATATTGAAACCCAAATGTGCTTTTGTTGAAGAGGAAAAACAAAAGTAGGAGA
>LPNX010731906.1:137441-259030 GCA_001517045.1 Pseudotsuga menziesii | reverse complement strand
GTTCTGTCCAATCTTGTCCAGAGTTCCTTTAGACCTTGTCTCATCAAAGATGAAATCATTTCGAAGTTGTACCTGCAAAACAAAAAAAATGATCCAGTAGGATATCTGAGGAGGAGAAGTGTCTTGTCTTCCGAGGCTCTGATACCATGTTAAATTTGAGCATATAGATCTGTAGACAAACACACAACTCACAAAGAAGATCTCACAATTTACTCAGCCATTGAAGAATGAAACAGTGCAAAAGGCTTGCAGCTGTGAATGCTTTCATTAATCAAAAAAGTAATCCAGATAATAATTACAATGATGTAAAATGGCTTTAATAGCCACAAGTAATTCGAATCCACATGAGGAAGTTCGAATTGATGACTCTACTTAACTGTAGGTAACCAAGACTTGTCTAAATCACAATTGGAGTTCTAAAACACAACTAACTGTTACATTTAGTATTAAATAATGGTTAACTGACTGTGGTAGGTGAGAAAAACGCCCCACATGTGTGCAATTAATTAAACCATTATTTAACTAAATGTAACTGACTCCTAACTTGTCTTGACTAGTCATCAACTGAAGTTAAGGACCCAGTAGTTAACTGTCCTTGTCTAAATCATAACCGGAGTTCTAAAACACAACCAACTGTTACATTTAGTATTAAATAATGGTTAACTGACTGTGGTAGGTGAGAAAAATTCCCCACATGTGTGCAATTAATTAAACCATTATTTCACTGAATGTAGAGAGCTAGAACTAAATGTAACTGACTCCTAACTTGGCTTGACTAGTCATCAACTGAAGTTAACTGACCTTGGTTGGTTTTGGCACTCCCAGTTGCTTCCTAAATTGTAGGGATTGATCTAGGAGACTCCTAAACTTATGCAATCAAGTGCAATAAGTGGCAGTGAGCCTCAATTAGTGTTCCCCACACTTTGGTAACTGAAACATGTGCCCCAATTAGGTTAAGTTTAACCAATGGTGCTAATGACTATAAATAGACTGGATGGACTCCCGATTTAGACATGACTCCCGATTTAGACATATGACCAAATTTGGACAAGGGAGGATTAATAATCCTAAAATAAATCATTTAAGTATGCATACAGAAACAACCAACCATCCGACTGCATAGCCCATGAAAACAAACAATAAAGTAACTATCTCAGACAGTAAAAATTTTGAGTACCTCCCATGTTTCTTCGGGATGAAGAAAGATTTTGTTCTGGGGGAGATGTTGGAGGAGCTAGTCGATGAGCCGACTAGTCAAATAGCCAACTAATTAGAGATTAGGTTAGCCACGTAAGGTCATGTCGGTTAACCAAACCGACAGGTAGTTATATGTAATTCCATATAATCCTCAACAGTGGATGAACAAAACTTTCTTGAATATGGTATGCTCCATGATATTTTTCATGGATGTCAAATTGATGTTTTGGGGTGATGCAACTTTACCTACATTTTATTTGAGAAATAGAAGTCCAACTCGTGCTCTTAGAAACAAAATTCCACATGAAATGTGGTATGGCTGCATCCCTTTTGTGAGGCATCTCAAGGTCTTTGGTTCCACCTGTTATGGCTTAATTCAAAGGAACAAAGAAATAAGCTTGCTACAAGGAGTTGAAAGTGCATCTTCTCAAGGTACTCAAACACCACTAAGGAATATCATCTTTATGATCAGGTAAACAAAAAATTATTCTTTCTAGAGATGTCGTTTTTCTTGAAATGAATAAAAAAGACACAAGTCTATTGAGAGACAACTTGATCATCTAGAAAAAATTTCCCCTGTAAAGACCTTTAATGAAGTTGATAATGAGATTCTACATCTTGAAGGGGGGATCCCTATTTTGGATCAATCTTTGGAATCTCCTTTCGCATCACCATATCAAATATTTGAATACTTGCAAGAGAAACTAGATAATTCCACTCCACTACCGATCAACAATACTTCTGTAATCAAGTTGGCCAAGAATCCCATATTCCATGATCGAACCAAGCACATAAACATGGAGTACCATATGATTTGATATCATGCAGAGGCCAAGATAATTCATTTGATACATTGCTCCACGAATGAGAGAATTGCATACACCTTCACCAAAACACTTGGAAGAGAAAAACTTGAAAATTTCAGAAAGATGCTTGGCCTCACAAGCACCTTTCGATTAAGGGGTGGGATGTTGGAAACCTAATCTGCAAGAATTATGGTTTCATGTAAATAGTGTAAATACTTAGTTTTAGTTACTAATATGAGACGAAGATTCACTAAGGATGAGTAACACACCTTTGGAAGATGAAAACCAAAGTTCACATCCCTCATGTATTAATAAGGAACTTATGTTCAATGAAATTCAGTCAATCCTAGGGTTATACCATCAATCTAGATCTTCATGGTTTTGTAATTTTCAACAATTTTATATCTTATTAGTTTGACATAAGTTAAGGTTAAATTTGTTCAATGATTTGAGATTTATTTGGAAAAAGATAATACAATTTGTTGATGTATTTACAACTATCATTAGTGTTTTTTGGATATGTTTTATGCATAATAAGCTCTCCCTGGAGGATTGAAACTTATCAACACATTTGGTATCTTTTATTTTGAATTTCCTAGTGGATTGGGGTTGTTAGGAGATGAAATATTGTCCTTCATTATTGCTATTTTATTCATATTTCATAATATCCCTAACACCAAAAATTCCAAGAGGTAAATTTCATAAGATCCAAGAAACCTCTAGGAAAGAGGTAAATTTTTTGAGTTGCATTAATTGTCCTAGTGTTGAAAATATCTACATAGAGACCATTGGGTAACTCATACAAAAGTGCATTAAAATAGCACATGATTAGAACATTAGTTCAAGTTGGTTTTCAACCATCCTTTATTGTGTAATATCCTAACACCTTTATATAAGACCAAGTTTCTTATTGATTAGCAGAGTACCAATGATTTTGATTTATGATTAGTTGATTTTGGGAACTTAAGAGTTTGGTCCTCTATTTTTAGTCTTTGTTTGTTTTGTGTATCATCAAGCGTGTTAGAAGGGTCTTGAGGATTTCCATGATCAACTCAAATATTAAATTACACGGTTTCTCACTAATTACATGTATAGGTACACTTATTATTAGTAGTATTTTGACTTGTTTAGGCTAGTTTTGTTGGACACATCGAGCACACTAAGAGGGGGGTTGAATAGTGTGTATAGATTTTGTCACTTTTCAGCGTTAACAATCATCAGAAGCTTATTCAATATTATGCATAGTATGTTATTATCATTATATCAACAATTATAGTTCATCAACACATATTATCATATCATCATCACATAGGAAGCATAGAAACACACAATACATAAGATTTTTACGTGGAACCCAAGTATTAGGAGAAAACCATAGAATTCCTTATAACAATAGTTTTCCAGCAACAACTAGAAGGAGGCAACAACCCCCTTGTTATAATGACTTCAATTCTCCAACTACAACTGGAAGGAGGCTACAACCCCTTGATTTACAGGTTGCAACCTGAAGAAATCCCTATCTCCCTGGATTTCATTGCCTTGTCCTACCACCCTTATATGAATATAGAAACTACTTAACCATGATTGCATTGATCTTATGGACCTGTTAATCAACACATGTACTACACTGCACCACACTACACAAAAACTGTCATTGTTGACCAATGCTCATCAATTGTTACTACTAGCCACTACTAATCATCTGTCACTTCTCATCATTTGACCACTTCTCATCAAATGACCAATGTGTGAAAATTGAACCCAAGAAGTAGAACAATTACACTCACAAAATTGCTAATCAAACATGCAAAATTCCACAAAAAAGGAGACTGAAATTGGAGCATATATCAATCTTGTATTGAATAAGTGTACATCAACCAACCTCATCAATTAATAGGTTGTCCAAATATATAATTACATCAGAGATTCGAAAGCATAAGAATGCTATTTGAATTGGACAAAAAGTAGGCTTACTAAACTAGTCAAAATCCCCCATAGGTGCATAAATCACTTTCCTAATCTGTCAAGATGCTCATGAATTGGTTGAATCATATGTATCAAATGATAAGTGATGGAAATGGATCAAATCCGTTCTTTTGCATGGATAAAAATAAGGAGGATGGTTAAGGGAAAAAAAACAAGACAGTTACTCCTAGACTAGCTTTTCCATTTTGCCTTAAAACTGCTGAAAAGCAAGGAAACTTTTAGAAAAAACAGAACTACGCTTTTACTATTCTGCAATTACAACAGAGTTGCCAAAAATGATTCCAGGATGTTTCTAAAGCGCTCCTTAAGCCATTTTTGGCATTTGTTGAATTCTGGGTGCAAGTGGATGGCAACTAGCATAGTAAGGAATCTAGGAATCTAGGAATAAGAAAAAAATGATTAATTAATGAAAATATGGGTAGCTATGGGTTTAATTATTCTAACATACTACACCACACCTGTACCGCGTAGGAGTGTAGAAGAGAGTGAGATTATCCGTGTTGTGTGTGAATTGACAGTAGAGTCGTAGAAGAGAGTGAGTTGATCCAGGATGTGTGTGGATCATTAGTAGAGTCAAGTAGAGAAAGAATAATGACAGAATACCAGAGAGCATGAGAGAAGTAAGAAGTCTGTATAGACAATAAAGAGAGATATAGAACAGAGTCTGCAGATTAGTGCACATAACAAAGGTTCCATATATTTCTCATGTCAAATGTAGAGCGCCTTTGTGGTTTTTCTAGGATGGTTTTCCACGTTAGATACTGTGTCAAATGTGTGATTGATGAATGTGATTGAGTGTAGATATTTGTTACTGTGATTATGTGTTTATGCATTTACTTATGAATGAGTTTATATGTATTCATCACACTACTATCGTTGAATGTGCATATGTTGCATTGGTTTTTTGTTATAATACATGTTGAAGGATGAGTTATGTCACAACTTAATTGTGCCTAATAAGTATAAACACCCCACCCATCAGCTTCTATTGAGCGCCTTGGTCGAATACCAAGGGACCCAAAATCTTCCACCCAACTGTGGAAACTTGGTTCTAGCAGTTACCCACAGAAAGATATCTTGGGTGAGACTTCATCTGCATCGCAGGTGCTTTCGACTGAGCCTTGCTATGTCGGGCGGGTATCTTGGGATTTTTTGTGTGCTAAGGAGGGACTGAACCTGGGTTGAAGAGGGTTTAAATCCAACAAATGGTTATGTTCCTAAGATACAAATGTACAACAATAAGTGACGATGTTGCGTACGCAATAACAACAATGGCCAAATAAAGTCGAAAGAGTTGCAGGCTGAAGCTGAAACTGTTACATACATTATTTATCCTGTACATCAAAGAGTACAATGAGCAATACAAGAAACAAGGCTCATACTATTGGAACAACTCAATTTCAACCTTGTGGAAAATTTATAGAAAGCAGAAGAAGATGTGTGATAGGAGATGGAAAAAGTAGTGAAAATATTGCAAGATTTTCAAGGTCATGTCGGCACAAGTAAAGATATGGAACAATAGACTTGTGTGGCTCGGGACAAGCCATATGTGAGTTTTGCGTGCCTATTGGGCCTAGGGAAAGATAGGCAGAATTCATTTAGAATTCTGGCCAAGAATGTAAAAGAGTCAGGTCACGGGAAGTAAAATGATCTGCGATAGAAGTAAAGAAGGAAGAACATAAGAAGGAGAGAAGGAAAAGGAGGTGTGACATAAGAAGTCGCAGAAGGAAGGAAGACAAGGTAGAAGAAGTAGCAACAAAGGAAGATGCGACAGAAGAAGAATAGAAGAAGACAAAGAAGAAAGAGCTAAGGGAAGAAGCAGGAGAAGAAAAGAGGAAGTCGTGACATGAGAAGAGGAGAGTTTGCGACAGAAGAGAGGTCTGTTGGAATATATTAAACCCACTCATAAATTAGGATAAAATAATTAATCATTATTTGATTAATTATTCACCCACTAGCTTAATTAGTTGGCATCCACCTACACCTTAAAGTCAACACATGCCATCTATATCCTAGGACTGATTCATTTCTAAATCTGGGTTGATCTTGACCACCTTTTGACCATATATAAATAGTATACAATGCATTACAGCAGATTATGCTTTATTCTGCTTTTCCAACTTTTTTGTGGATAAGATAAAAGCCAATCAACTAGGCCCAACTAGAAGCTTTTGTTTCCAACCTATCCTCCATTAGTTTTTCTCCATTTTCTAGGATTAGCATGTTTTTCCATATCCCTTGACAACTCACTCATGCTTTTTCCAATTCGTGAGGTCCTTGATAGCTTTGGGAAGTGCTTTAGACACCTATGGGGGTTTGCTATTTTTTGGTAAGTCGGCCTTTTTTAGCTTTATGAGTTGTCTCCATACAACTCGATTTTCCTATGAGGGATGTACTATTTATGTACACTATTATTCATTATTATTCAATGGAAGGATACACACCAATATTCATCTCTTCATTCATGTGATTCAGTCTCTTTTCTTCTCTCTAGTTTTCCTGTGTATGCTTGTGAGAATTCTTAGTAGCAAGATCTATTTCTTGTGCTTATTCTTATAATCATTGCTCATAGCATTGATCTATTATTTCTACATGGTATCAGAGCTACAGGGAACAAAACCTTGCCATCTTCTACTTGGTATCAAAGCAGCAAGGTTGATCAAGTTCTATAGAGTTGAGGAGTGCATCCAGTCTCCTATCCCTCTCTGAAGAAGAGCTTGTCTAGCTTACAATATTTTCTCCTAGTTTTGTTTTGTAGGTTGTAGAGAGTATATCCTATAGCATATCAAAAAGTTCTATATGGATTCAAAAGTTCCTCTACTATCTCCTTTCAACTATGCTGATTGGAAGCCAAAGATGAGCACATACTTGAAGAGGCAATGTCTCTTTGATGTCTTCATTGGTGCATTGAGTGAACCTAAGTCTTATGAAGAGAATAATGATTGGACTAATAATTGTGATAGAGCTTATGGAATTATGTGTTTGGGAATGTCTCCAAATATACATCATCTCATAGATTCTGCTGAGTATCCATTTAAGCTTTGGAAGAATTTGGACAAAGCTTTTGGTTTGCAGGAAATAGAAGATGAAGCATGGAGCGAACCTAGCATCTCCTCTTGTTCTCTCTCTCAAGATTTCTTGGCCTCTACATTCTCTGATGAAGTTTATCATGATGTAGAAGTTTCTCATACAGTTCATGTTACTGCTACTCTTCTTGATTTGAATGCTTCCTCCTTCAATGAAGAAGCAAATATTGAAGAGCCATCTTTTTAGCCATCTTTTTATGTGTCTCTTGAAGGTGATTTTTCTTCTAGTGATAATATTGATGAAAAAGAAGTAACATATGGAGCTGCTATTGATATTGATGATGATCCTATCACCCATTCATTGTTCTCTATATCTCCTATCATATATTTTGAGATCTATGTGCTTGACTCTTCACACTTTGTGCATACCTCTCTCATTGATGATGCGCAACCCAGTGATTTCCAGGATGTTTGCTTGGCCAAATCAAGCCTTATTTGTGTCATACCGCTTACCTTACTTGATCTCATGTGCTTCAGCATCTCCTCCTTTTTTCTTGGCATCAATACTCAGAACCTCCTTGAAGATTGTGAACATCTCATTATTTCCTCCTTTCATACAAAGGATTCATTACCAGTGTATTCCCATGAGTCTACCGATATGCTTATATGTGATCCTTTGGATTCTGATTTAGAAGCATATTTGCAAGTTGATACACATATCATACCACCATCCATACCTTTGAATAATCCTAAGACTATACAAATCCCAAGTTCACTAGTTGATTCCTCATTGGTCTCTTATGCAGTAATATTTATCTTACATGGTTTTAAGTCTTTCTTATCTTTTAGTGGCTGGTTATCCATGCCCCTGGTCATATTTGGACTAATATTAAACATGTTTATATCTATTCTAAACACTTATGGTTCAGATCTTATGCCCATCCATCATTCAGATTTTTACACCTATCAATTTTCCCCAGTTGCTCATAATTTTCCTAGTCTAACCCTATATCCTCATGGAGCCACTGAAGCCTTTTTCTTTGTTGTTCCATATGCTAATGTTTCTGATCTATCAGAGTTTTATCGGCCTCATATCATATCCAAAAAAGGTGCTACATTAGATTGAAATATTGACATGTGATTCACATCACAATTTTGTAGCTCAGTTCAGAGAATTGGGTGTGAAATAAATTGTCTTAATTTTAGTACTCTTTGGGAAGGAGTATGCACAGATCTCTTTTCCATTTCAGATTATGTTTACAGATCAGAGTTTGACAGCAGCAAAAAGCATTCAGATAATTCTCCTACTTCATCAAGTGATGATATATAAGGAGTCTCTCCTCTTCCTTCTTGCAGGTTCTACACACTAGTGCATGATCATGGAGTTCACGATTTCTTCAGCAAGTTCTTCATCCAGAAGCAGTTCATTCAACTCATTAAAGTGAAGATGAAGAGATGTTGAATACATAATTCAAATTTTGTGCCTTGTCCTATCTTGAGGGAGGATTTTCCCCATGTGGTTTTGCCTCTTTCCTCACTTTTCTAGACATAATAATTGTTAAAGGGTGACCATAGCCTTGCTGCTAGGACCTATATGCATCTATATTTTTTGTCATACCATAATAAATTCAAACTTATAGGGGGGTTTCGGAATATATTAAACCCACTCATAACTTAGTATAAAATAATTAACCATTATTTGATTAATTATTCACCCACTAGCTTAATTAGTTGGCATCCACTTGCACCTTAAAGTCAATACATGCCATCTATATCCCATGAATGATTTATTTCTAAATATGGGTTGATCTTTACCACATTTTGACCATCTAGAAATAGTATACAGCACATTACATTAGATTCTACTTTATTCTGCTTTTCCAGCTTTTCTGTGGATAAAATAAAAGCTAGTCAACTAGGAAACTGACAGCTTTTGTTTCCAACCCATCCTCCGTTAGTTTTTCTCTATTTTCTAGGATTAGCATGTTTTTCCATCTCCCTTGACAACTCACTCATGCTTTTTCCAATTCGTGAGGTCCTTGATAGATTTGGGAAGTGCTTTAGCCACCTATGGGGGTTTGCTATATATTTTGGTAAGTCATCCTTTTTGAGCTTTATGAGTTGTCTCCATACAACTCGATTTTCCTATGAGGGATGTACTATTTATGTACACTATTATTCATCAGTATTCAATGGAAGGATACACACCAATATTCATCTCTTCATTCATGTGATTCGGTCTCTTTTCTTCTCTCTAGTTTTCCTGTGTATGCTTGTGAGAATTCTTAGTAGCAAGATCTATTTCCTGTGCTTCTTCTTGGCATCATTTCTCATAGCATTGATCTATTATTTCTACAAGGTTGTGATGGAAGAGGAACAACGACAAAAGGAAAGGATGTGATACAGTTAACCATGTCAAAATATGTGCAATGGTGCAATGGCTAGAAAGCAACAGTTCGAAAATATCATGGGTACGAAGTCGGCTAGAGACCGTGGGAGCCGTACGTATGAAATAATCTTTGTAAGTCATGTCGTTAGTGCCTACTGTCATGTGTCGATAAAATAGGAAAGACAAGTTGTTTTCTAACTGTATGAATTCGGCTAAAAGTGACATGTAAGAGTTTATAAAAGGAGGAACCCAAGTTGTATGTGGGTGTTGACGACCTGAGGTTTTAGTTGTTGGAAAACTACAAGGCAATCAACACGAGGATAAATTCCAACCTAAATGGCTTCAAACAATCCCACACAAAGATGGTTTTATCCCCAAGTTATTTTGGATAACTGAATCCTATGGATATAAGGCCTCCACTAGCACAAAGTCCACTGGCACAAAGTCATCAAATCCAAATGGACATGTTCTTCCTTAATGGAAGAAATGGGAAGGTTTGAGGTAACAATAAATAGAAGTCTATAAGTAAACTGAAGTAGTATTTGTAGATGATTTGCAGTAGAACAATTAGATCTATTATTTATGACAGAGAAAATTAATCCAACATATAGAAATATAAATCAGATTGGTTCTTTGCCAACTTCAAATAAAACTGAAACATTTAAAATCGAATTGTTATATTCGAAGACCTTAAGTGCATAATTACTGTAGCATAGTAACACTAATTGAAAAAATAGCATTTATAGGGTTGACTATTCATCAGTTGCAATTGATAGTGTATGGATTAAATAAATAAATTTACTTAATGCATAAACAACACAACAAATTTCTAATGAGAAATCAATACATAAATCAGTGTGTTTGATAATGAAGCAACATATAATCAAGATCACAGAGAAATGGAAGAATAACCAATACTCATTAAATAAATTCAATGAATAATCAAAAGATACCAAAAGAAACAATGTGAATTTTATTGCAAATGTAATAAATTACAATCCTGCATAAATTGCAGAGTGTCTATGGCTTGTCCTTTGAGTTTATTTCTCCTACAGTCCTCTAGGGTCACTCCCGCGAGCTCTGGTGTGGATCTCCACTATGAGATATCTCATGTCTTTAAATAATTATTACAAAATCTTACAAATAGAGAAATTCCTCCAAATAAATGGGGATTAAAAAAATTTAGTTTTAAGATTTTCCAAGGGAAGATTTCCACTTGGAAAATACATCTAAAAGATACACTACATCCTGATACTTTGCATGTTCTAACAGTAATTGGGCCTTGCAGATCAGTGACTCAATCTCCCTTTTATTAACATTTTCCCATTCTCAGAGAAAGAGGTTGATCCACATCTGTGAGGTCAGTGGTGACTCAATCCAATCCTTGATTTCAGCCATGTGGAGATGATCAACCTTATGAATCTTCTCCTTGGTCTCCGCAAATTCCCTTTCCACCTGTTCCAACTTTAGCTTCGGAGACATGGCCTCTTCGATCGGATCCATGAGTGGTAAGTCCATAAAACCTAGCAAATTTTCTCAGGCAAACCACCTCTTCTTGCATGCTACTTGTACATCCCGAATGGTGGACTCCACGTAATCACATACATTTTCCCATGACTCTAGGGAAATATTGACTCTTCTTAGCTTAATCTTGTCAAGGACTAGCACATCTTATGGTTTGTCTTTTATGTATCTATGCCAGTCCATCGGATTGTCATAATCCCTAGTTTCCTCCTTCCTCCTTTGATTGTGATCATAGAGCAGGTCTAATTGGTGTTCGAAGGCATTATATGTCTCGCATCTAATTTAATCCTTTGAACAATTTAACCATCATCTAGTGAAGGTCATTCTGAATCCTAGAATCCAATTCTCTAAATTCCTCTTCTATGAACTTTGAAAAGGAAGAAACCACTAATACAAACTGAAAAATCCTTTAGTTGTTGCTCCAGGGTTGTAATAGTCTCCACCTATTTGACATTTACCCTTTATGATTCCTCAATCTTTTGCTTGAGGAGACTATTCTTCTCTTGCAATTGTTTGATCTGATCTTCATAACCCTCCTTCAGTTATTGCATCTGAGTCCAGAGTTGAGCAATTTTTTGTGACTATTCTTGTTGGATTTGATGCAACTCTTAGTCCTTGATCTCAATTTCCTTGTTGAGTAAGGAAACTGAGTCATAGTTGGCCCCTGCAAAGGCTCCCACAGCAGTTGCGGTCTCCAAGGCCTCATGCTTAACATATGTGGATTCTCTCTTCTAGATGAACTGATTGGGTATAGAGCCTTGCTTGAAGGTTCCCTCCCTGGATATTTTGGATCATTCCTTCACCATTGCCTTTTCTAATTTGCTCCAAAAGTATTCACCAAGGGATACCACTGCATCCTTGCCAAAATCTGCCACTTCCTCGGCTGTGGAAATGGCTCCTTCAGATACAGTGACTAAAGGGGTAGGTTGGGGAATGTCAAGGGAAGGGATTGACATGGTGACTTGGTGAATAGTGATGGAATGTGTAGAGTGATGGGAAATGGAGGATAAAGGAATGGAAACAATAATAGAGGTGGTAGGAGCAGAAGAGTTGCTAGGTTGTGAAAATGATAAAGGGGACTGTGAAGATATCACTTGGGTGGTAATGGAAGGTAATTCAAAAGCTAATGAAAAAATGGGTAAGGTGAAAAAAGGCCCATAGCAATGGGAATTGGTAAGGATGCAATAGATGTACCATTGTTAGAAGTAATAATTTGAGACATATGGGTCTCAAAAAAATAATGGTCATGTATCAAACCTTGTAGAGGATCCCCAGTTGTTTGGGTCTCTGAAATAATAGACGGTAAAATGCTGGGAACTGTAATTGGACAAGAGTAACTAGAGGGAAGATTTTCTTCCTCCAAGTCACTTTAGATCTCATGCACATCGATTCTAGTTGTTGGTGGATCAGCCTATGGTAGTGGATTTACTTGTGGAGGTGGATGCTCAGTCCTTTGCGTCTTTGGTTGAGGTTCATACATTGTAGATTGTGCTTCTACAATAGAACTCATCAATTCTAAATTCCTCTTCATCTCTTCATTCCTTATCAAAGCCTCAAAAGTATATGAGGTTTCTCACTATTGAGGATATTCAATGAAAACCTTTCCCCAGTCATAAGTCTGCTCACATGCTACTGAAGATGATCCAACCTGTGATTTCTTGGCTTCTTTCTCAACCAGTTGTTTCTATGATTTCTCCTCTACTGTGAGTACCAACTTCCTTTAATGAAGCACCTTAGTCTTCAATTCCTGTTGGTATTGAAAAATGGAACTCTTTTCATCAGGAGTGGTAATTATGGTTACAACTTCTGAGAAGTCTTTATCCCCTTGATATATGGAGTCATCGGGGTCATTATGATGTGAGTAACCAGTCTTCATGTGCTCATGGGTAAAATGATTTTCCAGGAAGGAATTTGGATCATACATTCTCTTGGGGGCTTCCCCAAGTTTCATAGTAACCATTTTCTTACCTAGAGTGCCTGCGTGGGTATAATTCTGAATCACCAATGGTCCAAGGCTAAGGGGGAACTTTATCCACCCTTTCCTCTTTGTTGCAATAAGTTTGGGAAACACTCCATTAACCATAATCTGAAAAGTAGTTTCCTCCAACACCATTCTGTCTGGAACAATCCTGGGTAGTAGATGGACCTTGATTCTACCCCATATCCTGATGTATGCAAAATATTCCCCAACATACCAATCTCCCATGGTGGAGAGAAGTGCCCTTACTATGTCAGAAAAGGTAGGGGAAACTCCTTTGAAAATCCTCTAGTACACTGACCCAGTAAACTAGTCACAGATGTCATATATGAGCAGGACGAAGTTTTCCTCCCATAATTTCGAATAGTATATATGGATAGGGGGTGCAACCCTCGTCCAGTTCCATCCCATGGTTGGGACAGGAAAAGATGCACAGAAGATGTCCATTACATAATTTGATAGGTAGAAGGTAGGCTTCCTGGACGTCGGAGTCTTCTGGTACTTCTCTATTGATTCCTTCAACATAACTGATAATATTTGAGCCTAGTTGAAGGACTCCCTAGTAGTAAGAATATGATGGGTGAGGGGCTCCCATTTTGCCTTAAACACTGTGCAGTTTGGTAACCTGTAGAGTCTACATAGCATGGCATCCAATAGGGAAAACGACTCTCTAAGCTAGGAACTAGGGTATGATTTATCTAGATTGGGGATTAATTCAATAGGTTTATCCATCCATGACTTCATCATTTCCTCAAAATTGTATTGTGTGGCAGAGGCTTCAAGGAATTGCTTATTTAGAAATTGTTGAGGTGGGTTAAGGGCGTAGGATCTAGAAAATACCTGTAAACAAAAGGAGGCTAATTGGGTGTGAGCATGGTCATCAAAAGAGTGGTCCTTGGGGTTCGCATGATCGACCATCCACTTCATGGGGTATGTATAGGGCATGAAAGCAGGTATGGCCGCTATAGCGTGTAGTTAGAATTTGCTTATGTTTAGGAAGGCCAACTGGTCATGCTGGATACCAGAGAAGTCATCATTGACGAAGATAGAGTAAATCCTAGACCAGGTGTCTAAGAAGATTCTGGCATTGGGGTCTTTGTTCTTCTGTTCATTGAGAGTGGTTTTGGACCTTGTGTTTCTCGACATAGTTGCATGTAGGGGGTAAATTCTGGAAACATTACAGGAAAACAATCAATTTGAATTTTTAACTGTATAAAATTATTGCAATTAAACCAATGGAAAGCAAGATATTCAAAAACTTACCAAAAAATTGCTTAAGAGCAAGAAAATTCGTCAATTTGGTGAGAATTCACAGAAAATTATTTCGTCAGAGTAAAATTCGCAAGTTAAAAAATGATGAACAAACAATGAAAAATTGAAATATTTAAAATACTGAGTTCAACAACAAAATTAATTTAAGCTGTAGATTTAGAACTAGATCAACGATCAGGATTGTGGCGGGAAGTGAAAATGCGGAGATGAACTTTTAACAAATTTTTTATTATTTATTTCCACAATCCGTAATCTGCGAAATTATGAGATCACATTTGTGACCAGAAATATATTTTATTGCTTCTGCAATCTGCAATCTGCATTGAGGGTTGCAGGATCGCGAAAGTGCAGTTTTCTGATTTTATTATGTTTTTGGTTTTTGAATTCCGCAATCTGCATTGCGGGTTACGGAAATGCGGAACCGAAAAATTGAGATTTTATTTGCGAAAAATATTTTCCGACATCCGCAATATGCATTGTGGGTTGCGGAAAAGTAAAAATGAAAACTAAAAGTAATTTCAACATCTACAATCCTACGGGAAAACAGACTTCAAAACCTTCTAAAAAAGGATTACGGATTGCGGAACTGAAAAAAAAAAGGATTTTCCGTAATCCACAAACCAAAAAAACAATGCTTTGAACGGAAATTTTATTAAGTTCAAACATGATAGGATAAAAGGGATGAAAACACCAGGGAATAATACCTCATAGCAAAACAATAACAATAAAAATCACCTTCTTAATGATGAATGGGGATCCCATTTCATTAAATTAAATGGGATTTGTTGTTCCAACAACAACGGGTTAACCTCTGAAGGGCCTGTTCATGTTAGTATCTGTAACATCTGGTCATTTAGCGATAGTCTAATTGTATTATTTGTTAGTGTGTTGAAGTCATAAAGAGGAGTTGAAGAACCTGCAGCTGAGTGCGCCGGAGTGTAGAAGAGAGTGATTCGATCTGGGTTGTTTGCGGATCATTAGTAGATGCAAGTAGAGAAAGAATAGCTACAAAATACCAAAGAGCATGAGAGGAGGAAGAAGTTTGTATAGAGAAGAAAGAGAGATCTAGAACAGAGTCTACAACTTAGTGTGCAGACCAAAGGTGCCATATATTTCTCATGCCAGATGAAGAGCGCCTTTGTGGTTTTTCTTGGATGGGTTTCCACGTTAGATACTATGTCAAATGTGCGATTAATGAATGTGATTGAGTGTAGATATTTGTTGCTGTGATTATTTATTTATGCATTTTCTTATGAATGAGTTTATATGTATTCATTGCACTGTTATCGTTGAATGTGCCTATGTTGCATTGGGTTGTTGTTATAATACTTGTTAAAGGATGAGTTGTGTCACAGCTTCACTGTGTCTAAGAAGTATAAACACCCCACCCATCAGCTTTTTTCGAGCACCTTGGTAGAATACCAAGGGTCCTGAAATCCCCCATCCAACTGCGGAAACCCGGTTCTAGCAGTTACCCATAGAAATATATCTCGGGTGAGACTGCATCTACGTCACAGGTGCTACCTACTGAGCCTTGATCTGTTGAGCTGGTATCTTGGGATTTATTTCGCGATAAGGAGGTACTAACCTAGGTCAAAGAGGGTTCGAATCCAACATGTTCAAAGGGTAAGTTCGGATGTCGTGTAGGGTCTATTGGTAGATTTGTATGCAAGATGGTAGACTTTATTTGGTATCCAGACCCTAGGTTGGATTCTAGTTGTGGAGAAAACTACGTGTAATGGTTTCCGCCAAGTATCGGGTCAAGAGTCCTAATGGCCAACGATAACAGAGGGGATTCTACATAATTCTTCGATGGATAGTTTGACACCGTACTACTGACTATGAGGTCCATTAACCCAGAACGACTAGTCTACGTCCCAGTTGTCACTACCATAGAAACTGGGAGGGTGTGGTCTAAGAAACACTCGTTGCTAGATGGAGGTGAAATGAAAATGTTCACCCCCTGCCAAGGATCCTCTGAAAAATCCACATCTTCCTCCTCTCCATATGCCATCTGGCTCCCACTACTTGCTAAGTCACGATTCGTGGAGCTGCTAGTTTTCATGGGTTGTATGTGCATCCCCTCATAATTTTGGTGTTAATGTAATTGTAACTTTGGAATGTATTCACTTGTATTTCTCATCTATTGTAAGTCAATGTTTATTCCAAGATTTTCTTGTGTCATGTCATGCCTCGATGTTTCGATCAGGAGAATCAATAATGTAAACAATTCATGTCAAGTCATTGTGGGTAACCCTCCTATTGTCTAAGGGTTAAAGTCCCCGCAATTCCAGGGCACTAGGGTTATTAGACTCTCCTAGTGAGGTCGGCCCTAGTAGGGTTTTAGTCATGTCGGGATTAGTATAAATGCAGAGCTGGACTCTCTATTTAGCACACAACTTATACACACTCAAGTGTAGCGCATAGTTGAGGAAGAGAAAGACACTGGGGCTAGAGGAAAGAGCTTGCTGCTGTTGGGAGATTGTCTTACTGTTTTGGGTTTCACTTTGGTGCTGATTCTATCTCTGAGGAAGTTGCGGGGTTTTCTCCATTTATGGTTTCCCCAAGGAAAAACACTATGTCCATTGTCTCTTGTGTTTGATTGTTGTGCTTGTTGTTCTCTCAGTTAAAGATCCTAATGAAATGCTAGCTTAATGTTGTAAAAACTAACATGGTATCAGAGCTAACCTAAGAAGAAGAAACTGTGCAGCTGTGGGAACTGGGGCTTCCTATTTTGTGGATCTCTCTCCATAGATTTTTAGCAAAAGTAAGGTGGAATAACTCTCCTCCCTAGGGCGCATCTTTCTGTCGAAGCAGAATCCAATTCTGAGGTTTTTCAGTTTTGGACCCGACACTACTGCCGAAAATTAGGGCTTTTCACAGAAGTGGAATTTTTCAGTGAGCCTAGGTCTGGATTGATCTCCTCCCCAAAATTGAAGTTACAGATCAATTTCAAAGCATTTGGTTGGACAGAACTCCAGAAAAGCAAAACCCTAATCTGCTCCTAAACCAGTACTGCAGGATTTCAGCTTCAAATCCAAATTCGACATATTGACCTGGTAAGATCTAAATATTTTGTATTTCCATTTGAGGTTCTCAGTTAAGATGTCTTATCATACCAAGCTTGATGAAAAGCTTGAGGGAGCTGGTAATTTTCGAGCTTGGAAGTATAGGATCTCCTTGGTCCTAGAAGAAAATGAGTTGGACTCCTATATCTAGGAGGAGGTTCCAATTCCAAAGGGAGATGAGGCCAAGGCCTTACATAAGAAGAATTTGGTTATGACAAAGAGGATCATTGATGATTCTATCAAGGATCACCTCATTCCACAGGTGTCCTCCCTCAAGACACCCAAAGCCATGTTTGATGCCCTAACCAAATTGTTTGAAGGGAAGAACATCAATCGAAAGATGACTCTAAGGAACCAGTTGAAGAATGTCAAGATATAGAATGAGGAGACCATCCAGTCATACTTCACAGGGGTCTCGACCTTCGATCAGATAATGGCAGAGAATTCACATCAAATGAATTCAAAGACTTATGCAAAGAATTAGGGATTAAGAGGGATTTGTCCACTCCTTACAATCCACAACAGAATAGGGTTGCAAAAAGGAAGAATAGAACCATCATGGAAGCTGCAATAGAAATGATTCATGATCAATATCTTCCTATGCATCTATGGGAAGAAGCAGCCAGAACAGCGGTGTATGTACAGAACCGTACTCCACACAGAGTACTCGAGAATAAGACTCCTGAAGAAGTCTTCTCCGGCAAGAAACTAGAAGTCAGCCATCTCAGAATATTCGGTTGGCCAGTATACATACACATTCCAAAAGAGAAGAGAATAAAACTATATCCTTCATGAAAGAAGGGTATACTTGTGGGATACTCTGAAAGCTTGAAGGCTTACATAATATACTTCCCAGGATACAAAGAAGATTGACATCAGTAGGGATGTAACATTTGATGAAGACACAGCTTACAACAAATCCAGAAAGAGACCTGATGAAGAACCCCCAGAATTCATGATACAACCATGAATGAAGAAATTCAAGAAGAAGATCGAGAATTTGAAGAACCACAAAGACCTATACATCCACCTCAGGAAAAGAATCCTCATAAGAGGAAACCTGCTTGGGTACGTGAAATTATCCAAGGTGCAGAAAGATATGGGGCTCCATAAGAGAATCACAAAGAAAGAAAGAGAACCAGATCTTGCTCCAGATATGTAGCCTTACTATGTGACTTTATCAAAGAAGAACCTTCCAGTTATAAATAAGCGATAGAACGGAAAGAATGGAAGGATTCGATGATTAAAGAATATCAATCAATCATGAAGAACGATGTTTGGGATGCTGTCCCAAGACCATAAGGGAAGTCAGTTGTAACTTCCAAATCGATCTACAAGATCAAGCATGCCGCAGATGGTAGCATAGAGAAATATAAGGCAATATTTGTGGCTCATGGCTTCTCACAGAAGGAAGGAATAGATTATGAAGAAAAATTTGCTCCTGTAGCCAGATACACTTCCATCAGATCAGTACTTGCTTTGGCTGCAGTAATGAAATGGAAGATACACCAAATGGATGTCAAGATTGATTTATTGAATGGTGTAGTAAAGAAGAAGTGTATGTAGAACAACCACTCGGTTTTGAGACACATGACAGGGAGTCTCATGTGTGCAGACTGAAGAAATCCCTGTATGGTTTGAAACAGGCACCCAGGACATGGTACGGTAGAATTGACATCTTTCTATCTAGTTTGGGATTTACCAAGAGTAAAGCAGATTCCAACCTTTACTACAAGGTTGAAAATGGCAACCCAATGATGCTTCTATTGTATGTAGATGATCTGTTTGTAACAGGTATGGATGGGTTGATTGCTGATACAAAGAAAAATATTGCTGCCGAGTTCTAAATGAAGGACTTGGGTATGATGGATTATTTTCTAAGCATGGAGGTGTGGCAAAATGTGGATGGAATCTCCCTCGGACAAGGGAAGTATGTAGTAGAGATCCTGAAGAGGTTTGGGATAATGGACTGCAAGGCTATGGCCACACCTATGGCATCAAACCTGAAGCTATTGAGTGATGCTTCATCAGAGTCGGTTGATGCTACGATATATCGTCAGATGATTGGGTCCTTGATGTACTTGACGAACACGAGACCAGACATTTACTTTGCTGTGAACACCTTGATCCAGTTCTTGATAGATCCGAGAAATGTTCACTTGATTGTTGCAAAGCATATTCTGAGGTACCTAAGGGGTACAATTGATTATGGGCTCAAGTACGAGGTGAATCAGAAGATTAACCTGGAGGGTTATGTTGATTCAGATTGGGCAGAAAGTGCCATCGATAGGAAGATCACTTCAGGGAGTTGCTTCAGTATGGGATCAGGTGTGATCTCTTGGTTTAGCAGGAAGAAATCCTGTGTGACACTGAGTACAGCTGAAGCAGAGTATGTCGCAGCTTGTTCAACTAGTTGTGAGGCAATATGGCTGTGGAAGCTACTATATGATTTATTTGATCTCCAGATGGATGCTACTTGTATACATTGTGACAACCAAAGTTGCGTGAAGTTGTCAGAGAATCCAGTGTTCCATGACAAGTCGAAGCATATCGAGATCAAGTATCACTATATCATGGATATGGTGTAGAGGGGAGTAGTGAAGCTCTAGTATGTTGCGACGAAGGAACAGATAGTTGATGTGTTGACGAAGACATTGGCGAGGGTGAAGTTCGAGTACTTCAGGGAGAAGCTTGGTGTTCTCCAGATCGAGGTTTCCTCCAAGGGAAAGTGATGAATCCCATAGCCATTCTGACGAGCAGGTCAAATGTAAGGGCTGAGCCATTCTGTCATGGTGAGAGGATTGGTTCCTTCCATGTTAGATATGAGTGTTGAATTCCATTTTGGGAATGGAGGTACCTGGTCATTTACCAGGGAACACTCAGTCTAGGACTGAGAGATCCATTCTGACGAGCAGGTCAGATATAAGGGCTGAGCTATTTTGTCATGATTAAAGGATTAGGTTCCTCCCATGTCAGATGTGAGTTCTGGCCATTCTGTTGAGTAGGACAGATTTAAGGGCAACTGCCATTCTCCTGGAGAATGGAGGCGCCTGGTTAGTTACCAGGTAGCTCAGTCTAGGACTAGGGGCCATTATGGAAAGGGTGTAGGATTTGGTTCCTACCAAGTCAGATGTGAGTGCACGCCTTTTCAAACATGCAAACGGATTGGTTCCTTGTATGTGTCGAATGTAAGTGCAGAGCCTTTCTTTGATCATGTGTTGATCAGATATAAGTGTTGAGCCTTTATTCAATCATGTGTTGATCAGATATAAGTGTTGTGCCTTTTTTCGATCATTGGTTGACAAGATGTAAGTGCAGGAGCCTTTTGGCATGGAGGATTGGTTCCTCACATGGCCAAGTGTAAGTGCTGGGCCTTTCTTTGATTATTGGTTGATCAGATGTAAGTGCTGGACCTTTCTGATAGGGTTGTGGGCTTTGTTACCACATGGTCAGATGTGAGTGCTGGGCATGCCTTTCTGATAGGATTATAGGTTAGTTCCTACATGATCAGATGTAAGTGCTAGGCAAAGACCTACATGGTGGCTAGGCCCACATCTAGCATGAAAAAGGGATGGCTCTGTAGAACTTCCTGTGATGAGAAGAATCATGAGATAGCACCTGTGAAGATTAAGTATTGATGATCCAACAGAGATGATCCAGATCAAGTGATGATCCAGATCCAGAGATGATGCTCCAGAGATGATCCAGATCTAGGAATGATGCTACAAAGATGATCCAAATCGAGTGATGATCCAGATCCAGAGACGAATATGACTTGAAGACAAAGAATACTTGAAGACGATGATGACTTGAAGATCCAAATGACAAGAAAACCCAGAGAAGAAGACCAGTGATGAAAATTATGTCGAGAGAATACCTTCCTAGTTAAGAGGGAGTGTTAATGTAATTGTAACTTCAGAATGTATTCACTTGTATTTCTCATCTATTGTAACCTGATGTTTATTCTAGGATGTTATTGTTTCATGTCATGCCCCGATGTTCCGATCGGGAGAATCAATAATGTAAACAAGTCATGTCAAGTCATTGTGGGTAACCCTCCTATTGTCTAAGGGTTAAAGTCCCCGCAGTTTCGGGGCACTAGGGTTATTAGACTCTCCTAGTGACGTCGGCCCTAGTAGGGTTTTAGTCATGTCAAGATTAGTATAAATAGAGAGTTGGACTCTCTATTTAGCACACAACTTATACACACTCAAGTGTAGCGCATAGTTGAGAAAGAGAAAGACACTAGGGCTAGAGGAAAGAGCTTGTTGTTGTTGGGAAATTGTCTTACTGTTTTGGGTTTCACTTTGGTGCTGATTCTATCTCTGAGGAAGTTGTGGGGTTTTCTCCATTTATGGTTTCCCCAAGGAAAAAAACTGTGTTCATTGTCTCTTGTGTTTGATTGTTGTGCTTGTTGTTCTCTCAGTTAAAGATCCTAATGATATGCTAGCTTAATGTTGTAAAAACTAACCTTTGGAAAAATCACAAATCCACATCCTCCAACTCATGATCCAAATATTTTTGAACCTTATATGATTGGGAGTAATAATTGTCGGTATTATCAAATATTTAAGACTTAGTCCTAGATGTGTAGATTGAGTTGGAACATGACACTATTTTACATTGAAATCTTTGTGAAAGTCATTGAGGTAAAAAGAATGGTCGATCTCTTCATATATATGTGTGTGTGTGTGTGTGCTCTTTCATTTCGTTTTGACATAAATATAGATAGTCATGGTGCATGCAAAGCATCTAATAGGTGTAATGGGACCTCCATAGTCCAACAAAACAAAAATTAGGAAACATAGAGTACTGTTAGGAAGAGCAACAACTATTAACCCCCCCAGCCCCCTTTTTGTTGGGATTATTATTAAGCATCCCTTTGACCACATAGTCTAATCACTACAACAAATCCTAGAATTAGCGTCCCTTTTTAGTGTATTTTGTTTTTACATTGAGTGGTCAAAGTAGACGCTAAATGGGATGCGTCATGGACAAAACTTAAAGCATCTCAACAAAGGTATTTGTTTGCTTCCTAGATAGCATCCTTTATGACGTCCAAAATAACGTCTATTTTTTTGCTTCCAAAATAACATCCAACTTTGCTTGCTAAACAACGTAGAGGTTTTCTTCCTAAATAACATCATATTTTGCTTCCTAGAGAGCGTATGTTTTTTATAACTAAATGACATACCCTTTAACACCATATTTGCATCCTTAATAGCACCATGTTAGCATCTAAGTTTGCTTCTATGTTCACGAAATATTTTCATCCAAATTAGCATCCAATATTGCATCCATTTGTGCTACCACTTTAGCATCCCATTTTGCACCACGTTTTACTTCCAAATATGCGCTAATTTTCGCTTCCAAATTTGCACCAATTTTTTATTATTTTTTTGCATCGTGTTTTGCTACCAAATTGACACCAAATATTTATTCTATTGTTGCACCATATTTTTCTTCTTATGTAGCGTAATGTTTTGCATCCAAAGTAACATCTTATTTTGCTACCATATCAACACCATGTTTGGCTTCAACATTAGCACCAAGTGTTGCATCATTTTTAATGCCTAGTTTCACATCCATATTTATGCCCACATTAGCACCATGTGTTGCTACTACTTTAGTGCCCAATTTATAGTCCATTTTTACTCCCACACTAATGCAACATTTTGCTTCCCGTTTAGCTCCTTGGATTTCTTCTTATTTTTCTTCCTCATGAGCGCCTCATTTAGCTTCTCATTTTGCATCGAATTCTACTCCTTTGTTGACCACTAATTTAGCTTCTACTTTGGTGTCCAAATTAGCATCAAAATTGACTTCCAACTTAGCATGAAATTTTGCATCCAATGTTGCTTCTAGATCTGGGACATAGTGGGATTCCATTTTATCTCATGGTTTTGCTTCCTTATTATCACCACATTATACTTGTTATTTAACACCTACAACCATATCCAATTGTGTGCTAATATATCTATTAGATCAAATTATTATAATTATTCATTAATTTCAATAGTTCCCATATATCATTTACTTAATAGTTCTGAAATAACATAACGAAACATTCAAAATAATTGTAGATACCATTATTGAAATTAATTGCGTGGCATTTATGAAGAAATTTAACAGAAACAGACAACATTTATCCAAAGTAGTAATATCATCATATATATTAATTTTCCATGAAAATATCATCAACAAATTCCAATATATATAATTTTTAAATATAATAAAGATAACATCAACATTATTTTTCATCAAAAGTGAAATATAAAAGATCATCACATCAATACTCTATCATACAGATCATCATATTAAGGTTAAAAGAACAATTGAACAATATATATAGTGAAAATATCAATATCACAATATATATTTTTTTCATATCCATATCTAGAAAAGTAAAAATGATCATCAGTAATCAAAGTTTATATGTCAACATGAATCTACCATACAAATAAAAATGACCCAAAATGTAATTAGAACTTGGATCATCACAAAAATAACAATATGTGTCTAGTAGCACAGATAAAGAAAAAAACATCCACAATCTCAATAGTATCATCAATGGCTACCATCATCATCATCATCCTCATCCACATCCTCATCCTCATCCTCATCCTTATCATCCTCATCTATCCCAACACCATATCCATCATCATTTTCATTTGATCCATTTGCATCATTATCAGCGATATCTTTCTTTGGTACATCGGTGACAATATAATCAAGATCATCATCTAAGTAGTCATATTCACCATTTTCCTTCAAATACCAAGAAATAGTCAATTTAAAGCATTCGTATTAATTTCATTACATAATGCATTTTATGTGTTTTATTGCAAATATTAGTGTGATAATTTATGCATTATCATTGCTCTAATAAATGTTTGCAGTTAATCAATGCTATTTTTCATATGCCATCTGTGAAACTATGCTAGTAAATGTGAGTGGTATATATATTGGGGCTCACACAAACAAAATATCCTTGAGTTAAAACCGATTCATCTCCCTACAAGCAGATCAACAGGAAAGACCATAACATGCACTTGCCATCTTAAAAGTTAACTCCATATTCTCTAGAAAAACACTTTTTGATTTCTAAATAGGACCTACAAATATATATGGATACCTAAGTGGCAATTACTAATTACAAACTAAAGGGAAAGCATTGTACTAATGAGAAGTATGACACTGCCATAAAAATTAAAATATGCAAACATTTAATAGTTAAAGGATTATGAGCACAAAAAAATATAACTCCTAAACCAAAGTGCTTGCCACTTGCAGAAGTTGGAGATCTGTAATGGAGTGGAAATATTGCATAGTGGGTCCATAAGGAGGCTTATGGAAGGAAAAGGTCACAACAGAGGTGAACTCCAACAAAAATGTTGCTAACAAATGGAAAACACTTGCAAAATTAATGGAAGAGATTGCCACAAATACTATTGGCATACAATAAACTAACACAAATGTTATTGGCTAACAACAAACAACCATAAATGTTGTTTATGGCTTAATTAAGTCAATGAAAGTTGTATGTGTATTGAACCAAAAAATCAATGGTGTACCATTTTAATTTTTAACAAATAAGTGGTCATCTTGTTTTATCCCTTCAAGCAACTTTCTTGTAGATCTCGCACAACTAAGAAAATCATGGTATCCCAAAGTTTCCAAACTCAAAGCATAAATGGGAATAATGTACAATGATATTTGTGGCACCAACAGAACTAAAAATGGATAGTAGAATTAAGTAACCCACCATTTCAATAGTTTGGTGCTAGGTGCAGAAAGAATTATATGGATTTTAAAGTGTATAGCATGCTCCTAGCATAAGGAACTAAACTCTCATAAGAATGCTAAAGCATGCAAACTATCTAACTCATAACAGTCCCATGTTTGGCTCTTCCCTGTCAAGAAAGGAAATCATGTAAGGTAGTATGGAGAATATAAATTCAAAGGATATCACCAGGATATAGTAGTAAACCTTAAGCAACATATGCAACATAGTGTTAAGAAAGAGATTTTATCCTATTAAGTTAGCCCAAATAAGTTATGCATTTAGAGTTTGCTAGTCATGTCTACAGAATCGCAAAATCTTAATGTTCAGCTTCGTAACAGAAATATGCTTGGTCAAAGGAATTTGCTTTGAATTGTAAAGCTACTTCATGATAAACATGTGAAATTCATTTTTGTACTCAATCTGAAGTTTCATATAATTTCCATATCATATCTTGGATTATTCACATATCTTATACTCTTTCTATCATACCATCTAAAAACACATTAACCAATCCCAATAATTATTTTGTGTAAGATGTGGACATTTATAGAAATTAATGTCATTTTCACTAAAATTGATTCCAAATGAATACATGCATTTCCCTCCCTATAATTTCAGTTTCGAGAATTTCCAACTAGTAAGATGAAGCTACAAATACTGAAGTCGTGTCAATAAGTCAATTATTGTTTATAAAGTTTTGCTTTGCAATATAAATACAAATATCCATAAAATCAAAATATTGAAATCAAACATGTTTAATAACTCTAAGTTCATAGTTTTGATAAAGCATTGTCACTTAATTCCCTCCCAGGAGTTTGCTTCTTATTTTTATGATTTGCAAGAAAGAAGATCTGAAAGGGCCCAGTCCTTTCATAAAGTCAATGTTTTGCACTAGTGATGAGTAGAAAGTTAAGGACTTTCACCATGTTGCAAGCAAGTTTTATTTTCCATGTATGATATCAAAATAAAAATTATTAACCTTCAGAATTTCATGATGCATCATTGCTACTGATATGCTTTCTTTCTTCACTACCCATTGTTTACCCTTTTAGTTTCACCCCCTTTCATCTTATCTTCTACTCTCTTTCTTTGTTTCTTTAACCTAGGTTTTAGATTGTTGTGGAGATGCTTTGGGCAGTCCTTGATGTTATCAAGCATTCCTCTTCCTCGTCCTAGTGACTTATTTTGATCATTTGTGGACATTAATATAATTTTATCATTTCTCCAAAACCTTCTTGATGAAATTGAGACATGTTTGTTTAAATATTATTCATACATGTGGAAAGGATGTAATGGAACTCCATATCAGTGCATTGGTTGGAGAAAACCCACGTGACGATAGAACCATACTCACAATTAAGCCTTATGGAATGTTATGCACAACGATGGATATAATTACCAAAACACCTTGTGACAGTCCTTTCGATCCATCAGAGGAGACTCCAACACCTGAACCTTCACCAAATGAATGAAGAGTCGTTATTCCAATCACCCAGACCATCTTTCTGGAATATTCCCCTTTTATATCTAGCATGCTAACTTTACCGTATTGTTCCAGGCACTACACAGTCAGAAGCAAATTACAGATAAGTCTTTGTTGTCGTTGAGAGACACTTCAAGTCTTACTCAAACAAAAGAAACAAATTGAAAATTAACACTTATTTTTCTCCTTCTCAAGCGGATATGAGCGATGGATAATATACTGCTCACCGATATGAAAATTGATATGAATAAGCTAACTAGCACACTATCTGTATGTTACAAATATACTCGACACAATCCAAAGAAAAATGAAAAATAGTCAATAACATAAAGGAGTAGAATTAAAAGTGTGAATAGCTCCAGGTATGATTTGAAGTTGATAAGTTGACAACGGGACTCATGACAAGGAAAAAGTATTAAACACATTCCAACAATGTTAAATTGAAAAACAATGTCACCTTAAATACATCTTCCAGATTACTTCAAAGCACAACGGGCAAAACTATAACAAAATCCAAGGGAACATGTGATAGATAGAAGAGTGTAAGATCAGATAAGATATGATAAGTTTATTAATGTCCAAACAAACCACTAAAAGTAGGTCAAAGAGACTGCTCAGTACAAAAGCGATAATACAAAGTGGGAGTGTCCAGGTCACTCCTATAAAAGCAAGAAATCAAACATATCACTATGACCTAAAGCAACTACCATAACACCAAAAGGAAATACAATGCTCCAAACCCGAGCTCATGGGAAAGAGGCTCGGTGCTCCAAAAGATCACCCTTAGGCCAAGGAGGGGGAGAGTGGGGGGCGTTCAACCTCTAAAATTGAGTGTGAATCTCTTTTACCATCTAAGGTCGAAGGAAAGAAACTCCTTATAAAAATATTGCTAGAGGAGCTAGATCTAGTTTAGGGAGTGCCTCTTTGTCTAGAAGGGTAAAGCACTATCGGGATCTAGTGGAGGGGGGTTGCCTACTAATCATGCATAAGCTATCCCAAACCCTCCTACAACAACCCCACATGGACCTAGCTATAAAGGTTTCATTGTCTCTCGAGGTTTAACTAATCTGAGAAATGGAATCGTGTTTCTATCTAATGGCCTCTTAGTTCCCCTATCCACTAGGAGCATTGGGAAGAAAGATGATATCCACTAATTTGTGTCTAGTCGAGTCATGAGTGGGGGATGAATAATTTGAGCTCTAAGTTTAAGGGCCTCTCCCAAGTATAATGTTAAGCATTGCTAGTCTAGTACCAAAAAAAGGTGTAGAGGGGATTGTGAGACTCTAAACAAATGGTGGAACCAACAATGCGTCTCATATAGCTAAGTTCATATAAAAATGAAGCGCTCCCCTATCTTTGTCTCCTGTCTATGGAATATCTAGCATAATATGTGCTCCCATGGAATTTGGTGTTTACCCTCCACTTTAAATTGATTTAAGCCCGCTCTAAACTGGCTTAGGAGGATCTTGGGCATGTGTATCTAATGTTGAAGCTTGTTGAAGGAATTGTAATAGAAGAAAAACAACTCAAACATACATGTATAAGGAAGCCCAAAACAGAACATAAATAATACTTACTATAAGTAAAATCATAGACAATTATTATATTACTAAGATATATTTCTATTTTACCCAATTGAATCCATCCTCGCACTTGCTTTTGTATTCATGGTTCTCAACCTATGTAAGATATATTAAATGAAACATAAATCCTGGACTTTGAAGTGACTTTAAATTTTGCACATTAGTCATTTTATGCATATTTAATTTTTTATGCTCATTTATAAAAAATCAACTCTGTGACTACCATAAAAGTGTTCAAAGGGTTAGGTATTACATGGAAAATATGTCTGGACTATGGAATAACTTTGAATTTTGGTTGTCTATCGGGTCTAAGCAATGCATTGGTCTATAGTTTTAGTATATGTACCATCAATGTATTATCTTGCATACATGTCTATGGTGCACAAACTGCATGGGCAATGCAAATGTTGTTTATCTCGAAGTTAAATCTTGCTATCTTAAAAATAATATCTTTGCTTGGCTTGTATGAAGTTTATGTTCTATTAAGAGAAAGTTTTAGTCTTTAATTAAGTGACAATCTAATCTAAACAAACATTTTGTTATAATTATATTTTTTTAAATATATAAATTGATCTTTATATAAGTTAATTTTATGATATGTCATCATACACCAACATAGCTTCATCTAAANATATATATATTAATTAAAAAAAATTATGAATAGATATTTTGATCAATTTGAAGTGTTCATTTCACTTTTTTGGTTGGCAATTTTTTTAAGAATTCTGAACTTTGTAATGTTCACATAGTGATTTTGAATTAAAAAATAGATTCAGGGCGATCAAAAACCCCAGGACACCCATATTTTGTGAACTTAAACACTGTTATTTATATTTTTAAGATTCACTGCAAAATTTATGATAGACGCCATTGAAATCCTGATGAGAAAATCCACCAAGAAGGGTTGAAATCGTCGCGCATTTAAGGCTACACTATTTTGATCAAGTGGGTTAAGATATCAGGATTACGTTGATGTCTTAAATGTGCATTGATATCATGATTAAGATGATGTCTAAATGTGCATTGACTGCAAACTGAATAGTACTGACCAAATTAATTGCAAAAAACCCCTCACACTTTAAAATATTCCTTAATACCATAAAATCTCGTGATTCCTTTTCGAAAATTGTAAAACAAAGTTGATCCTGCATATAGAATTATATATTCTCTCTCTACATTTGTTAAGCGACAAAGCAGGACAATGCATACATCCTCAACATAATCAACAAATATTGTCGAATAATCCTCATCTTTTCATGACATTCTTAATCTTGATAGCATAATTCTCCTCGTGAATAATAACATCACATTCTTTTCATGACATTCTTAATCTTGATAGCATAATTCTCCTCTTGGTTATGAGGAGTCAGAGTATAGTATCCTTTGGCATTCCAAATTTCCAGTCAGTCACATGGGCTCCCATGACTAAATGAGAAACATTCACATGAGACCAATATTTAAGGGAGGTCATGTCTTGGCCTCTCTTACGACTGGATCCACTTTGACGGGATATAGACCTGGGATAGAGACCTGCTATGGGATCCTCCATTCTTACTCAGATAAGGTCGGGTTATTTATACTTTATCAGTTCTTTGTTAAGTTTTCATGTAAAGATAGATCCACAATTTGGGCATATGTCCAAATGAAAAGCTATGTGATTATGAGGACACATCTCATGCAAAACAAAAGTAAGTATTGTATAATTTTGAGAAAAATATTCTTCTATGTCATCTAGGATGACAATCACCCTCCATCTACACCATGAATCATGAGGTTGATAGATGGTGTGAATCCATATTCCATCTACACCAAACTTTTTAGTGGTTGTTTGAAATGTTAAAGGAAGAAAAGAGGGCTATGTTTTAGTGGTTGTATGAAATGATAAAATGGATGGTTGTTGAGTGAATTTAGAGGATCCAAAAAAAAAACTCCCATAGTTGCACTACCTCCCAGATATTTCAAAAGGAAATCGGAGCCTATCCTCCTCTTGTGTGTTTGTTAATCACAGTTGGGATGGATTTGATCAGTGAGTGTTTGCATTAAAGGGGATGCTTGACATGTGTTCAACGACGGTTGAGAATAAGAGGTCCAATGACTAATTTAAATGTTGATTATCTCTTTCCCACATTGTGAAGGTGTGAATCCTATTAGTTACTCCCGCTAAAGCACGGTATGAGTCGTCTATACATGATAGACAAGATTGTCAAAGCTAAGAGGTTAAAACAATGAACATATCATAAGAATATTCAAAGGAGAAGAGGACAAAGATGAAGGAGATTGAAGAACCTGCTATGCTAGAACTTATCCAAGTGTACAATGACATCTATCCTCCCATTAACATCCCATGTGAGTAGAGACTCTTGGAAAAACTGGAGTAATAAGTCCCCGAGTTAGTGTGGGTGTATTATGGGGGACCATCAAGCACATCTAATTACAACATCAGTAGCTAAAACATAAGAAGCACCTGCAACACCTATAGATCAAGATAAAGAGGCAGAGCTATCTGTTCTTTTATAGTTCAATTTGGTCTCTCACAATGGCATGATTCGGTATTCATGGTCTAGGGTCCACTAAGAAAGGATTGGGATTGGACCTACCAAATCGTAGTGAATGACATTAAGAACAACTTTTTAGTTGTTGCTAAAGTTTTATTGGACCTGAAAGATTCACTGTATATTTTTTTGTCCTACAAAGAAAGACCTTAGACCAACTGCACTCTTCACATCTATCTATGGACCTTCCAACCATTTTGTGCTGCCATCGCTAGGACTTATTGGATGGTGCTCATATTTGTTGTAGGAGAAAAGTTATCCTTATAGTTGATGCCCTCCGGCTAAGAGAACACTTAAGTTACTAAAAGAGGTCTCAAAAGAGCCATAGAATACAATAGGATAGGTTTTTCCTTTTTGAGTGTCATTTTGTCTTTGCATTCAGTGCTAGAAGTGATTAATGACAGTCCCATAAAGCATAAATATGGTAGGGATAAATTCCATGTTGGCTCCAATAAAAATACTATTTGTAGAAACCTTTATGTTATTCTCACGCATGACCTTCCATCTATTCCATCCACAGATAGAGAATTATCGACGTCTTCTCCAGTTCAATAAATTACTACTCCTCCCGTGGAGAGCATCCTCTTTTTACAGTAAGGATATTATTATCATCACTTCAACATTGGCATTGATCCAATGAGGGGATTTCCATATTGATGTAGTCTTATAAAAACCGATGGATTTAAGCAGGACCAATCGACTTTCTTGTGCATTGATTGTAGAGAGGCAATATATCAATTTATGATTCCAATGACCAGTTCAGCATGATCACTTGGAGTCACCGCATTCTTCACCATAGAAGTGATTATGATCTAGGAATTCACATTTAAGTAGCACTTTTAAGGGATTTTAGACCAGTGTTGTTGCTACAACCACTACCCCAAAATTCTTATGATTTTAGGGCCCCTCCTTAGACTTTTAGCTTTTAATCTTGCTTAGACTATTTTTTCTCCTTAAAAGTTTCTTTCTGTAACTTAGTTTTTTATTTTTGACAAGTCTGAAAAGTTTTTGCACTAAGTTAAAACTCACTTTTTTCTCTCGGTGTGCGGAAGAACTCATTGAGTTTAGCTGATATGGCGGAAGAACTCATTCTTTCCATCTGATATCTCCCAGCCAATTTTACTTTGTTTTTTTCCCAAGGCCTAGGTCTTTGTCAGAAGTTCTGTTGAGTTTTCAGCTGATGGTTGCAGCTAAACTCAAGATTTGGAGCTGATGTATTCAGTTGAACTCGACGTTTGAAGCCGACAGTTCTTTGTCAGGACCTTTTCACCGATTATGGTCGATGGTTGCAGCTAAAATCACAATTCATAGTCGATGTGCTCAGCTCTGACCTAGCTTTCATTGTCGATCGAAAGCTTCTTCATGAGTTCACCGATGACCTTTCTTCAAGAGTTCCTAGCAAATGTTTTCCGACAGTGTAGGTAGAACCTAAATATTTATTCGAAGAGAGCAACGAAATTCATGGCTTGTAGTCAATATGTGTTATCGGAAACTTTGGATGAATTATGTCGACGCGGTATTTGTGGATGTTTTTAGCGAGTTGATCTGATGGTTGTAGAAAATTTGGGATGTCGGAGCTGACACTGATGGGGGGTTTCACTTGTCTCTCACCGATTCCAAGTTGGAGGATTTCCTCGATGAGGTTTTAGGTGCCAAAAACGCCATTTGCATTTACACTCCCCAGCGACCACATTTAATGTTTGTTTGATGAGTTTTCTATATATAACCCATGGAGGTTTTTATAGATTGTTAATCTATTTGAGCGCGTCCAATTGTTGATTTCTTGTTGGATTTTGCAGTTTGTTTCGCCAAGCACCACGCCCTTTCAGCATTTGCCAAGGAGGCCTCAAACTTTGTCATTGAACTATTTGTGTAAAAATGGGTTTGGTAAAACAACGCTTTGGGGATTCAATGTTTATGAGGTTAGGGTTTTACCTCTACCATGGCTTTTAAAGCCTTTTCCCAACCTCATATGGCTTAATTTTTTTTTAGGCTCACTAACCTTGGAGGTTTTCCCCAAGTCGAGTTGCATCAGAATCCTTGGCATCCCTGATTTTTTTGACCTAGTTTGTTATCTCGGTCGTGGTGGTTTTCACCTGCTCTGCACCATTTGTCTTCATCGCTTAGGCCATGGACGTGGGTATGTCAGAGCTCTAGTATTTTACTGGTGAGGCTATAGCAGATCGAGTTTTTCACCAACTGATCCTCATCTGATTTGTGTTTGTTTGCGGTGATAGGGGATCAGTGAGGGCTCGAGCTTGGAGGACCATTGCTTTCTTTTGATTTCCGGCCTAGATTCTTCATTAGAAAGTATACTTTCTTTGTGGCCACCGCCATGGTTTCAGAAAGTTTCATGGGATTTGAGTCAACCTAGGGTTTTTGAGTTTCAATCGGTTTCAAAATACAAAGTTATTACTGCATTTCCCTTTGATTTTTTGCTTGTGT
Source organism: Pseudotsuga menziesii (assembly GCA_001517045.1). Classification (NCBI taxonomy): domain Eukaryota; kingdom Viridiplantae; phylum Streptophyta; class Pinopsida; order Pinales; family Pinaceae; genus Pseudotsuga; species Pseudotsuga menziesii. Next base: position 225,935 of record LPNX010731906.1, on the reverse strand, counting down.
GCAATAGGGAAGTTAATGAAAGGAGTTTTCTGCACAAGGTTTAAAACTTGTTTTGATAGTTCTTCTGCATCTTGATTTAGAACACCAGATGACTGGTTTAAAGAGTTAGACGTTAACTCCCAAAACAACAGTTAGAGGCTGCACCTGTTTTAATGATTTTCGTTCCAACTTTGTACTTGGCCTCTGGTTTAAAGTGTCTACATAACATGTGGATTTGATTTCTATACATCACAGGATCATTTTAGATAGCCAAATATGACTCGGTAAATATATCTTTATTGTTTTCCATGAATGCAATCTTATTTTGAAAGAAAAACATGTTTTATCATCTAAGTTTTCCTTTATATTTTCCAAACTTACAGTAGCTTCTCATTTCCAGATTATTCTATTAATATGAATGCATGTTGTTTGATCGCAGTAAATCTAAGTCATTTCTTGGTATGGTTATGTTACAACCTCATTCTTCACCCCACAACATGCCAAAGAAGGGTGGGAAGAAGAAGGCCAGGTTCCATGAGGACGACTCATACTTAGAAGTCTTGCCTAGAATGGAGATAATCTATGAAGACACAAAAGCAGTCATAGGAGATTAACCAGAGTTCCAATGGAGACAGATATATCATGTGATCAAAGATCAGAAGGTCCCAGATGCAGGCTTAGAATATATACCCTTGTATATCAACATAATGAGATCAAGGATCATGAAGGTAGCCATGCACCCTGAATTTTTCCCTTGTGCTGAGGTGATCGGTTGGATCTTACCTCGAGTAGAAGTAGGTACTATGATCATGTCAAACATCGAAGGAAAATCTTTTGCTTCCTTTACCCCTGCATACATAGCCAAATCTTGCAACCTACCCGCCCCAGAAATCAGCATGACGGATGACTGGATAAATAGTTTGAGTTTAGACTATACCGAATGTGCAAAGCTAGTGATAATAGTAGAGAAGCAATTTCGCAAGAAAGCCTTTGGCGAATATGAAACTACTAGCTTACACACTCCCTATAGGCTCATAGCCCTAATTCTCAACAAATGTTTCGGCAGGGAAAATGGGAAGTTCTATAAGATGGGTTGGATCCCATTGATATATCATGTGGCCATGCAGGGTACTATCTTTAACTGAGTAGACATTGTAACCAACAACTTATCTTCATGCATAACCGCGGCACTAGGAGGCATGCTTCAGAGAAAATCAGAATTTTACATGGGGACGTATTTAATTGATTGTATCTTATGCATGTACCCATTCCTGAAGCTGAACTGTAGCTGGAATGAAGCCAAGACACCCATTTATACTGTGTATCAGATTCTATGGACTCATAAGTATCACAACTTCTACAAGCTTATCTGTGAAGAATTTCTAATGCCTCTACACCAGCTTGTCTTTCTCGAGGAGTGCAAGTGTATGCCTGAGGATGCACTAGAGGTTATATGTGAGTACGGGGATTATTTTTTCTTTGAAGAAGGAACCTATCGGAGGATGTTTGGAGGGACCAAAGCCTTGTCACTATTTCCTAGGTATGCCATAGATTACATAGTCCATAAAGAGGCAGTAAGACAGCTTTTCCTAGATGGATTCAGAAATTTTCTTTTTGACCTGAAGAAGGCGGTTTATCCACCAATTCCTTTCTGTATTGGCAGCTAAAAATTCTCAAAGGTAAAAAGTGTGCCAGAATTTGTAAAAAATCTAGAAATTTTCCACTTCAGTGAGAAGAATTTGTTCAGTTACACAGGGTACTCCCAAAATACTGAACACCTTGAGCAACCACTTCACACAAATAGATCACAGATCAACACACCAATGTTTCTTACATGGTTAAAACCCTCGAGAGGGAAACAGTCCACAGCCCCAGCCAAATAGCTACTTGGAGCAATTTATTATGCAAAAGAAAGAAAGTTACATGAGATTCTCATAATCGATCAACTAGCCAAGGACCCTCTATGCTCTTTAAATAGAGATCATAGACCAATCGGGTGTTAAGCCACAAATCAATGGTAGGTATGATCTAAGAGAAGTTGAACCGTCGAGCCACTTTATGTCTAGAGCATATTGTGACCGTCGGATTAGAATATTTACAAATGCATACTAATGCATACTAAAGAAACACACTTTACCTAACGGATATATAACACAATTTGATCTTAACTAACTCCTAAGTGTCTAAATATCCTAACATCCCCCCTTAAGAACAAATTGGGATAGGATTGAAGGATTTACAAAAGTGACACTATTAGGAGAAGGAAGGAGGCATTAGAGCCTATCCCCCCTTAAGGACACATTCCTAAACTCCTAACATAGACCGAAGTTTAGAAAAATTCGCTTCTGTAAGAGACTTGGTGAAGATGTCTGCAACTTGATCATCTGTAGGGCAATAGAGAACTTCAATAACACTATCATGGACAAGATTTCTAATTAAGTGCATGTGTAGCTCAATGTGTTTGTTGTGTTGATGTAGAACTGGATCTTTGGCAAGCTTGATGGCACTTTGATTGTCGCACCAAAGTGGAGTAGGATGTTGTTGCTCGAATCCAAACTCTGAAAGGATCTGTCGAAGCCATAAAGCTTCCTGACTGGCATTAACTGCGGCTCGATATTCTGCTTTTGCTGAAGAAAGAGCAAGAGCTTGTTGTTTCTTACAAGCCCAAGTGACAGGTCCAGATCCCAAACTGAAAACATAACTTGCAGTAGACTTTCGATCATCAAGATCGTCGTCCCAATCTGAATCAGTGAAACCAACAAACAAAGGTTTCCCCCCTGTACTATAATGAATCCCATACTGAATTGTACCTTGAATATATCGAAGTATTCTTTTTGTTGCTTTCTAGTGACTTTCATGAGGAGTTTGCATATAAAGGGCAACATGACCAACGGCAAAGGAAAGGTCAGGACGGGAATGAGTCAAGTATAAAAGACTACTAACAAGCTGACGATACAATGTGGCATCTACTTTAGGGGAAGTACAAGTGGAAAAAATTTTGACTCCAGACTGGAAGGGAGAAGGGGCTAGTTTACAATCTTCCATGTGGAAGCGACGAAGAAGGTCACAAGCATACTTAGACTGGGAAAGAAAGATTCCTTCTTTGGTTTGCAAGACTTGGAGACCAAGAAAATAATGCAAATGTCCTAAGTCTGACATTTCAAAATTTTTCTTAACATTGGATTTCACATGGGTTATAAGTTTAGGGTCACTACCAATAAGGATAAGATCATCAACATAAAGAACAAGTATGATGAGATGGTGTCCTACTTTCTTGGTATAGACATTGGGGTCAGAATGGCATCTAGAAAAACCAGTTTCAAGGAGAAAGCTATCCATTTTGGCATACCAAGCTCTAGGAGCTTGCTTAAGGCCATATAAGGATTTCTTAAGAATACAAACAAGGCTAGAGTTATTATGAACATATCCAGGAGGTTGTTCCATGTAAATTTTCTCATGTAAATCACCATGTAAGAAGGCAGACTTGACGTCCATTTGATGGACTTCCCAGTTATGTAAAGAACAAGGCGGATGGAGTTCATTTTTGCTACAGGGGCAAAGGTTTCATTGTAGTCAATCCCTTCAACTTGCAAAAAACCTTTGGCAACTAACCTTGCCTTAAGTCTTTCAAGAGTTCCATCTGATGCATACTTAGTTCTGTAGACCCATTTACATCTGACAATTTTTCTTCCTTTTATAAGAGGAACAAAATCCCAAGTATCATTCGCCATTAAGGAACGATATTCCTCATCCATAGTTGCATCCCAATCTAGATTTCTTGAAGTTTCTGCAAAAGTTTCTGGATCATGATTCTCGGAAACTTGATCCAAAAGAGAAGAGGCTCCCTGAAACTGAGAACATATTCGACGTTGATCTCTAGGATAACTGGCAAGATCACTAGCTGCTTCACATGTTGAACGGACCCATCGAGGAAGTATTGGTGCTGGTGCAATTTGAGGAACATGAGCAGGCAGAGGTGGATTTTCATCCACACTGTGATCATCAAAAATTGGAGTTGGAAACTTGTAAAGGAAGTTGGAAGAATAAGAAGAAGGCACAATCATTGAATCAGACTCGCAGGCCAAAGATGGCACTCCCGCCAAGTTAGGCTCGAAGGCCAAGAGATTTTCATCAAATTTAACATCTCTTCTAATGATTATATCATGTGAATGGGGTTGAAGAAGTATATAACCTTTTACATCTTCAGAATATCCAACAAATATGCACTTTTCACTTTTAGGCTGCAATGCTTTCTGTTTTTCATCCGGAATGTGAGCCCATGCTTCACAACCAAACACACGAAAGTGACTTACATCTGATTTAATTTTACTCCATGCTTCTTCCGTTGTTATACCTTGTAAAACTTTAGTGGGTGTGCGATGAACTATGTAATTTGCACAATTTATGGCCTCAGCCCAATATTGAAGACTTAGTCCCTTAGATTGGATCATACAATTAGCCATTTCTTTTAAAGTGCGGTTCTTCCATTCAGCTACACCATTTTGTTGTGGTGTATATGGAACAGTGTGATGTTGTTGGATTCCTTATTTAGTGCAGAAAGTGGTGAACTTGTTGTTAACATATTCTCCTCCATTGTCAGATCTTAACTTAATAATTTGATGACTAGATTGTTTTTCAACAAGGACCTTGTAGGCCAAGAACATGTTAAATACTTCGCTCTTAAGTTTTAAGAAGTAAACCCAAGTGTGTCCGGAGTAGTCATAAATGAAAGTTAAGACATATTTGAAACCAGCAAAAGATGCAGATGAAAAAGGACCACACAAGTCACTATGCACAAGCTCTAAAAGAACCGAGGCATGCCAAAAGGCACGTTTGTCAAAACTGTCCCGATGATGTTTTCCGAGTACACAACTGGAACAAACACCATCCTTGCAAGATACCATGAGAAGACCAGTCACCATATTGTCTTTACATAGTTGTTGCAATGAGCGATAATTTAAGTGACCAAATCGCTCATGCCAAAGTTTGCTCAAGTTATCACTATGAGCAACAAAAACTGAAGGAAAAGGTGATGACCCAAAGTTGTTAAATTTGTACAACCTGGTAATATCATCAAGATTTCTAGTAGCAAGGACATTTTGAGGATTTTTAAAATCCTTGATTACAACTTGGTGAGGTGTAAACATTACAGTTTTACCTTCACCTGAATGAGTAATTTGATAGACTGATAACAAATTGCAGGAAATTTTTGGAACACATAGTACATCACTGAAATGACCATTCTCTACTGGAACTGTTCCAGATCCTACAACACTTAGAGATCTATCATCACCAACAAATATTTGTTTGGTGTTACATTCATGCATAGTAGAAAAGATGGCTTGATCCTTAGCCATATGATAAGATGCTCCAGAATCAATGAGCCATTCATTTGAAGTAGAAGAAGAAGATGCAGTATAAGAGTAACTAGAAGTGCAAAGTGCATGTCCATGAGAGTTAGATTCTGAAGACGAATCTATGCTAATGTGGTGCTTCTTCATTGTTGCTTCCAAGGCTGCCATCTTCTTCAAACACTTATATTCATCATGATTATCTTTTCCATTAAAATTGCAATGACGCTCAGTCTTCTTTCCTTTTTGCTTGGATCCTTTGTCATTTTTTAAAGAAGGAGCTGACTGAGAGGGTTTGGGACCCTTGTTGTTTTGCTTATTATTCCGAAAATTATGTTTCTTGGGAGGCTTGGACTTTTCTTTCTGTTGGGACAATAAGGCTTTCCCAGATGTATCTGCAATTTTAATTCTTCCAAGATGAATGAGCTTATCTTGCTCTCTAATTAAGGAATCACAAAAGGATTCAAGACTAGGGTCTTGATAGCTAGCTGCAGTCAAGGATTCTTTCATGGAGTAGAATCTAGATACAAAAACAAAATATGCAGGTCCAAGTTTGGAAAGAATATGATAAATACATTGTTTGTATTCTTTCTTAATCTTGCATTCTGTACATAAGAGTATAAGAGTTTTATACTTAGATAAATAGTCTTGAATGCATGAAAAATTATTTGGATTCAAGGAAAGCAACTCATTCTCAAGTTGATGACCCCGAATTTCATTGTGTTTACCAAACACAGATTCCAACTTTTCTCAAGCTTTATCAGGTTCATCAATTCCAGATATGTGGAATCGTAAATCAGTAGAGATTGACATCCCAATCAATCCACGAGCTTCATCACATATATTTGCCCATTTAATTTTCTTATCATCGTCAGTGAGTTACGTTTCTTTCCCTGAGGTTATCCTGAAAAGTCCCCTACTTCATAGAACATCCTCCATACGAGATTTCCATGAGAAATAGTTAGAACTTGTAAGTATAATATCACAAGGGGCAGCCATACTATAAAATAATGGCTGAAAAAACAGAAACTAACTGTCTGGTTGCAAAGAGCTCGAAAAAATATGCGGTTTTGAAAAAAAATGGCACTAAAAATTGATTCTAGATGATGAAGTTATGCTTGATCAAAGAAAATGTTGAAAATGTCCTCAATAGTGACGTGGTAGATATTAACTTGACCAACTAAAAAAAAGAACCCCCCTCTTCCCAAGATCAACCTTTGAGAATCACTAATAAATTTGCTTTGAAGTGAATCACTTTCGTAGAATAAGTGAGGTTCACTTTTACAATAATGTTACTTTTCAATAGTGCGGCAATAAATTAAATACTTTAGTGACTCACTTTTTATTTTATTTTATTTATGTGAGATGCACTTTTACAATAAAGTAACTTGAAAATAGAAATTGCATGCACTAAAAAGTAGCTTAATAAGACTTGAACTCAAGACCTATTAAGGAATAAAGCAACTTTGAACCAAGTGAGCTAAGTTTAAAAGGTACGTAAAATAATGGAAAGAGGAAGGGGTTTTTTTTTTTTTTTTACTCTTCTCTCTCATTCTCCGTGCTTGCCTTTTTTTCTGCAAATCACAAAAAAATGAAAAACAAAAACAAAAAAAAACTTTTTCCATGCAAATGGGTTAGATCTTGGTTAGCTTACCCAGAAAGTCTACGTTTTCAATTCTCATTGTTTCTAATTTGTCGTGATCACACAAGGTGCACGGCAAAGAGCATACGTAGCCGAGAAGACAAGAAAAAAAACTCTCACTTTCTATTTCTGATTCGCCGCGATCGCGCAAGGTGCACGGAAAAGAGCATACACAGCTAGGGAAGGAAACAGTCCGAGACTAAAATAGTAAATATCTAGTAATAAAACTGATAAAATATGAGAGATTTAAAAAAAAATCCTTCACTGTAACATTATACCTTCACATTTGCCGAAATGGGTGTTTCTAGAACAAACGAAAATGGTTTTCGGTGAAACGAAAACTATTTCCCAATGGAAACGGCACTTCGTACGCAATGGAACAGCTCCCATAGGCCACAAATTCACAGTAAATCCAGAACCAGAAACCCTTTCAAAGTTTCGGCAACACCGGTTCCAGATCTTGATCAAAACCGAAAACGGCTCTTCATAAACGCTCTGATATCATGTTCGGGTACACAGGGTACTCCCAAAAGATCAAACACCTTGAGCAACCACTTCACACAAATAGATCACAAATCAACACACCGATGTTTGTCACGTGGTTAAAACCCTCAAGAGGGAAACAGTCCACGGCCCCAGCCAAATAGCTACTTGGAGCAATTTATTATGTAAAAGAAAGAAAGTTACATGAGCTTCTCATAATCGATCAACTAGCCAAGGACCCTCTATGCTCTTTAAATAGAGATCATAGACCAATCGAGTGTTAAGCCACAGATCAATGGTATGTATGATCTAAGAGAAGTTGAACCGTCAGACCACTTTATGTCTAGAGCATATCGTGACCGTCAGATTAGAATATTTACAAATGCATACTAATGCATACTAAAGAAACACACTTTACCTAACGGATATATTACACAAGTTGATCTTAACTAACTCCTAAGTGTCTAAATATCCTAACAGAATTTCCATAGGAATGATTCCTAGGGAAAGGTGGTTGCACACTATGCGTTGGTAAAGGTTAATTTTTAATATTCTGATCATTGGGATAAGGATGAAGAGATGTTTAAAAATGCGTGCAATATGACTTCTTTGAATAAGTTGTTCATACAGAAGATCACAACCACGAGAGAAAAAGGAAGCAGCAACACCATAGAACATAAGCAACAGTAGGAGGAAGATGCTAAGAAACAAGAAGAGGATGCACGTAAGTTAGTAGAAGAATCTGAAAGACTACTAGCTAAGGAGTTCCAGAGGAAAAAGTCAGAAGAGGAGAAACTACAGCAGAAAGCTAAAGAAGAATGACTTCGAAAGGAAGAAGAAGGAAGGCTACAAAGAGAATAAAAAGAAAGATTGCAAAAGGAAGCTGAACAAGTAGTCGAAGGATTAAGAAGGAAAGAAAAAGAAGATAGGGACAGGGAGAATCTTGAACTAAATACTGCTCATGATGATCCAGCAGATCCTCCTTCTACATCGGGAGACACAATAACAGGAGGACACCTCCCTCTTGCAGAGCTGAGATTAGTTCCTTTTACCACGTCCAAGCATCATGCAGTGGCATGCATGGACATGGTATTATTCAACCCAAAGAATAAAGCCATTGCTCGGAGATCGAAAAAGAGACTAAGAACTGATACCTGAACTGAGGTAGTCATGGTAACTGAGAAAACCACCATGCAAGATACCAACCAAGATCCAGTATTTCGGCATTAGTAACCATTGCAGCTGCTCAAGTTAATGCTGACAATGTTGGAAAATTGGTGGAAAATGTTAACACTATAAGGAAAGAATGCATAATATGAAAAACACGTTAGTTCAAGAAAGAGGAGAGGGAGGAGAGTTAAAGAAGAAACATGAGGCAACTCTCTCTAAATTCGAGAGACTCCAAAAGGCCTACCAAGTTTCGAATCAGAAAAGGATGCCTTAGCACTTTCAAATACCATTGCTAAAGGAGAAAAGAAAGACTTTGAAAATAATATTTCAGAGTTAGAGGTGCAAAAGGCTGCAACTAACTGACAAGTAGAAGAGCTAAATTCCTGAGTAGTAGAGTTAGGGGCATGGAACAACTCATTGGAAATTTAGTTCAAGGAAGCTAATGAACGGTAGTTTGATATTACTCCTTTCCGATAGCAATGCCTCCTAATCGAAAGGAAAATATATTAGGTCCAACTAAAGCTTGTAGAAGAGGTCTATAGATTAAATTAGTAGAAACAAGATTGCAAGAAATTTCAGCAAGATCAACTGATTTTAGAACAAGTTCACTAGAACTTGCAGAAAAAATTTAGGGTCAACTAACTTGGATAGAAACTAATGCAACATTCCCTGAGCATTTTCCACAAAAGACTACCGAAATCTTGAGGATAGATTTCGAAGTCCTGGATTTCAACAGAAAGGTCGTTGCGAGATTGATCACTGGGGTCGAAAAAACTTTGGAGAGGTGTGCAAATTTCTACAAAAGAATGCTCACAATGCACAATAGGTTCCAGACTTCTGCGGCAAAAATAATCCAGGAGTTTATGGGCTAAGAGGAACACTTGAAATATCTCAAGGACCGAGTGCAGGAGGATGAACTAACTATTTAACAAATTAAAGGCATCACTAAGAAAGTGGTAAAGAACTGGGTTACACAAACCTCAATTAGTAATTTCCTTATGGAAGACCTGCTCAAGGTAACCCCACCCAAAGCAGCGGAAATAAAGTCACAACTAGTTATACATGAAGTGATAGTTAGATTGTTGGAGCCTATATATTTCAAGACTATCGCTGTAGAAGATGATGCATGGAGAGAATTCATTGGAGGATCAGCTGCACCCTCCTAATTTTTGTCTTGTTTACATGTGGCACTTTATATAAATTATTTTATCTTATTTCCTTCTTCCTAGTACAAGTCACTAGAGGACAAATTTTGTAAAATGAGGAGTTAGGGAAGCCCAAAGGGCAGGGGTAGTCCAAAAGCCATTTGTAAATATGTATAAATAGGAGTAGAAGGTAGTTTAGAAAGGACTTTTCACTAGCGCATAGATGTTGAAGTTATTTGTATGAGAACTATTTCTTTTATGAATAAATGAGAACCAATTTTGCTGGAGGAAGGGCCAATTTTGTGAGAGGAAGGGTTGTGCAAGTTTCAAATGGATTGTGTGGATTGCTAAGGCTGAAATACTTCTTATTTAGCTGCTATACAACTATGAGATCATTCTAACTTAATGAACTACTTCTGCAATGATGAATGATTTCACTTTCTGTTAGAAATGTTGTGCATACGAATGAGTAATGAATGTTTTTGTTTATATATTATGTTGTGATTACGTATGTAGAACTTGAACAACTTCCTGTAGGATTCAATATGCAACATTACATCACATTGCTCTGTTAGATATAAATTCTGCTCCCATGGGGGATAGGTTAGATAGGTAGTTTAGAATAGATTACACCAGTTTTTTGCTTAATTTAGAAGTGATTGAGGGGAAAGAGTGATAAGAAGGCAGGAAAGAACCTACGCATCATGAGTTGAGGCTTTTGCTCACTGGTCGCTTGCATTTAGTTTAGGCACTTGCATTTCATCTTAAAACTTAAAATCACATAAACGATGGACCGGGTCGCAATCGGTAAAAAAAACTTAAACAATTTAACTCTACGGTAGTCGGGCCGCTAACTAAATGGATTCCCCATTCCAAATAGTAAACGATCTAATTGTGAACGATTATTGGGGAGAATCCCTATTGTCGGTACCTGGGATTTTTTAGACATCAATATTTTTGGTGCTAGAAGGAGGGCCACCAATGCATGGCTAGCAGAGTAAATCTGTTTACGAGAAACCATTCCATTGGTGATAGCTCTGAAACTAAGTTTCCTGAAGATTTCATTTCTGAAGAAAGAGTAGGTTCTTAAGAAGAAAGTTCATAACATTTATACGTTGTTTCATTTGAAGAAGTTAATCACTTAAGAAGACATACCTGATCTTATGTAAAGAAACTTGGACGATTGAAGGCAATTCCTGCATTACCAAGAAGGCAGGCTTCCAGGAAAGCACCTACTTACACCAAAGATTCGATATTGGTATAAAGTTTGAAAGAGTTGGTAGATTTGTCCATACAAGAGATTGTCCAACCACTTGATCAGTTGGGACCATATTCTCATATTTTTCAGTCTCCATTACAGTCACATGTTCAATCCCCACCACAGACTCCTTGATGAATTATGGCTAACCTTAATCCACCCCCAAATGCTAATGCTAATCAACCCAATACACCATCCTGGAGAGCCAGAACGCCACTCAATCTAGCTCCTCCTTCGCATGATTTTCCTAAGCATCCTGAAAAGGCATTACCAAAGTTTGACCCCAGGAAAGGCATTTCCGCAGAAGACCATCTACAAAGTTTATATTTAGCTCTAGAACTTTTGGTTGTTGACCATGAAGATGTAGTGTGAAGACTGTTTCTGCCTACCTTTGAAGCTAAAACCTATATCTAGTATTTCAGTTTACAAGCAAATTCAATAACAGATTGGAATACTTTTGAAATAGTGTTAAAATTAAGTTTGGTAGTCAACAAACCATCGCTACCCTCACAAAAGAATTTCTCTCCCTAAGGATGGATAAAAAGGAAAAAGTTCAAGATTTCAATCAAAGGTTTGTTGCTCATCTAAGTAATTTTAGTGCTACAACAAGGCCAGCAGAAGAAACTCTAATAGAATACTATACTTCAGCACTAAGTCCTTCCATAGCAATGTTTGTTAAAAGAGCAGTGAAACATTCGTTGGTTGAGAATTATGAGGAAGCCAATAAAGTAGAAGCCGAACTTGACAACATAAACAAACACACTACAGAACTATATGTAAAGACTTTTAGTGGTAAAAAACCTCTACTACTAACTAGACCTAAGGAAGAAAACTCAACTGAATTAGAAAATGTGGTCAAGATGGTACAAAATTTATCAAAGAAGATTGTAGATCTGGAAAAGGACAAAGAAGCAAGTTCGTCAAAGAAACAGTTTAAACCTTATTTCAAGAAAAGAGAAGAAAGTGTGACATCTCAACCACCTGTGTACACTTCTTCTGTTTTGAATTTCAATGAAGTAGGAATGGATCATTTCTGCACCTTTCATCAAGAAACTCATTTTGAAAAAGAGTTTCCCATAATGGATTAACTCAATGACTCTAGTTATGAATCAAATATTAGATGCTCAAATAACAGATTCTGAGATGGAAGAAGAAAAAACAAATGAACCAGAAGAAACACATGAAACCACAATGGTCTTATGGAATTGTGCACCTACATTAGGATTAGATGAAGAGGAACCTACTGAAGAAATCCAACTTTCATCAGTTAATGTTACAACTATAAGTAAAGGACCAGTCATGGATGAAAGATTAATATTGCCTAAGATTAAGAAGATACAAGAAACCATGAAGAAGATTAGTTGTACTACCCAAACAACATCTAAGTCTGATTTGGTCACCACAAAAGAAAAAGTTCCAGCAGTCATTAAGCCTGTAAAGATACTGGAGAATACAACAGAAAGCAGTAAGAAGGGTCTAGTAGAATATGATATGGGGTATGACATAGTAGAAGACATTAAGAAAATCAAAGAGAATATTTCTTTATTTGAATTGTGTAATTTACCCCAGCAAAGAAAGAAGCTTCTGGAGGCTTTCGACCCACAACCTAGTAGATCTCGGGATGACATTCAATCTAAAAAAGAAATTAATGAAGCTAGCATTGGAGGGAAGTCCAAATCTCAAACTTTGTCATTCTTATTGTCTTTTGATATTTTCAATCATAATGTGCATAATTGTTTGGTGGATTATGGGGATTCATCTAATGTCATGCTGCTCTCAGTATGTAAACAGATCAATGGTCAACCTATACCATCCCCATGTAAGATCATTCAATAGGACAGATCTGCAGTCAAGGTAACAGGAGAAATGAAAAATGTGTTGATTCAATTATCTGTAGATGAGAGAGTTTGCCAGTTTGTAGACATTATCGTGGTAGATATACCAGAGGCCTATGGTTTGATATTGAGTAGGGACTAGTCTAGAAAAATAAATGGGTACTTCGCAACTAATTGGTCGCACCTATGGCTGCCATATAAGAACAGTCAAAATCATATTAAGGTAATGAGGGAACCACACATGAAACACAATGTGACTCAACTGGAAGGAAAGAATGAACCTACAAAATTCTCATCTTCAGTCTTGGGTAATTACTTTTTAGAGCTTGAACCTAGAAATTATCAAGCCGAGGAAGTCGGTCGTGAATCAAACACACCATCCGAACTCCTTCACTTTTCATGGACTTATGATATCAATTGTAATATAGTAAACTTAGTTTCTAACTTAGAAAGTAACACTAATCAAGTAGATTTAGAGGATAGATTTTGGTTTTTGTACTTTCATGGTTTCAAGACACAAGAGGGATCAAGAGTCGATTGTGTCCTGATTGACTCGGAAAAGAACAAACATTTTCTCTCTTGTCGACTAGAGTTTGAATGTATGAATAACGCTGTTGAGCATGAAGCTCTAGTACAGGGCCTAAGAAAATCCATTGAACTAAACGTTAAAAACTTAAAAAAATTTGGTGACTCCGAGATAGTAGTCAGGTAGGTTAGAGACACAATACATTGCTTATCACCACACCTGAAAGGGTATCAATATGAGGTATGGAATCTGATTTCACATTTCAATGCTTTCAATATAAATTCAATTCCTAGATTACAGAATGTTGCAGCAAACTTCTTAGTTGTTTATGTTTCTAGGTTAGTGCCTACTAATAATAAATGCGGTATTGACCTCATTTTCAGGCCAGCAATACCAGATAATGTTAAAAACTTGAGGGTGTTTGATGATGATGAGAAAATTATAGATTTCCTGACTAATGAATTTTTTTTAAAGATTATGTTATTGATGATGAAGAACATCAAGCAAATCTGCAAAACAAAGAAGTAACAAATGGGAATTTTATGCCCAAAGGAGTGAGAACACTAGAGGGGATCTTTTACTTACATAACAAGTTCAGGAAGCCAACAAATGTCAAGACTAATAGTTCATCTATGCAATATGAACTGATCAATTTAGGGACAAAAGTTTAGCCCAAATATGAGAAGTTGGGAAAATGGTGCTCGCCTAAACAAAGGATTAGGTTTATCAGTTTGTTTTAGCAATATAAAGACATATTTACGTATTATTCAACACATTGTTCCCATTAAAGTGGGCATGAAACCATTCCAACAACAACTAAGAAAGATGCATCCCAAACTGGAACCTTTAATCCATAGTGAAGTAAAGAAATTACCTGATGCTAAGATTATTTTTAGAGTTAGACATTCAGAATGGGTAGAAAATTGGTGCGAGTAAGGAAAATTTTAGGTGAAATAAGATTATGTGTCGATTTCATAAATCTAAATAGAGCTTCAGATAAAGATAACTATCTGGTTCCACCAATGGAACAGATCCTCCAAATGGTAACAAGTTCTGAATTGTTATCCTTATTAGATGGGTTTTGAGGCTATAACCAAGTGTTGGTAGCTGAGCAAGTCAGGATGAAAACCACATTTCGAACAAAGTGGGGAAAATTTGCTTACAGAAGGATTCCCTTCGGTTTCATCAATGTTGGAGCTACATTTCAAAGAGCAATAGATATTGCTTTCCAAGGTTTGATCAGCCACAGTGTAGTGGTATATCTAGATGATGTAACTATTTTCTCAAAGAAAAGGGAAAACCCTATTTTTCATTTAAAACGGATTTTTTTATCGTTGTAGGAAGTACAACATCTCTTCGAATCCAAAGAAAAGTATCTTCATTGTATTAGAAGGAAAACTATTAGGACATATCATTTCAAAAAAGGGAATATCCATAGACCCGAAGAGAATAGAAGTAATATCTCAGATTCCCTTACCCCATAACAAGAAAGGTATGCAATCGTTTATGGGTATTATAAATTTTGTTCGAAGGTTTGTTCCTAACTTTGTGCAAATTGTAAAACCTTTGCAACAAATGGTAAAGCAGAGTGTGCAATTTAAATGGGAAGATGTGGAAAAGGTTTCCTTTAATGACATCAAAGCAGCCATAGCTCATGCACCTTCCCTTAGAAGTCCTGATTTTGAAAAGGATTTTATTCAGTACACTTTTGCTTCTAATAAATCACTTGCAGTAGTGCTTACACAAAAGGGAGGATTGGGAGATGAGTACCCAATTTCATTTATGAGCACTGGGTTACAAGGAGCTAGATTGAACTATCATGTTGTAGATAAATAAGCATATGCAGTATTTAAAGTAGTGAAACAATTTAGACCTTACATTTTGAAACCTAGAACCAAGGTAATAGTCCCTCATCCAGCTGTCAGAACCCTCTTCGTACAGAGAGAATTGGGTGAAAGAAGAGGAAATTGGGTGACAGTATTGCAAGAATATGATCTAGAGTTCAAACCAACCACCATTATCAAAGGACAAAGTCTATGTAAGTTAATTGTTGAGGGTCACAATGATGATAGTGATTGGGAAAATGAAGCAGAGATAAATATGATTGATGTATGTCCTATCTTCACAGCTCCTGAATCTTGGTATAAAGACCTAGTACATTACCTTCAACAAGGATATTTACCAGAGCATTGGAATTCTAAGCAATGAAGTGCACTTTGTCTAAAGTCATCCTTAGTACCAAATATTTGATGGATTTATTTTTCGGAAGAACTATGATGGGGTATTTCTGAGGTGCCTCAAACAAGAAGATGCCTCTGAAGTTGTTAAAGAATTGCATGATGGCACTGTTGGAAGACATTTTTCTAGAGATACTATTGCTCACAAGATTCTATAAGTTGGATATTACTGGCCAACATTGTTTAAAGATGCTCATGCCTATGTAAGAAAGTGAGACATGTGCCAAAGAAGCGGTGGAAGACTAGCAAAAGCGGTTGGACCCTTGCAACCCGTTATTATTTTGGAGCCATTCGAACAATTGTAGTATTTACATTATTGGAGAAATCAATCCAAATTCTTCATTACAACATAAATATATTCTCATAGCAACTAATTACTTCATGATATGGGTAGAATCAATTCCATTACGCAAAGTGAACAAGGACGCAGTCATCGACTTCTTGCAAGAAAATATTATTACCAGGTTTGGGGTTCCAATTTCACTTATCCTTGATAATGTGTCTTATTTTTCATCAATTAAGCTAATTGAATTCACTAGTGAAAAAAGAATCAATTTGCATTATTCTGCGAATTATTATTCACAGGGTAAGGGGTTAGCTGAATCAACCAATAAAATTTTTATCAGAATATTAAAGAAGACCATTATCGAAAATCAGAGAAGTTGGCACATAGCTCTTCCCAATGCATTGTGGGCAGACAGAGTCACCCCCAAAAATTCCTTAGGAGTGTCCCCTTATACTCTAGTTTATGGCAAAGAGGTTATCCTACCCCCAAACATTTCACTCCCATCCTCTCAATTAGCCCAAGCCTCACGAGGATCTGGTAGGGAAATTCTACAAGTTCGAATTAATACATTGTTGAAACTTGAAGAGTCTAGGCTCAAGACCAAAGATATATTTAGACACCAACAGGATATTGTCAAAATATGGTTTGATAAGCATAAATCTAGGAAGGAAAATTTTGAGATTGGAGACTTGGTTATTAAATGGGAACACCCACATGGAGAAAAGGGAAAACACACAAAATTTCAACACCTATGGGTTGACCCCTTTCGGATTGTTGAAAATCTAGGCTTGTAACACCCCGATTTTGACCACATTGCATTAATATATATAGGATGTAAATATTATATGGAATCATGACAAGGAGGTCAAGGCCAAGGCCCTTTCATTGATTAGGTATACAAGCGATCATGGTTGATTCCTATGGTTTCTATGCTAAGTCAAGCACATTTGTAAACATCATGTAAATATGCAAATTAATGAAAAACCCATAGCCAGCTATGTCAATGCAACGAAAAATGAGATGGGGAATGATTTTACTAAGGATAAGGGGGAGGGAATGTTAACCTTGAACAAGTTTGGGAAAATCCATGTGTCATGGGGAAATCCCATCAAAACTATCAACCACCCTTTTTGTTGTCTTTCATCCCCAACCATTTATTTATGCCAGAATGTGATTGAGGTAGTTATTGCATGGAAGGGGAAGAGTATGGGAAAATTCAAATTGGGCAGAGCATCCAGTTTTGAATGTCGTGTTTTGACTTCATGGGAAAGAAAAACACCCAGGACCGTATGCCAGTTTGGTTGATGCATTCATGCATTATGTCTTCGTCTGGATTCATGTTTTGGGAGTTGTGGGACATCTTACTCATCCATCATTTTCTCCATTCGTGTGGAATTTGTTCGGTAGTTGAGTTCTTCTTTTGTGTATCCTTCACATTATGAAAGTGTTTTCCCTTGGTGAGATTGTGATTTTTGTGCTGCAGTGTTATCTTGAACTATAGAGTGTATGAGACCCTATTACTCATGTTCCAGAGTAAAGCCGGTGTTTCTGAGTCTCTGTGTGGTTGTTGTGTTGTGCACCCTAGTTCGGTTCTAAACTATGTACAAGAATTAGGAATGGGAGAGACGTAGAATGAGCTTGATAAACCTAGTGTGGAACCTCACAATAAGATAAGAGTGGTCAGTGAACCTGCTATGCACATATTGAAGAGAACTGGAAGGGAAGGTGTAGCCTAACGGAATGTGGGGCAGAGAAGGGGACACTTCCTTGTGTTGGGTGTGTAGGTAGTGGGGAAGCCAGGCCATATAGTTCTTGTGAAAGTGTTCTTAGCTCTGTAGATGAGCTCACTAGCTTAGTAGTTCTTCCTACCCATTGCCTTAGAAGCCTGATAAACCCAACTAGAAATATGGCTTGGCTGGTAGCTTGATAAACCCATTTGTTGGCTTGGTTGTGTCTTTTTGCATTTGACCTTGTGAGTAACCTTTGGTTGGATAGTCTAATAAACCCAACTATGAATGTCGGCTTGGCTAGGTAGCCTGATAAACCCAGCAGTGAGATGGCTTGACTGTGTACAGTCTAATAAACCCATATGTTGGCTTGACTGGTCCTTAAGGTGAATGTTGGCTTGACTGTGAACAGTCTGTGAAACCCAACTGTGAGATGGCTTGGCTAAGTGGCCTGTGAAACCCATTTGTTGGTTGTTTCTCCTTGCAGCCTGAGAGACCCAACTGTGTTGGCTTGGCTGAGTTTTGTTGCACCCTTGGCTATGTATGTGTTTGCTAGTGTTCCCTTGTTCCTTGAGGAAGTCATGCCCAGCTCGGGGGTGGCAGTGTTGCTGAGATATTGATGAGCGCATTGGCCTATGGTTGGGTGGAATGTTGCAGCAACATAGCTGGTTGTGGGACAAGTTCTCCTCAAGATAAGTGTTCTTGTCCATGTTAATCTCTGCAATTGTATTTCTTGCATTATAACTGCTTGATGGAATATGATGAACATGTTGGTTGTGTTGAATTGATGAATTGTTCCTTTGAATAACTGCAATTATAGGCATCCATGTATGTTTCCTTCAATGCATTGTTAAACTAAGTTGCATGGTTAGAATGCCGGAATGTTGTTGGCCTGGATGGCCAAGTTTGTTCAAAGACTTCGATTAGTAGGTCGAAATTCAAGCAGAAAACTTCTTCCGTAATGGTTTATTCCACAGGCGGGATGCGGAATGCGGAAGACATCCTTTGGCATAATTGGACCTCCGCAATTGCAGGATGCAGGCTGTGAAGATGTATTTTTGTGGAATTACGACCTTCTGCAATTTTTGTTCCGCAACTTACGGGATACAGGATGCAGACATGTCTTTTTGTGAATTACGGCTTTCCGCAGTTTTCGTTCCACAATGCACCTTTCCAAAAGTGTCATTTCCGCATGAGGAATGCAGGAATGCGAAATGAGGGATGTCGGATGTGGGATCACGATATTGCGATTTCCACAATTCTCAATCCCGCAACTCAAGTTTTCCACACCGTCGATTTTTGCGGGATGATTCTTAGCCGTTGATTTGATTCCATATGCAGGACCATTTATGATCATTGATTTTTGTCACTATTTCTCTCCGCCCTCCGATCTCCTCTGAGATCTTTCCTTGAAGGTTTTCGAACTGATCAATGGAAGACAGGAGGAAGCGTGATAGTGTTGGAAATGTCAAGAAGTGGTTTGCAACCATGCCCTGTGTTTCGATGAATAGTAAAGGTTCTCGATGAAATTTTTAATTTTGCATGTTAATGGGGTATGGATACGCTACATACTGGTATCAGATCTAGGTTGCAGCATTGGGATTGGATGGGCCAAGACAGACAGTTAGAGGAAATAAGAACATCCTCTGATACCAACCCTGTATTACGCTACAGAGTGGTATCAGAGTTGTTGGTTGCAGCATTGGGACTGGATGGACCATTATGGATAATGCAAGGGATAACAATATCCTCAGATACCAGTATTGCAGTATGCTACAGAGTGGTATCTACAAAATGGTTCCAACAATACAGCATGGTATTAGCACTGTGGGTTATAGGGTTGAGCCTGAAAGGACCGGGTTGAACAATTAACAAAGTTGTTGGTTACAGCATTGGGCCTAGATAGGCCAGGAGACAATAAGTAAATGGTTTTGATTTTGAACTACTGTGTATCTAACAAATGGTATTTGATAACACATTTTGCAGAGTCATAGTGCATATTGGAAAGTGGGTTGTTGTCTCAGCCATGAGAACCTACGGCATGAATGATGCATAGGATCCCTATGAGCATGAGGAGGATGCTATGGGGGGAAATGTCTGAGTTGAAAATGTCTAGACAAAGTCTAATGGGAGGAGGTTTCAAGATACTCCCTCAAATTTTGCAGCCACCATGAGAAGCCTCATGGTGGAGATGCAAAGCTAGAGGGAAGATAATGAAAGGTTGGTTAAGGCCCAGGAGGAGCAGAATCAACTGAATGCATCCATGCTGCAAACTCTGACAGATATTTAGAGGCGAATGAACTCTGGGGACCCAACATTAAGGCCAGAAGGCAGTAAGAGCACTGCTAGAAGGAGAAAGAGATCTCCTCGTGAGTCATCTGGCTCTAAAGGATCCACTAACAATTCAAGTTCCCTTCTCACAAGAATGAGAGGAAGAGGCATTATCGAAACCATTCATGTGATGAGTTTAAGAAGGAAAGGCCTCCTATATTCAATGGTGGGATAAATAATGGTCAAGAAGTTGAAGCTTGGATTCTTGGGATGAGGAAATATTTCCAAGTTCAGGATTATTCAGAAAATATGAAGGCTAGAGTAGCCATCTTCAATTTGAATGGAAGAGCATCCATATGGTGGGAGCACTTCATGAAAGTGAAGAAGATTAATGAAAGGAAAATTGTGTGGAGATAGTTCCAGCAGTATTTCAAGCAGAAATACCTCTCTAACAGGTACTATGATGACAAGATCAAAGAATTTCATGTGCTGAGATTGGGACAGCAGACCATGGAAGAGTATACAAACAAGTTCTTGGAGCTGTTGAGATATGTTAGGTACATAAAGGATGAGAAAGTGAAAATACAGTGTTTCCTAAGTGGATTGCCTCAGTCCTACAAAGATAGATTTGAGTTTTATGATCCTAGAACTCTGGAAGAAGAGATAAGGAAAGCTAGGTATTGCTATGAGCAAAGCAGAGGCAAACTTGACTATCATAAGACATGGAAGGAAATAAAGAATGATAATTCTGACCAAAGGAAGAAAGGTTTTAAATCTTCTAACTTTAGGAATCAGCAAAATAAACCATCCCAAGCCGAGAAGCAGCCAGCCAGAGTGGTGGGAGAAAATCCAAGAAATCCACAGCAGATCAGAGAACCACTCCAATGTTGGATATGTGGAGGACCCCACTTGTGCAGGAATAGTCCACTCGAGAATGAGAGTGCAAGGCCAGATTACAACCTTCAAGAGGTAGAAATAGTGGTTCAAGTAGTGAGGGTCATCCCTAGGATATACGCAGTGCTCGAGGACCACCAGGAAGACCATCATTCGACTATGGTTGAAGTTGCAGGTAAGATTGTTGAGCAATCTATTTCTATTTTGATTGACTCTGGTTCTACCCACAGTTACATTGCTCCTAGAGTAGTGGAGATTTGTGCTTTCAAGAAAGTAAGGCATAGAAAATCGTGGTTAGTTTAGCTAGCCACCAGAACTAAGAGAAAGGTTAGTGAAGTGGTAGATAAATGTCCATTGGTGATGAATGGATGGGTTACTAGTGTAAATTTGAATGTTCTACCCCTTGGTTCCTATGATGTTCTCATTGGAATGGATTGGTTAGAAGCTCACAAGGTAAATATTGACTGTTACCATAAGACTTTTGAATGCATGGATGAAGAAGGGAACCCAAGAGTTGTAAGAGGCATTCCAAAGGTAATTTTAGTGAGGCGTATTTCAACAATGCAGTTGAAGAAATTTTGTAGGAAGGGTTACCAATTGTATGTAGCTCATATTGTGGAGGCAGTGGAGAATGAAACTTCTAGGTTGGAGGACTTCCAGGTATTGCAGGAATTCAAGGATGTTTTCCTGATGAGATTCCAGGGATTCCTCTAAAGATGAACATTGATTTCACAATTGAACTTGTGCCAAGAGTAGCACCAGTGTCCAAGAGACCCTACAGAATGAGTACGTCGGAAATGTTAGAGCTAAAGATGCAGTTGCAAGAGTTGTTGGAGAAAAATTATATCAGGATGAGTGTGTCTCCTTGGGGAACACCAGTTCTATTTGTAAGGAAGAAAGATGGTACAGTCAGATTGTGTATGTGATTACAGACGGCTGAACAAGGTTACAATGAAGAATAAATATCCTTTGCCTAGAATTGATGGCCTCTTTGATCAAATGAGAGTAGCAAGGGTGTTTTCCAAAATTGACTTGAGGTATGGTTACCATCAGGTGAGAGTCAAGAATGAAGGCATTCATAAGACAACATTCAGAACAAGGGATGGACATTATGAGTTTGTAGTGGTACCATTTGGTCTCACAAATGCATCAGCTACGTTTATGTGCCTTATGAATAGTGTCTTCAGCAGGTATTTGGACAAGTTTGCTCTTGTTTTCCTTGATGACATTCTTTCCTATTCTAAGTATGAGGAAGAGCATCTGAGTTTGACATTACAATTGCTCAGGGAGCATCGGTTGTATGCATCGAGCCAATGCACATTCTCGATAGGAAGGTCACCATGCTCTGGAACCGGCCCATAGGACAGGTAAAGGTGTAATGGAAGCGCTATGGTCCAGAAGAGGCTACATGGGAGCTAGAGGATGCCATGCGATTGGCACATCCATTTTTTTTCAAATCGACGAAGCACTGAGGGCGGTACCAGTGTAGCATTCTTGTTCAATTTTGTAGCGCACTGGGGACAGTGCTATTGAAGGGGGAGGGGAATGTAACACCCTGGTTTTGACCCCATTAGATTAATATATATAAGATGTAAATATTATATGGAATCATGACAAGGAGATCAAGGCCAAGGCCCTATCATTGATTAATGTTTGGTATATAGGCAATAATGGTTGATGCCTATGGTTTCTGTGCTAAGTCAAGCACATTTGTAAGCATCATGTAAATATGCAAATTAATGAAAAATGCATAGTTGGCATGTCAATGCAACAAAAAATGAGATGGGGGCATGATTTTCCTAAGGGTAAGGGGGAGGGAATGTTAACCTTGAACCAATTTGGGAAAATCCATGTGTCATGGGGAAATCCCATCAAAACTGTCAACCACCCTTTTTATTGTTTTTTGTCCTAACCATTTATTTCTGCCAGAATGTGGTTGAGGTATTTATTGCATGGAAGGGGAAGAGTATGGGAAAATTCGAATTGGGCAGAGCACCCAGTTTTGAATGTCGTGTTTTGACTTCATGGAAAAGAAAAACACCTAGGACCGTATGTCAGTATGGCTGATGCGTTCACGCATTACGTCTTCGTTTGGATTCATGTTTTGGGCGATGCGAGACATCTTGCTCATCCATCATTCTATCCATTCGCGTGGAAGCTCTTCAGTAGCTGAGTTCTTCTTGTGTGTATCCTTCGTGTTCTGAAAGTGTTTTCCCTTGGCAAGACTGTGATTGCTTTGTTGCAGTGTTATCTTGAACTAAAGAGTGTATGAGACCCTATTACTCGTGTTCCAGAGTAAATTCGGTGTTGTTGAGTCTCCCTGTGGTTGTTTTGTTGTGCACCCTAGTTCGGTTTTGAAATATGTACAACACTTAGGAATGGGAGAGACATAGAATGTGCTTGATAAACCTAGTGTAGAACCTCACAATAAGATAAGAGTGGTTGGTGAACCCGCTATGCACATCCTGAATATCAATGGAAGGGAAGGTGTAGCCTGAGGGACTGTGGGGCAGAGAAGGGGACACTTCCTTGTGTTGGGTGTGTAGGCAGTGGAGAAGCCAGGCCTGATAGGTCTTGTGAAGGTGTTCTTAGCTCTGTAGATGATTTCACTAGCTTAGCAGTTCTTCCTGCCCATTTCCTTAGAAGCCTGATAAACCCAACTGGAAAGATGGCTTGGATGGTTGCCTAATAAACCCATATGTTGGCTTGGCTGTGTCTTGTTGCATTTGACCTTATGAGTAACCTTTGGTTGGACAGTCTAATAAACCCAACTGTGAATGATGGCTTGGCTAGGTATCCTGATAAAGCTAGTAGTGAGATGGCTTGACTGTGTACAATTTGATAAACCCATATGTTGGCTTGACTGGTCCTTAAGGTGAATGTTGGCTTGACTGTGAACAGTCTATGAAACCCAACTGTGAGATGGCTTGGCTGAGTGGCCTGTGAAACCCATCTGTTGGTTTTTTCCCCTTGCAGCTTGATAAACCCAACTGTGTTGGCTTGGATGAGTTTTGTTGCACCCTTGGCTATGTATGAGTCTACTAGTATTCCCTTATTCCTTGAGGAAATCATGCCCAGCTCGACGGTGGCAATGTTGTTGAGAGATTGATGAGCTCATTGGCCTATGGTTGGGTGGAACGTTGCAGCGACATAGCTGGTTGTGAGATAAGGTCTCCTCAAGATAAGTGTTCTTTTCCATGTTAATCTCTACGATTGTATTTCTTGCATTGTAACTGCTTGATGGAATATGATGAACATGTTACCTGTGTTGAATTGATGAATTGTTCCTTTGAATAACTGAAATTATAGGCATCCATGTATGTTTCCTTCAATGCATTGTTAAACTAAGTTGCACGGTTAGAATGTCGTATTTTTGTTGGCTTGGATGGCCAAGTCTATTCAAAGAATTCGATTAGCAAGTCAAAATATGAGCAGAAACCTTCTTCCACAATGGTTTATTCCACAGGCGGGATGCGGAATGCGGAAGACATCCTTTGGCAGAATTGGACCTCCGCAATTTCCTTTCTGCAATTGCAGGATGTAGAGATGTCTTTTTGTGGAAATATGGCTTTCCACAATTTTCATTCTACAACGCACCTTTCTGCAACTTGCGGGATGTGGGAATCAGAGATGTCTTTTTGTGAATTACGGCTTTCCACAACTTGTGGGATGTGGGATGTGGCTTCGCAGATTCTTATTTCCACAACGGTCATTTCCGCATGTGGGATGCGGGAATGCAGGATCGTGGTATCGTGATTTCCACAATTCCTGATCCCGCAACTCAAGTTTTCCGTGCCATCGATTTTTGCAGGATGATTCTTAGTTGTTGATTTGATTCTAGATGCGGGACCATTTGTGATCGTTGATTTCTATCATACGATCTCCTATTAGATCTTTCCTTGCAAATCGTCGAACTGATCAATGGAAGATGGGAGGGGGCGTGACAGTGTTGGAAATGTCGAGAAGTGGTTTGCGGCCATGCCCTGTGTTTTGATGAACTGTAAAGGTTCTCGATGAAATTTTTAATTCCGCATGATAATGGGGTATGGGTATGCTACAAGGGCCCTCGACTTATAAGTTACAATATTTACAGGGGTGGGAAGAGAACCTTCATGTTAATGGTCTAGTTCTCAAACCTTATTTCACCTAGTACCTTAGGAGTCCTTTTGTACATAAATAAGCTTTTTCTTTTGTCTTATTATTGCTTTCTTTCAAGTTTTATTTGCTTTTATTTTGTTGGTTTGCTTTAGTTTAATTTTTCTTTTTGTTTCAAAATAAGCCAGCTCAATCTTTTGGTGCTCGGGGACATTGGAATCTAAACAAACTGCCAAATGTTTGTAATCTAGGAGCTTCTCATTAGAAGTTATCTATGCAAAATTTTGATCAAAACAAGATTCTTTAATTTGATAGACTATTAAAGGGAATTTTTTTTAAGAACACATTGAAGTCTTATTTAAACCCTGTAAAATAACTAAGGTGAATGAGGTCTAGAATACTATTATGGGGTCCCATCCACTTTCACACTAATATCTGTTCTGAGAAGCTCGCCGCAAAAGAACCACGAAAAGGAAGCAGAAAGAACAGGTGTATGGTATTCAAAATAATCCCATGCCACAAAATGAAAGCCAAAAGGCTTAATATAAAGACTTAAAATTCCAGGAACAGAAAATATGTATCAAAAGGATTTACTGAAGAAATAAATCAGTAAAATGATTGGATTTCTCAAAAGGTTCTTCTCCATCTGTGAGTTGAAACAAGTCATTACTCACACAAAAGGACATTGCAGATGGAAGGACCTAAATCAAATCTCAAAAGTAAAAGAAGCAATAAAGGAAGACTCAAAAGGAAAAATTCTTAAGCATCAAAAGAATGCAAAAGGCATGGGAATGAGGAACAAACGAATGCATCTATACAACTCTACCACGATCTCGTGGTGTCATATTCGACAGCAACTAAATACAGACGTAAAATGAATCTCACATTTTCTCCCAAAAAGAGTTATCGGGACTTCTAAACCTGGTTACCATACCCCAAGGGACTATAATCAATGTGATTTTCTGAATCTTACATTCCTGAAAAAGTCTATACTCTTAAATGATCTTGAAAGAAACTTGGGATAGGTTTCTCTAATCAAATGGCATATAGCAATTTTTTTTTTAAAGATAGTTTTTTCAGAGATCTATGTTCACTAGCTAGTCGCCAATTGTTGCTGCTACAACCACTACCCCAAAAATTTTATGATTTTAGGGCCCCTCCTTATATTTTTAGCTTTTAATATTGCTTAGACTACTTTTGCTCCTTAAAAGTTTCTTTCCATGACTTAGTTTTTATTTTTGACAAGTCTGAAATTTTTTTGCACCAAGTTAAAACTCACTTTTTTCTCTCGGTGTGTCTAAAAAACTCATTGAGTTTAGCCAATATGACGGAAGAACTCGGTCTTTCCATCCGATATTTCTCAGCTGATTTTACTTCTTTTTTTCCCAAGGCCTAAGTCTTTGTCAGAATTTTTTTTGAGTTTTCAGTCGATGGTTGCAACTAAACTCGAGATTTGGAGCCGATGTGTTCATTGAACTCAACTTTTGAATTCAACAGTTCTTTGTCGGGACCTTTTCACCGAGCCTGGCTGATGGTTGTAAGTAAACTCACTATTCATAGCCGATGTGATCGACTCGGACCTAGCTTTCACTGCTGAATGAAATCTTGTTCATGATTTCACCAATGACCTTTCTTTGAGATTTCCCAGCAAATTTTTTTCGATAGTGTCAGTAGAACCTGAAGATTTATCCGAAGAGCGCGGCAAAATTCATGGCTTGTAGTCGATATTTGTTGCTAGAACCTTTGGATGAATTGTTTCGATGCGGTATTTGTGGATGTTTTTAGTGAGTTGAGCCAACGATTGTGGAAAATTTTGGATGTCGAAGCCAACACTGATGGGGGGTTTTACTTGTCTCTCACTGATTCCAAGTAGAAGGATTTCCTCGATGAAGTTTTAGGCACCAAAAATGTCATATGCATTTAATTGCCCCAGTAACCGCATTTAATGCGTGTTTGATAAGTTTTATATATATAACCCGTGGAGGTTTTTACGAAGGGTTACTATGTTTGAGCGTGTCTAGTTGTCGATTGATTGTTGGATCTTGCGGTTTGTTTTTCCAAGCACCACGCCCTTTTAGTGTTTGTCAAGTAGGCCTCAAACTTTGTCATTGAATTGTTCGTGTAAAAAGGGGTTTGGTAAAACAGTGTTTTGGGGATTCAATGTTTACGGGGTTAGGGTTTTACCTCTTTCATGGTTTTTAAATTATTTTCCCAACCTCATAGAGCTTCATTTTTTTTTGGTCTCACTGACCTTTGGAGGTATTCCCCAAGTCGAATTGCGTCAGAATCCTTGACATCCCTGATTTTTTTGACCTAGTTTGCTAGCCCGATCGTGGTGGTTTTCACCTGCTCCACACCAATTGTCTTCATCCCTTAGGCCATGGACGTGGGTATGTTATACCTCTGGTATTTTACCAGTGAGGCTACGGCAGGTCAAGTTTTTCACCAACTGTTCCTCGTCTGGTTTGTGTTTGTTTGCAGTGATAGGGGATCAGTGAGGGCTCGAGATTGGAGGACCATTGTTTTCTTTTGATTTTTGGCCTAGGGTCTCCATCAAAAGTATACTTTCTTTGTGTTTGACGCCATGTCTTCAGGAGGTTTCATGGGTTTTGAGTCAACCTAGGGTTTTTGAGTTTCCATCGGTTTCAAAATACGAAGTTATTAATGCATTTCCCTTTGATTGTTTGCTTGCGTGCAACAGGGAATTTAATGAAAGGAGTTTTTTGCATAGGGTTTAAAACTTGCTTTGATGGTTCTTATACATCTTTATTTATAACACCAGATGATTAGTTTAAAGAGATAGACTTTAACTCCCAAAATAGCAGTTAGAGGCTACACCTATTTTAATCATTTTCGTTCCATCTTTGTATTGGGCCTCTGGTTTGAAGTGTCTACATAACATGCAGGTTTGATTTCTATACATCACATGATCATTTTAGATGGCCAGATATGAATCGGTAAAGATACCTTTATTGTTCTCCATGAATGCAATCTTATTTTGAAAGAAAAACATGATTTACCAAGTTTTCCTTTATATTTTACAATCTTATAGTAGCTTCTCATTTCCAAATTATTCTATTAATGTGAATGCATGTTGTTTGATCGCAGTAACTCTAAGCCATTTCTTGGTATGGTTATGTTACAGCCTCAGTCTTCACCCCACAACATGCCAAAGAAGGGTGGGAAGAAGAAGGCCAAGGTCCATGAGGATGACTTAGACTTAGATGTCTTTCCTAGAATGGAGATAATCTATGAAGACACAAAAGCAGTCACAGGAGATGAACCAGAGTTCCAATGGGGACATATATATCACGTGATCAAAGATTAGAAGGTCCCGGATGTTGGTGTAGAAGATATACCCTTGTGTATCAACATAATGAGATCAGGGATCATGAAGGTAGCCACGTGCCCTGAACTTTTCCCTTGTGCTAAGGTGATCGGTTGGATCTTACCTCAAGCAGATGCAGGTACTATGATCATGTCAAACATCGAAGGCAAAGCTTTTGCTTCCTTGCAACCTACCAACCCTAGAAATCAGCATGATGGATGACTGGATAAATAGTTTGAGTTTAGACTATATCGATTGTGCAAAGCTAATGATGACAGCAAGGAATCAATTTCTCCAGAAAACCTCTAGTGAATATGAAATTGCTAGCTTACGCACTCCCTATAGGACCATAGCCCTGATGCTCAATGGAATTTTCGGGAAGGAAAATGGGAATTTATATAAGATGGGTTGGATCCCATTGATATATCATGTGGCCATGCAGGGTACTATCTTTAACTGGGCAGACATTGTAGCCAAAAACTTATCTTCCTGCATAGCTACGGTACTAGGAGGCATGCTTCAGAGAAAATCATAATTTTACATGGGGTCATATTTAATTGATTGTATCTTATGCTTGTACCCATTCTAAAAGCTGAAATGTAGCTGGAATGAAGCAAATAAACCCATTTATACTGCGTATCATATTCTATGGGCTCATACGTATCACAGCTTCTACAAGCTTATCTATGAAGAATTTCTAATGCCTCTACACTAGCTTGTCTTTCTCGAGGAGTGCAAGTGTATGTCTGAGGGTGCACTAGAGGTTATATGTGAGTACAGAGATTATTTTTTCTCTAAAGAAGGAACCTATCTAAGGATGTTCAGAGGGACCAAAGCCCTGTCACTATTTCCTAGGTATGCCACAGATTACATAGTCCATAAAGAGGCAGTAAGACAGCTTTTCCTGAATTGATTCAGAAATTTTCTTTTTGACATGAAGAAGGTGGTTTATCCACCAATGCCTTTCTATATTTGTAGCTACAAATTATCAAAGGTAAAAAACGTTTCATACTTTGTAAAAAATCTAGAAATTTTCCACTTCAGTGAGAAGAATTTCCATAGGAATGATTCCCATGGCAAGGTGGTTGCACACTGTGCGTTGGTAAAGGTTAATTTTTAATATTCTGATCATTGGGATAAGGATGAGGAGATGTTCAAAAATGCATGCAATATGACTATTTCGAATAAGAGGTTCAGACAGAAGATCACAAACACGAGAGGAAAAGGAAGCAGTAACACCGCAAAACATCAGCAACAGCAGGAGGAAGCTACTAAGAAATAAGAAGAGGATGCCCGTAAGTTAGTAGAAGAAAAAGAAAGACTACTAGCTGAGGAGGCCCAGAGGAAAAATGGAGAAGAGAAGAAAATACAGCAGAAATCTGAATAAGAACGACTTCGAAAGGAAGAAGAAGAAAGGCTACAAAGAGAATCATAAGAAAGATTGCAAAAGGAAGTTGAACAAGCAGCCGAAGAATTAAGAAGGAAAGAACAAGAAGATAGGGACAGGGAGAATATTGAACTAAATACTTCTCATGATGATCTAGCAGATCCTCCTTTTACATCGGAAGACACAATAACAGGAGGACACCTCCCTCTTGCAGAGTTGGGATTAGTGCCTTTACTCCGTCCAAGCATCATGCAATGGCGTGTCTGGACACTGTATTCTTCAACCCAAAGAAGAAAACCATTGTTCAGAGATTGAAAAGAAACTAAGAACTGATACCCAACCAGAGGTAGTCACGATAACTAAGAAAACCGTCATGCAAGACACCAACCAAGATCCGCTATTTTTGGCATCAGTAACTGTTGCAGCTGCTCAAGCTAATGCTGACAATGTTGGAAAATTGGTGGAAAATGTTGAACACTATAAGGAAATAATGTGTATGATAAAAAAACACTTTAGTTCAAGAAAGAGGAGAGGGAGGAGAGTTAAAGAGGAAACACGAGGCAACTCTCTCTGAATTCAAGAGACTCCAAAAGGCCTACCAAGTTTTAGAATCAGAAAAGGATGCCTTGGTGCTTTCAAATACCGTCGCTGAGGGAGAAAAGAAATACTTTGAAAATAATATTTCAAAGTTAGAGGCGCAAAAGGCTGCAACTGACAGACAAGCAGAAGAGTTAAATTCCCGAGTAGTAGAGCTGGGGGCATGGAACAACTCATTGGAAATTTAGTTCAATGCAACTAATGAACGGCAGTGTGATATTACTCCTTTCTGAGATAAATCCCTCCTAATCATGATGAAAATATATCAGGTCTAACTAAAGCTTGCATAAGAAGTCTATAAGATTAAACAAGCAGAAACAAGATTGCAAGAAATTTTAGCAATATCAAGTAATTTCAGAACAAGGTCACTAGAACTTGCAGAAAAAATTCAGGGTCTGCTAACTTGGATAGAAACTAATGCAACATTCCCTGAGCATTTGCCACATAAGACTACCGAAAGCTTGAGAATAGATTTCGAACTCTTGGATTTTAGCAGCAAGGCCGCTGCAAGATTGACCGCTGGGGTCAAAAAAACTTTGGTGAGATGTGTAGATTTCTATAAAAGAATGCTCACAACACACAATAGGTGCCATACTTCTGTGGCAAAAAGAATCCGGGAGTTTCTGGGCCAAGAGAAACACTTGAAATTTCTCCAGGACAGAGTGCATGAGGATGAACTAAGTATTCAACAATTAAAGGCATCACAGAGAAAGAGGTAAAGAACTAGGTTTCATAAGCCTCTGTCATTAATTTCCTTCTGGAAGACTTGCTTAGGGTAACCCCACCCAAAGCAACAAAAATAAAGTCACAACTGGCTATACATGAAGTGATATTTAGATTGTTGGAGCCTATAGATTTCAAGACTATCACTGCAGAAGCTGATGCATGGAGAGAATTCATTGGAGGATCAGCTGGACCCTCCTAAGTTTTGTCTTGTTTACATGTGGCACTTTATGTAAATTATTTTATCTTATTTCCTTCTTCCTAGTGCAAGTCATTGGAGGACAATTTTTGTAAAATGAGGAGTTAGGGAAGCCCAAAGGGCAAGGGTAGTCCAAAATCCATTTGCAAAGATGTATAAATAAAGGGCAAGTGTAGTCCAAAATCCATTTGCAAAGATGTATAAATAGGAGTAGAAGGTAGTTTAGAAAGGACTTTTCACTAGTGCATAGATGTTGAAGTTATTTGAATGAGAACTAATTTTTATGAATAAATGAGAACCAATTTAGATGGAGGAAGGGTTGTGCAAGTTTCAAATGGATTGTGTGGATTTCTAAGGCTGAATTACTTCTTATTTAGTTGCTATACAACTGTGAGATCATTCTAACTTAATGAACTACTTCTACAATGATGAATGATTTCACTTTATATAAGAAATCTTGTGCATATGAATGAGTAATGAATCTTTTTATTTATATTTTCTGTTGTGATTACATATGTATAATTTGAATAGCTACCTATAGGATTCAATATGCAACATTACAACACATTGCTCTGTTAGATATAAATTCTGCTCCCTCGGGGGATAGGTTAGATAGGTAGTTCAGAATAGATTACATCAGTTTTTTGCTTAATTTAGAAGTGATTGAGGCGAAAGAGTGATAAGATAGCAGGTAAGAACCTACGCCTCACAAGTTGAGGCTTTTTCTCACTGGTTGCTTGCATTTAGTTTAATCACTTGCATTTCATCGTAAAACTTAAAATCACATAAACGGTGGATAAGGCCACAACCGGTAAAACAAACTTAAACACTTTAACTCTATGGTATTCAGACCACTAACCGAACAGATTCCCCATTCCAAACAGTAAACGATCTAATTGGGAACGATTATTGGGGAGAATCCCTATTGTCAGTACCTGGGATTTTTCCAGGCATCAACAACTGGGAGGGGAGCGAGTAGCGGGGAATCCGTGGAGTCTTATAATAATACCCCGTAGATTAAATCTGGGAAGGAACCGAAACTCAGGGATGGGAAAAAATTTATACTCAAGCCTACAAGGAAACATAATATGAAAAAAGAAACAATGGAAGGACATTGAATTCCCTGAATGAAGCAACAAAATTCCTAAAGCCGCCATAGCAGAGGCTCCCTCACATCTCTAAAACCTTTAAAAGAATGCCCCAAACAATAGATTTTCTAACCCTAATATTCCCAAAATATTAGTCCTTATACATAAAGTAAAAAATGAAAGAAACTCCATAATTTCTCAAAGCAATTGATCTTACAACCAAAATTTCCAGATGGAAATACTTTATATCGGGTTTTGAAGGCAAAGCATGACTAATGCGTTTTAATGAAAAATATTTAATTAAGGTTTCAAAATAAATAACTAAAAGACAAAGAATGTGAATCACTTTGGATAGGTTGAGGAATCAAATTAAGCCATGAAATGTAGTCTTCATATATATAAAAAAATAGGAAAGGGAAAAGAAAAAATATATACAAACCTTTTTAAAAGTAGGTTGTGTCCTCCCGCTCTTAACTCATTGAGATTCAACACATTGACATACTGGCCTTTTCCTTTTGTTGAAATGATCTTGAATTGACTCGAGAATCTCGCGATAAATTCTTTGGAGCCTTTTCCTATAGCCAATCCCTCAAATACCAATATCACATTCTTATTAACCACTCCAAATCTTGATTTTTTTCATGCTCACTCTTTTCACAATCGCTTATCATCGAATTCGACCCTAGAGCCAAGAGGAATCCTACGCCAGCGGTCAAAATTTTTGAAATATGTTTTCTGTAAATGAATCTTTATCGTTGTTATTGGTATCTTCTCTAGAAATCCAATGAGTGTTTGTAACGTCCCCGACCCTCCGACCGGTGAAGAGGACGCTACCATAACAATATCTATCCGGGAAACTAGCCCCATGAACATACACATAAAAATATAAAATGATTAGAACTAAAACATGCATACATTATTACAATACAACGGAAGCAAAACCATGCATTCAAGCATTTAACATGTTCATTGTAATTCATTAAACATCAAATACAATTGCAGAGATCGAACACAAGAGAATACTTATCTTATGAAGGACTTGTCCTGCAACCAGCTACACCGCTGCAACGTTCCACCCAACCATAGGCCAGTGTGCTCCTTAATCTCTCAGCAACACTGCCACCCCCGAGCTGGGCATGATTCCCCAAGGAATAAGAAACTAAGCAGGCTCACACATAGCCAAAGATACACAACAGTACATAGCCAAGCCAACACAGTTGGGTTTATCAAACCATCAGCAAGCAGGGAAAAGCTGACTGCTAAGCTCGTGGGCTCACTGAAGAGCTAAGGACACCTGCACCAGAAATAGCCTGACTTCTAGAACACCCACACACACCCAACACAAGGAATCAATCCCTTCTCTGCTACACAGTCCCTCGGGCCCTAACTTCCCTTCCAGTGCTATTCAGGGGGTGTGGAGAAGAAATCCAACCCTATAGCTCTATCTATGAGGCTCCTAAACACACCAGGTTTATCAAGCAGACCAAGCCTTCATTCCCACTACAATACAGTCCAAAGACCAACCACTTATACATACACACAGCAAAATCGAGCAATTCACAGCTCTGGGGAAGAAAAAGGAAACATTACTGCAACAAAAAATGGTGAAACATAGCTCAGACTAAGCAAGGTGATCCTAGAGTTGTTCTTGGCCCTAACGTGGCCAAAAAACCTCAGCAACAACCCACACTCATGGGGAAAACAACAGCCACAATATCACCACTAAAAACAATGGGAGAGACACAGCCCGATTGGGGAGGAAATCAAACTCAATGGGCTCTCAGCATGGAGATGGATTCGTATACACAGAACCACAAAACCGGTAAGGTAGCTATGCACAGCAAAATCCAACAACGAGATTCACGCACAGGAAAATTCCATCCGTTTTTGGGAGAGAAACCAACATGGGTGTCTAGTAATGAAGAAAACGTCCCATACCCAAAATCATGAGGATGATAACCGAAACAACCAATTCGTGAAGGTAATGCAGCTCTTCCCCCATTCTCTGCATGAAGGAAAAAATGGATAATGGGCCATGGTCTCCTCCTACCCACGTGAGGATGAATGAGTCTCCTGGTGGAGTGTGCGTGTGGGCAAGGACTGACAGTCCTGCCACACACCGCTGCCCAGCAATAACTTCCCAACTTATAACATCAGAGCCTTTTAATTTGGTATTTGAATGAGACAAGGAAAGGGTGAGTAAGTCAAAAGGGTGGGCGGCAACTAAATGGGTTGAACAACTGACACTTGGCTTTTCCCCATTGGCCCCAAGGGTTAAATAATTTCCCTCCCTATCCTTAGAAAATCATGCCATTTTCATTATGGTTGCATTGACGTAGCTGGTTGGGGTTCATTTTCAATTAAAATGCATGTTTACATGATGCCATAATTAATATGTGCCGAATAGCATGATATACCATTGGAAAACCAAAAAATCACCAAAACATAAAACAACCAAATCGATGTTGGGGCTTTTGCCTTTAGCTCCATACCACGATTAATTACAATATATACATCATATGCATTTTAATGCAAACGGGGTCAAAACCGGGGTGTTACAGTGTTTTTAATCCCTTCATGAAAAGAAGTCTGGCAAAGCTGATATGCAACTAACCCTCCATTTCACCCGGTCCTAATTATTAATAACCCTCCATTTCACCCTGTCTTGATTATTAACAATATCAACTATCTTAGCCCATATCAACTGTCTTGGGAGGTTGTTGTTCCCATGGTTAAAAAAAAACAATATCAACTAAATTACCCCACCAAAATTGCTAGAAACAAATTACACGATGATTTAATATGCTTGGGTGCCTCAAATTGGTCTCAATTCCGTGGAAAAAAAAAGTCCTTTTTCTTTTGGGAGGTGATTATTTAAAGTCTTCCCTTTCCCTAATTTTTTTTGTCTTTGGCTAGTGCCAATAGATAAAACTTTTGGATTTGAATAATGTTTTTTAATATGTTTTAACTTAAAAGATTTATGTTTTGTATTATTTTTAAATTTAATAAATCTATTTTGTTATAGGCATAACACTTATAGAGTGTTTAACTTTATATTAAAACAATAACTAGTATATAATATATTAACATAATAATAACTATAATATATTAATATTATATATATTATATAGTATATTAATTTATTAACTATATAACATATTTAATTTTAATGTTATATATTATTAACCTATACATTATATATTAATATATGATAGAGGTTGATTATAGCATGATATATATAACTATAATATATATTAATATTATAAAATTATTCCTAGGATGGGGTCCTTTAATGACAAGGCCGGCGGAATGGTCATGACATGATTGGAAATGGTTTCGAGTCATAGTTCAAGGAGAGGGGGCATTCAGTCCACCACCCTTCCACACGTGGGATCGTTCCTCGCCATTCTAGTTATTTACGGAGTCTTAAAGAGGACAGGTCTCAGTGCAATGTGCAGTAGTGTCATTACTTCCCACCAAGCATATGATAAGATATCTCCCATAACCCTCCTCCAACGTCTTAACCAATTAATTTCCAATTGAGTCAATCAACCATCAAAGCAAGCATTGGTGTGACTACTAAGGAGAAAATTCGGCCATGGTGAGGGAATGCTTGCATGCCTCTAGCCAGAGAGGATGCTCTCACCAAGTCCATATCAAGGAAACTGATCATATTGCAATCACTAAGCATTTGGATTCTATGATTGATACTCTTTTCGATATTATAAAAGATATTCTAAGCTTTAGTGATGGTATACAAACCATGGTTCAATATTTAGCCTCAAAGATTCAAATTATGGTGGATTATTGCACGGACATAACGAAGCTACCACATCTTCCCCCTATGAATATCATGCAAGGAATGAGGCTTGAGGTGACCATCCCAACCCTAGGGGCTCTAACCATGGCAATGCATATTTCTTCTTCGACGGCTCATGGTGTTGGTTTGTAGAACATTGATATGGAGGATGTTAAGCCCAAAGACCCTCCAATAAAAGCAGAGGAAAAACCTATTGTGACCACACCAAAAGAAGCAGGAATGAGGCACGTGGCTCACACAGTAACACAATTAGGAACCTTTAAGGTAGCGCCATCGCTTGGACATCGATCACTAGATATGCTTAACTCAAATGTTGTTTTACCCTCGATTTTTTTCTATTTGACATGAGATTCTACCTAGCTTCTATCACCGAGACATAAGTGATCATGTAAATTATGTCACTCGATGGTAGTGGTAAAAAATTGCAATTCATTATTAAAATTACAGTTTTTTACCATTGTCATTGAGTGACACAATTTACATGATTACTTGTGTCTTTGAATCCATATACAATGTTACAATTAATTTCGTCCAATCATATATCATTCTAGTTCACCTACATTGAGCTCTGTGTGTAGTGGATTACCCGAACCCAACTCCTCCACCAATTGAGCGATCATAATGGTTTTACGGTGGGTCATAAATCCCTCGGGTGGTCACACATTGCTCTGAAATCGTGGTCAAGTAACCAAATACAAGGTTCCAAATGTTTTGCTTCCATAACTACCAATGTACTCGACCATGTTGAATGCATTCGTCCATGTTTTGTAATTATTTTGTTTTTTTTAATTACAAATTATACTATAAACTTGTTTTAATAACAATATAGGTTTTGGTTTTAATTAAGTTATATATGTATGTATTTATTAATATTTTGTTTTTGTTTATATATATCAAATCCCTTTAGTCTTAAGGGCATGGTAGCTTCTTCATGGTAGTGTTCAATGTGTTGTTTGATATCATAGCTCATTTATCAGTGATTTTAAATCTGATTTGATGGACAGCGGTTATTCTAGGCATGCAAATGGACTGACTCCACTAAAAATCTCAACTTAAAGAATCTAGAAGTAGAAGCAACATGGAAGAACTGCAGCACTGAGGTTAAAAAAAATACTTATTTTGAATAGCCTATTTTCCTTAAGCAGAAGGTCTTTGAAAAGATCTAATAGGATTCTTATTGCTAGTCAAAACTATTGATACTATACACGTATATAATTAATCACGTACGTAATTAATCAAGGAGTGAGAAGTCTCTCCATTTCTTATGTGTAATCAAATTGTCGATGAAGCTCTTAACATATATAATTTCATTCAATGGAGTGATCCAATAGTCCTAACAAATGTATGGTATTAAAACTTATCCTTTCCACTCTGATCTTCAAGCATTGGCAATAGTTCACATATCAAATCTATAAAATTGTAAAACTTTCCTTTACCTCGATTTGGTTGGTTGAGCTCGAATTAAAGTCACTGCTATCAATTATTATTGCAAGGATCATGTATGGTACTTAAACTTTCTCGATGGAGTTGTTTGTATTCTCAAGCGAGTTATAGGTCTAGGAGTACCATCAATTTCTCTCGTTGAGAGAGTTTTCTTAATGGAAGGGAATATGGAATTTTTCCATGAAATTGATACAGTCAGCCTAGAATCATTCACAATTTGATTCTTTTGAAAAATAGAGGTTTAATGTGTATGAATTATTTGTCTTGATTATACATTATACATACCTAAATTTCTTAATGATCTCGGCTTATAATCTGTCATGTTTGACGCTTTAGCTAAAAAAATATGTTTTTTATGGGAAGACATATTTATTGGGTAGGGCATGTGGCTCTTATTAGTGGCTCTTAGCATTGGTGGATAATTAAAGCATCGAGGCATACGACTGGATGGGATCGATTGATGGCATGAAATAAAAATGTCCCTCATTTTTTCAAAAGATGGAACATATTTAACAGGAATTATCATCTTACAATAAAATATGCTTATAGCTAAAGGAGTTCTCGTCCTAAAGGGAAGCTCTAAGAGATTAGTATCAAACTTCAAAGGGCCCAATCAGAAGTAAACTAGAAAGACATTGCTGAGAACAGGTTTCTCATCTTTCTTCCAACTTTTTTCATCTCTCTGGCCCCACTTTATGGTGTTGTTTTATAATCTTATGAGAAAGAGGCAAAGGGACAAAGGGAGAGCAAGGAAAGAGATGGAGTCTAGTAGAAAGAGACATGGAAATGTATATAGGCAGGAAATTGAACAAAAGGGGAGAGGGGTTTGGAAATCCATATAGAAGTTTGGGAAAATATATAGGAAGATAGCACCAAGGGAAGCCTTTAGGGAAGTCAATGGAAGTGACAAGATGATCAAGATGATGAAGACTTTGAGGCTTTAGTAATTGAGATTCTAGGTAACTACACATGGCCATACAAATATTTTCATTCAGGCAATAAAAATGAATCTTACATTGAATGATCTTCTGGCAAGATTCAACATACAACAAGCATTTATATTATATAACAGTGGCAACTCACCGATCACTTATGGGAAAGTATAAAAATCAACAATAACCAGCTCCAACATTGAATTATGTAATAGTAACAAGAGCAGTTAGTTGGATTGAATGGCTACAAACACAAAATTTTCTCCTCCAAGTGGGTTATCACAAGTGTACAACAGCCTGATCCATAGCCTCTACAGTCTTCTCATGGGCATTAGTAATTCATTTAAATTTTAACATGCGGTCACTAGAAAATATATGATAGCCATGATATCAATAAGATATTTTAGAATTTTCAAGCAAATATGGTCGACCACATGACGAAGGATTTGAAGCACTTAGGAGAAGCAAGGTGGGAACAAAAACTTGGGAATAAGAGGGGAGGTGAGTGAATCAAGCAAGTCCCTTGAGATCAATCAAGATGGAAAATTTCAAAATAGACGCCACTCCCTTTAATCAATTCATCTTGGAAAATATCTATCGGATTAAGGCAGCAGCCATTGAAGGTTTGAAATGCTAGCAAAAAATAAGGTAGAACCATATTTCAATGAACTCGTGGAAGGCCTTCAAGTTGGTTCATGAGCCAAGCAAGGACCATCCTTTTTGTTATTTTCATGATATGCATTTTAAATATTTTATTCATGATCCACCCTTATGGGAATTGTGGTTCCCTCTTATTTCAACTCTTCTAAATTATTATAAAAATATTAATATATGTATAAAAGAAAAATTGGAGGAATTATTAAGTACTAAGAAATGGATAAGATAATAGCAGTCTTAAACCAACAGTTAATCAAGAAAATAAAAATAGCTTCATTGATTTGTACTATACATAAAATTTTAGGCCCAGACATCATTCTTTTTTTCCAGCTGATCAAAAAGAGAAACAAAATAGAGCATGAACCCAAGTGCAGGTCTTCCAGAAAATGTTAGAGAGAAACTTAAGGAAAATGGGTTAGACAAATGCATATTTCAGACTATTGTTGCCAAGAAGGATATGACATGCCATAGGAATATCTATAGGTTTAATTTATTCACTCCAGGGAAGAAATGAATTGCTAAGAGAATTGGAAAATCTTTATTTTGTCCTCAACAATATGTAACTATATACAGATAATGTAGTCAATGATTCACTTCCTATTGACAAATGGAACATGTTCAACAGTCTAGGATGGTGTAGATAACCTAGTAGCAGGACTTGCAAAGTCTACCAACCCACTAATAGAACAGGTTGGTCCAACCCAAACCAAACCGGTTTAACTCCTATTTAGGTTGACCCACCAAACAAACTAAATTCTCAAAACCCACCGAGTTCAAGCAAACATAGCTAGTGCAAACTAAAACCACCAAGTCATACAAAAAAACCATCGAGTCAAACTAATCTCTCTTGTATAGTCTAAAAACATTATTTTACTTGAATATATATATATTTTATTTTCATGGTGTCAAGTCTTTCCCAATTGATTCATGAGTCTTTGTTGGGTGCCAACCCAAGTTTGACTCTCTGGGAAAAATGAGTCGCATCCCAAGTAGTCTGGTGAGTTTGGTAAAGAATGATTGTTGTGCACCTAATCTATATATAAATGGTACATCGATCAGGAAATAGGCCCACATGAGTAATAAGTGAGAATTAGAATAAACAAAACATAATCTTAATATAATGCAGAAAAAATAGGATATACCATTTATATATTAGCTTAGGTATACAACAATTACCATATGTGTCAACACTATTGGTGGTCATGATTCGAATGCTTTTATTGTCCAAATTATCTTAATGATTTTAGTGTTTGATGTTATAAGAAATAAACTAAACAAGCACCAAAATTTCTTATATTTGTATCAATGTTATCAGGACCTGACTGAAGAACCGACTGACTTGGCTAGTCAGGCCGATTTTGGGAGGTTTCCATTTAGAACTAGCCTCCCAATCTGGAATTGGACAGTTTTGTTCTGGACTAACCCTGAATGGTCAAAGATGGTCAGAACCAGCTAGTTTGACCACTTTTGTATCAGTGCATCTTCATCCCAAAAAACGAACAAAAATAAAATTAAAAAAAATAAACAAAAAGCAAAAACCCTACAACTAGCCTGAAACCTAATTTTGATCTATTTAATGGAAAACCCCTTCTATCATGGATGGACTTATCCTGGATGACTTGTAGCTGCATCCACCACCACAAGATACATATAGTGTTGTTGGACCTTCAATGGAATCAAGACAAAATGCCAGGCATACCCACGCAAAGAATGTAAATGATCTAGATTCAGATGATTATGTGGTTTGATTTGATTATTTTCCTATATATTTCCCAATTCAAAGGACCAACATTACAGAAAGATTTCATTAATACTGAGGAAACTTCATAAAGAGGAAGACAAGCAATAATTACATGATCACATCCTATTTGAATGATAGAATGTGAGGTTCTGAACCCATAAGAGCAGTCCCTTCCTAAATGTTGCCAGCATTTTTCCCACTTCTCCATCATTACAATAGCTTGCTCATAACTAACTTCCAATCCAGCATCGGCATTGAGGCTTCATTCATTTTTTTTGCAGAAAGCCTTGGGTTTTTTAACTTAAAGCATGGACAACTAAACAAGTTTATAACTATTAACACCTGGAAAACAATGTCTTTGAATGTAGATGTACACAACTTTGAAGCATACAGTACACACACATTAGGATTTCAAATGGACATATTACATAGGCACCTCAGTGGAATATTTTTTTAGACACCTGTAACCTTACACTCTGAAGTCCTAGAAAATAAAACTTGGTTGTCAATTCTGAGACATCCATGTCCCCTAAAATAATAGCATCGACCGTGAAAATCCCATAGAAAAATTACACCCAGCTATGTACTTTGCAATTGGACAAAATGTCATCAAATGCAAAGCTTCCTTTAAGCACTTAGAAAATTTAAGTGCAATATTGTAATCACAAAACATGGCTATTTCACGTAGATTTACAGCTAGTGCCAATTCCAGGAGGTGCCTAGTTCGAATCATCCTGGGTGAGGTGCACTAATCTACGCCAATGGGTTTATTAGGTATGCCATCAAGGAATGTTGGGAAGCATCCCTTGGATTTCCCCACAAAGTTATCAAAAAAACACAAGGCTACATTACAAACAATACCTAGGAAATGTCAATTTTCTTTATACCAAACAAAATTAACCACCAAAAACTTAGATGTAGATGTTGAATATCTAAAGTTCTACTTAAAATTTGTTAATATTCAGCCAAGGAAACAAAAAATAAAAATACTAAGCATATATATTGTTGTCATCTCGATAAAAAAGATATTTTAAACCTAGTTGTTGGGACCAAGGGACTAAGAAAGAGAATTAAAAAAAATACAGTTATGTCCCAAAGCTGATTAGAAAGAAATCAAATGGTACTGCTAAATACATGATATGTTATATCCCAAAAGTGGTTTAGACATCTGCAAGCTAAATACAAAAAAATTTGGAAAAAATGCATCTAATGAAGAGTTTCAGTTGCAAAAGTATAGCATATATCTGTGGTATTGGATGCTTCTTGCATCAAAGTCATCAACAAATAATTGTGATGTAATCATTCATCTCCATTAAGATTCATGTCATGTAATTGTTAAGGTCACTTATATGTCGTTATACTCCTTTCGATGATAGTAGGGTCATTTAGATGTCATTACAGACATTTAGGTGCCATTAGAATCAATTAAGATCCAAAAGTGCTACCACATGAATAATCATCATTGACATCCACGTCGTCATCATCATCATACAATAAATCAACATCATTGTCGCCATCGTAGTCATCTTCAATTTCATCATCAATAAAATTGCAATAATAATGAGCAAGGAGCCCTACTACCTCACAAGAATGGATGATATAGTCTTTATCAAAACATATCCATACGCTCCATCATAATTATCATAATGCATCATCGTCATGTTATTAGGGCCAATCTCATGCCATTAGGGTCTATCAAATGTCGTTGGAGACACTCAAATGCCATTAGACAATTTAGGTGGCATTAAGGTAATTTACCCCTCATTAGGATTAATCAAGATCCAAAAGTGCCATGATTACAATCATTTAGGTGCCACTATGATAAATCAAGATCCAAAAGTACTATCACATGAATCATGATCATTGACATTGACATTGATAAATCTGACGTTATGTCGAACATTTTTCGAACACAATTCCTAGCTCTAAACCTACTGCAATTCCTAGAGTGAGCTACTTTCGAAATTTCTGGCATTATTCTAGGCGCTATACCTAGCTCTATACCTGGCGCTATGTTGGATGTTTTCTAGGCTCAATTCATGGTTCTATACTTTGCGCTATGTTGGATGTTTTTCCTGCTGAAATTCATGGTGCAATTCCTGTCGCTAATCCTGGATTAATATATGGTGCTATGATATTCAGGAAGTTCTTTCGGAGGCTATTTTGGGCATTATATGGGATGCTTTTTTGGATGCTACTTGGGATGTTAGTTGGGATGATAATTGTTACAATAATTAAATAGCAAGTAAATAGGTTATAACCATTAGTAATAATAATTAATTATTAATTATAGTTATGAAGAGAAATGTCTCTTCAAATATTCGATTGCCAAGCCATATTTAAGGCGACCATATCCATTGTAATCAATCATCCATTCAATTATTATATATTTATACATTCAAATTCTAAAGATGGAACAACTTCCTCCTTAACCTTAATATGGGCTAGCTTAAACTAGATACAGGCTGGCATATTACACTCAGATACGATGTAACATTGGTATCAGAGCGGATTCGCTCCTCCTACACTGAGCTTAGATTCGGCTCATTGACTCCTAATTCTCTCACTACTCCTTATTCTCACCACTCACTCAATCTCACACACTCATCGTCTTAATTTTTTCTCGCTCATCCTTCAACCATCCTCATGCCTCCTTCATTCCACGTTGTCTATACCATTCTGCAAAACCCTCCTTCCTCAGTCTCGGCTCCCTCTACGTCATCTCTTTTTTCTTCCACGCGCATTCTCCCCAACTCACGTTGTTGCTCCACCTTCCTCCTCGCAGCTCCCTCTCCACCTACATCACTACATGTTGCCTCTGCTCTCCCTTCTTGCCACTGCACTCTTCTGCATCTCTGCACTACTCTCCACATTGTGTTGCTCCCATGCCATCTCTCCACCCCATCTCCCTTCATTGCACAATCCTACCTCACCCACGCGCCTCTGCCTACTCCATACAACCTTCCAATTAGCCCCCATTCCATCTTCCTCCATCCATCGCTAGGCTCCCTTCACCTCGTGCGCCACCCCCACCTGCCTCTCCATCGCTGTCTTCCACCCTTGCAGTGCCCTCACCATACCTTCACGCTATTCCACTCCCCATACTCCTCCCCTTCACACCCCCTGCTTACATTTAACGCCGATCCATTCCTCACCCAGCAGGGATTGCACCCTCCTCTGTTAAAGGCCACCATCCTCTATCCCCTGCGTCCTCTCCCCGATGCCTTCATCCCCACCTTTACCTACTCACTCTTATCGATGCCTACCTTATCCACGTAAAACCTAATATTACATCAAAACAAATTTCAATAAAAA
The DNA here is from genome assembly GCA_001517045.1 of Pseudotsuga menziesii. Lineage (NCBI taxonomy): Eukaryota > Viridiplantae > Streptophyta > Pinopsida > Pinales > Pinaceae > Pseudotsuga > Pseudotsuga menziesii. Next base: position 181,806 of record LPNX010731906.1, on the reverse strand, counting down.
AAAATATTATATATAATAATATTATAATATTTATTTTATTAAAATTTTACTACCCAACTTTATAATATATATATATATATATATATATATATATTCCCCTTCACTCTATAAGCCAAAATAGAATCCAAGTACACACCCCACATACAAGGACCAATGCCATGGCGGAATTAAAAGACCAAATTGAGAAATTGGAGAAAGACATCAAGGCCCTCATCACTAACCAAAAAAGTTGGAAGGAAGAAACGAAAAATAGAAAGGCACTTAAGAAATAAATCAAAGATGAAGTTGTTCTAGTACTAGAAAGAAAATTTGATGACAAAATAGATATCATGAACGAGAAACAAAAAGATTTAGATGACAAGATGAGTGTGATGACACATAACATAAGCACCATGGCACAGAACCTGAGCATCATGACACAAAACTAGAATACAATGATAGAAATGTTACAAAAACTAAGGTCTAGTACAAACCATATCAGCAACTCGAATATGTTGGACCATTATGTCAACAAAAATGAGAGCACCAAAATCAATCAAGACAATAAACAAGACAAGGAGACATAATATCTTAGGGATGACCAAACTACCAATAATATATTTGGTAAAAATAAAATTGAGCTCGACCAAGACCATAATGAGAGTCAATCCAATGTCGTTGACAATAAGGATGATCCACACAATGACAAAAGATGGATCCTACAATATGAAAAGGAATCCAAGTCAAATAAATCAGATATCATAGATTCATCTTCTACCTCAACTGCTCTAACACCCTAGAGAAACCTAATGTAACACTATCTAGTGACTTCGAGTGTGAGAAGTCTCAAGAGATGGCACTTCTAGATATAACTCATAAGGATAATAAAAGGGGAACATTAATTGATGGCATATTAAGTATCGTGGGAAAAGTGATTTCTCAAACAAAGTTTGATATGGTCAGTCAGAAAAATATTCCTTGTATTCATGTACATGGAAAACGGCACAACAATAAGGGAAATTGACAAACTATTGTGTAAAGACCAGCCACATACCTAATACAAGTTCTAAAACAAAATACATAAAGGAAGTAATGACGTTGTTTCAGCACAAAACAAGAATGAAAAGACGACAACAATAATCTAAGGTTTGAGGGCAAAGCTTTCCTAAGGGGAAGACATTGTTACAACAATAAAATAGCAAGTAAATAGGTTATAACCATTAGTAATAATAATTAATTATTAAATATAGTTATGAAGAGAAACGTCTCTTCAAATATTCGATGGCCAAGCCATACTTAAGGTGTCCATATCCATTGTAATCAATCATCCATTCAATTATTATATATTTATACATTCAAATTATGAAGATGGAACATCTTCCTCCTTAACCCGGATACTGGATGGCGTATTACACACGGATACGATGTAACAATAATTGTGATGCTAATTGGGACGCTAATTGGGACGTTAACTGGGATACTAATTAGTGTAATTGAATAATGCCAACTTTTAAAAAGGGATGATAATTGGGATGCTAGTGTGGACGCTAATTGAGACGCTAATTGGGATTCATATTGGGATGCTAATTGAGACGCTAATTGGGATGTTAATTTGGATGATAATTAGCGTCCAAAATAGTGCCAACTTTCAAAAAGGGACACAAATAATGCCATTAAAAGCACAATCCCATGAAAACGCATCCACTTTGTCCAAAAAATGATGAAAATACACTAAAAGTGACAGTGGACGCTAAAAAGGAAGCTAAATGAGATGTTAATCATAGGGTTTTGTAGTAGTGAATTATCTATTTTCTTAGCTTAGGATGTCTTCATCACTCCACTAGTGCATGGGGGACATACCTAGGGGACATATTCCACTTATTGCACCTCCATGCATGATTTTAGTTTCCCTAGGGACCATGTCCTATAATTTAGGAACCCACTCTGACTGCCACTAGCGGTCTCATTTAGTTGACCTTGGTAGCTAATCAGTTATGTTTAGCTATGCTCCAGTTACCATCAGTTAGATCAAAATCAGTTAGCCTAGTGTCATTTTGCATGATTAAAGGGAGTGTGGGTGCCTTTATTCACCTACCCTTATCAGTTATCTGATTGTATACTAAGTTTAGTTATCCGGAGTTGCATTAGTGAGCTCTAGTGGTGATTTTCCCACACTGATTTAGCTCCGGAGTCAATCCGAGTTGGTATATTCAAATCCTATCTTAGGCATTCTAATTATTCAATATGTATAACCATTATATTACATATTAACTACTAATTCATGAATATAATCATATTATTCCAATTTTGTCTCTATGTGTGTTCAATTTTTCCATGAGTAATTGATCAATCTATGCTAAATTTTCTCTCTTCTTCAGCCTTCTCTTCCTATTTGAATTCATGCAGGTTGATGATGTTATGCTTCATTGAATTTAACAATGTATCATACACTACAAGAAATTTGACTTTTAGTGGGGGATATCTTCTGCCTCCAAAAGTCACTTTTGAGTGCGGTTTTGGATTTGGAGGCGGTCTTTACAAAACCGCCCCTAATAGCATCGATGCTAAAAAATTTGACTTTTAGGGGCGGCTTTGGAAGAGATCAAAACCTCCCCTAAAAGTGAATTTTGGGGGTGGTTCTAACGCCCCCCCCCCCCCCTAAAGTGAATTTTAAGGGTGGTTTTAAACCCTCCTCATAGACAGTTATGGGGGGGCGATTCCAACCCCCCTCATAGACAACTATGGGGGGCCGGTTCCAACCCCCTTGTAAAAAGAAGTCCTTATTACAAACCTTTGGGGTTGGTTATAAACCACCCCTGTAGGTACCTACGGGGGCGGTTTCAAACCCCACCCCATAGGTTCCTACAAGGGTGGTTATAAACCCCCCCTAAAACTCTATCTTACAAACCTTTAGGGTGATCTTAACAAAATCCCCCGAATAGAACCGACACTAAAATTTTGGACTTTTAAAGGTGGTTATGGAAGAGATCGAAACTGACGCTAAAAGTGACTTTTGGGGCAGTTCAAAACCCCCCATAAAATTCTTTATTACAAAACTTTGGGGGTGGTTCAAAACCCTCCCTAAAAGTCTTTATTACAAAACTTTGGTGGCAGTTCAAACCCCCCCCCCTAAAATTATTTATTACAAAACTTTGGGGGCGGTTATAAACTCCCCTCGTAAGTTCCTGCGGAGGTGGTTCAAAACCCCCCCTAAAACTCTTTACAAACCTTTGGGGGCGATTGTGAACCCCCCTCATATAAACTTATGGGGGGGTTTAAACCCCCTTCGTTGTAACATACAAGGGCAGTTTTGAACCCCCCTCATAGTGACATATGAAGTCAGTTTAGAACCCCGCTTATAGCAACATACAAAAATGGTTTGACACCCCCCCTATAGCCATAATAAATCATAATAAAATGTATTTTATTAAAAATATCAATATTGTAATATCATTAGGGCACGAAGGAATCGAACCTTCAAGATCCTGCTTGTAAAGAAGGCGCTCTTCCATTGAGCTAGAACCCTTTAAGAATTGGGGAAAGGGGAAATATTAACACCAAGATTGCATCATTTGTAATTCTAAGAAAAGACTAAGAATCCCAACATTGTTTCTGACTCAAGAGCCCTAAGGAAGTAGTCTGAATGAAGGATCATAGAGACAAATAAGGATCCCTATTGTGAATTGTATATAAGTAAACAAAGGATAGACCCTTTGTTTAAAGGAGGCAATTTGCATCCAACCTAACCAACCAATAGTTAGTGAAAAATGTGTCCAAGCAAGCAAAGTCTTCATTAACTAAGCCTTGCTCAACACTTACAAAGAAAAGAGAATCATTAACAAGGTTATTATTAACCATTTTGAAGTTGAATGCCTCAAATCTACAATACAAGCAGGCAAAAACAAATATAGATAAAGAGTTTGTGACCTAATAGATTGATTGATGCAAAAGAAACTATGGGGATAAGGTAGAATCTATTACCTATAGACATGTGGGATTGGAATTTTCAAGTGCTTTAGATCAAGTTGCACATCTAGCATTATGACGGTATCCCTTTTTCTAGGCAACTAACTAGTGTTAGACACATTATTCATGCTTCTAGTGTCTATTATCCTCCTTGGTGGTTCCCCATTAAGACCTAATTTCAATGGTTAGAGTAAATTTTGCAATTATAGTTGTGGTCTAAGTATGGTTAGAGGGGTCTTCCATTGGTGCCTTGTGATGTTTTCATTATGCCCAAGGATGAAGGGAACTTTATCCATTTGATTGATGTCGTGACTTAGGGCAATATTCTTGCAGCTAAGTGGGTGGTGCAATGCTTGGAGGGTTATGCTCCTTAGTATATTTTTTTTCAACATCAGGTGATATCTATTTAGTGTTTTAGTCAGGTTACTGTTGTTTTTTACTGCTTCTTAATGCATATGAAAGCTAGGAAAATTCCTAGATATGATGTTTAAGGTTGCTTTCATGCCCAAAAATTGAAAATGATGTGGTTTCATTGTTGATTTAACCCATAGGAATGCCATATTTGAAACAGATGTTGGTCCATTGCTATTTGATGGTTAAACAAGGCTGAAACATGCCCAGGTTGACCAAGTGTTAAGAAATGCTTCTCTTGTTACCCATATTTGGAACAAATGCCCTTACCATTGATTTATGGGTAGTTTTATCATTTACTTCCCTGTTATGGTGCCCATATCTATAGATGAAGTGGTTGTTTCATGTTATGATCTCAATAATTGCCCATACTTAGAGGATAAACCTTCTTACTATTGGTTTCACCCATATTCTTGCCCAAAACTACATATCTAGAAACAATATGGTTGTATTGCTACTTTTACCCACTGGTCCATCTGTCATCCCACAATTTCAAAAGATGTTCTTTTGTTGCTGAAGATGTTTTGTTTTGTATCCCTACTAAAACAAAAATATAAATCAACACCTATAACCCTCGTACTATCAACTTTATGATCTATGGAAAGTTTAAAGAACCTTCAACTTATGTCGCCATATCGTAAAATGAAATCTCATCCAAACATGTGAGGAGAAGCCATGTTTTGTACCCTCCAGCCTTGTGTTAGCGTGAGAGCAAACCCATAAAAATTTCCTTTTCAAGATGAGTATATAGATTGTATAGTTTCCTTGATTATGTAGTGGAGGTTTTCATTTATAATTTTAGCATAAGCCTGAAATGTCTAACCTATGATCACATAATATGTGGTTTTGAGAGCTGCTAGTCAAAAACATGTTGTACCCATTTCCCTATTCTGGGATCTTATAGGAGAAAAAAATTGTTATTTGATGTTACATAAGAGGAAACATGCTCTAACATCCATTTTCATGTATCTCTCAAATAATGACTTTTGCACACCTAAAAGTGATATTCTCAAGTTGAAAATTGTTCATGCTATTTGTAGAACAAAACTAGAAGAACCATATAAATCACCTTATGCATGACACCTCAAGGATGAACATAGGTCATTTGAGTTAGGGTCCTCCATTACCAAGACAAAAGCATCAAGAAACAATTATCTATGTCATCAAGAAACTGCCTTTCAAATACAAGAGCGCTCATAACTTAAGGATGCAGACCCTTTGATATTTGTTTTTTCCAAAATGGCTCGCTCAAAGCAATCTAATTGACAAGGTTGCATGTTATTAAGTTTCGTTACATAGTTTATCTCATCCAAACTGAAATTAAAATCTATGAACACTCCAACAATGGCATTGTCGTCCCTCCATTTTAGTTAACAACTACACAAACAAATTTGTAGCATCTGCATATGCAAAGAAACAAGGCATCTTATCTTAGGTGCACCCAAAGTTATGGCCTACGATGGAAACAATGGAGGCTCTTCCCCCCTCCATATCTTGCATTAAACTTGAAGGATAGATTTTGTTTCATTCAATGTAGCCAGATAGGTCATAAAATGAAAAGAAAGAATATAGTTCCCCATGGATTCCTGTAGATCAATTGCACCTGGGAAAGACAAAAATAACACCCTAGAAGACTACTTGGATTTGTAGTAAGTTTATGAACTTCTAATGGCACAAACTTTTCATTGTGTAAGTTGAAATTCTTCATGAAATGATGGACTGCATAGAGAAGAAGATCTTGGGTTCAATGCCTACAACAAATACAGTCCATGTTCCTTCTAATGATTATAACAAGTAGGGTTTTTAATTTTCCAATAGAAGTTCGGAACAATAAATATAGTCATCAAAAGGGGAGTCATGTAAAGTGTAGAGTTTCAAGGATGCCAAACATTGGTGTTTTCACTTAGGATTAGTTTTCCTCATATGAATTGCTTAGACATGAAGAGAAAGATATTAATCTAAGTTTTAAGACTTAAAACTGAAACAAACCAATAATCTGTTGAAATCTAACTGCAATGCTTGGGACAAACATGGTTAGGAACTTACAAATGATGTTCAAAACATTTTTTTTCATGAAAGTGTTATATGGTATATCCATAGGAGAAATAGGTTCCAATATAATGTAATATATGGGAAAAAAGCATAGGTGTGGGGTTTGAAGCAAACAATAAAACGTTAGAAACCAAAATAAATCTTTATGTATTTGCAGTGCAACTTCAAAATGTTATATATGGTGTATAATAATTGGAACTTGTTTTGAAGAAATAAACTTCACCACATAAATGCCTATTATAGTAATGAATATTCAAATCACATCAACAATAATGGTCTAGAAGTGCAATAAACATGTTCCTTGATTATTGACTGATAGGAAATAGATGAATGGGACTCCAGAAATGTGCATATAAACATGTTCAATGATTACTAAATATTGAGGAATAAACTAATAGGACTCGAGACTGCATCCTCAATGATTTCAAAAGAAGAATAATTCAATTATTTCTATGATTTTTTGTGAAAACTTAAAGACACTCAAGTCGATAAGTATGTAATGACCCAATTCGAAAAATCCAAACAAAGGCAGAATTTGGGGAAAATTTGTCTTGACTAGTCTTGACTCTAGGGGTTTCGAATGGCACAAGAGTGTCTTGAATTTGGTAGGGACTGATATGGTAAATATTAGGACCACTCAATGGACTCTCTGATCACTTTATGATAGGTTATAGAGATCTGCAACTCAATTTGGGAACATTGGTAAAAATGGTAAAAATACTAGTAATGTGTGGTGCAATTCCCCCTAGGGTGTGAGCAGAATTGGATCTCCAAATCCTATACAAACCTCCCAAATTTTCAAACAGAGTATGGGGACTGATATTATAATTCATTTAATTTCATTTTTTTTAGTTAGGAGGTCTACAACATAGATGTAAAGCTTCATATTCAAATGCATAAATTCAATGATATTTGCTTAAGGGAAATTACATGTAATAGCTTAACTTTGACTCCCATATTGTATATATAATGGTTCATAATAGAGAATAATGAATGTATACCATTGACAACATATCAATATCTCACTAACAACATATAACATCAGAACCAAATAGCAACACAAGTCTGATATACAACTCCATTGAAATGGGAAACCAACACATGGAAACTAGTCACACCATAGCTTGGAAATGTGGACATTTGCATATGTGTTTCTGATAATTTATACTTACATAGAGTATGGTAGACATATTACAGAGACATAAATCATTCACCTATGCTTGGGCATCAACTGGACTCAACAAGGCGCAACCACCATTCACATAAGTGCGCCATCATAGAGAAATATGGAAATATTAAAGTAGGGATTGAGAGAATGGGAGGAGAGATGGGTCACGAACACTCGCAGCCTCCTATATGTAATAACAACACTCCATTAAGCTCCAAATTATAGGTTAGGGTGGTATCCCCCACAACCAACTTGGATGATAATATCACTCTGTCAAAATTACCTCACTAGCAGGGTAAGTGAGCACTCAACGTGCAATGGACAAGCTAGTGCTTTCCAAAATGCCAAAGGAAAATTATCAAATTATCAAAATATATTCTCATTCCTCGTGAAATATTTTTATAACCATCCTAAGGTACTCCAAGTTTGAATTCCCTCCCATAGGCTTCCTCCAACCAATCCATGATTTTTAGTAACCTCCATGACACTTGTCCTTCTCCTCAACCCTTCATCTTCCTCTAAATACAAATTGCTGCCACCAAACCCCAAGTGCACCCTCTTGGAGGCTATTTTTAGCCCTGACATGTCATATTGTCATAGGTTTGAAATTAGGTCTGATTTGTCATAGAATCTTCCATCATTGTTGTCATAAAACGCAGGGAATCTCTCTCCAAGTGGCACCTAGTTTCTTCCCAACCTCTTCCTCTTCCATGGGGATTTATTCATATTCACCTATTCGAATCCTTGGGCTCATTATATGTTACTTGACACCTCTTCACCTTCCAAGAATGTTCCATTATTCATAATTTCGAATTTGGGGTTAAGTCATGACATGTGTAAGGAAGAATCTAGCCACCCAAGGTCTCCATGAACCTCCAAATGTCATTATGAAGAAATTCCAATTTATTTTCTCCATATTTATTATTTGTATGACCCAATTAAATGTTTAAATTACAAACTAAGGTTATATTGGGTCGCATAGCTCCCTTATTGAAATATTTAATGCATCCTCCCCAACCTATGGAACTGGTAGGTGGGTGAGACATTGCTAACTAGTAGTCTCATTGGGATGGGGACATGACAGTCCTCCCCACCCAATATTGTGTGTCCTCAATCAATGCCAAGTTTGGATTCTGCAAAATGTGTTCCTATTCCCAAGTGGCTTCCTCACTAGGCAAATCCTTCCATTGTACCAAGTATTAGTTTATTGTTCTGCTCCTTAACCTTCTTTCCCTTGTCTTCAATATTTTGTCTGGAATGAGAACAAGTTGTCCTTCATCATCCAAAGGAAGTAAAGTATCTGAAACTTAAATATGCTGACCTATAACCTTATTTGGACATGAAACATGAAATACATTATGAATTTTACTTCCTATGGGAAGCTCCAATTCATAGGCCACTTCTCCAACGTTTCGAATCACTTGTAGGGACCATAAAACCTTGGTTTGATTTTTTCTGAACCTTTACCCTTTATGGTGGTTTTTTTGTAGGTACAAAACCTCAAATATACCAATTCATTCACTTGGAAGTGCCTCTCCACTCTATGTTGGTCTTCATAATGCCTTTGCTCATTTTGGGGAACCTGCAAGTTATCTTTCAAAACCTTCAAAATTTATTCACTTTCTTCAATCCAATCCTTATCCTTTGGAGCTCTACTATCACCAAAAATGTGGTCAGTAAAATTGTATGCATCATAACCATAAAGTTCTTTGAAATGAGACATGCCAATGGACATATGAAAAGTAGTAATGTAACAAAACTCACCCAAATGCAACCATTTTATCCATGTGTTTTGTTGCCCACTAACATAGTTCCTCAAGTAGCATTCCAACCATAGATTCACCCTATCTATTGGGTCATTAGTTTGTGGATGATAGCTTGTGCTATGTGTCAAATTTATCCCCACCATTTTGAATAGTTCTTGACAAAATGCACTCAGAAATCTATTATCTCTGTCACTAACAATGCTCTTAGGAAGCCCATGAAATCTGAAAACTTCTTTGAAGAATAGTTCATCCACTTGTGCAGCATTGAAATTGGTAGTAACAACAAATAAATGATCACATTTAGTGATCCTATCCACCACTACAAATATGAAATCTTTACCAAGTACCTTAGGTAAACCAGTGATGAAGTTCATGGAAATGCTCTCCCTTTTTTTGTTCTGGAATAGGAAAGGGGTGTAAGAGGCCAGATGGATGAGTGTTCTCCTCTTTATTTTTCTGATATGCGGGGCATTCATTAACACATTTCATAAAATCAGCCTTCAACCCTTTCCATGAGAATCTTTCCTTCAATGTTCGGTATGTTTTGAAGAATCGGGGTGACCTCTAGAGGAGAATCACGAGCTTTTTTTAAAACTTTCTCCTACAAACTCGAAGTAGGGACCAAATAGACTCTATATTTGTAGTATAGGTTTCCTTCCAACACCTTATACCTATCATCATGGTTAGTACCATCAAAAATTTCACAAGAAAACTTATCCTTGGCATACTCTACTTCTAATGTGGATTTCCAATTTTCTGTTATGTCTATTAGAGAAATAGAAGGTCTTCTATATAAGGCATCAGCTACCACATTATTCTTGACCTTCACATATTCAATATCAAATTCAAATGCTTGAATCTTACTAATCCACTTTTAATGTCTTTCATTTAGATCCTTTTGAGTGAGGAAGTACCTTAAGCTGTTATGGTCAGTTTTGACCACAAATTTGTTTCCCACCAAGTATTGCCTAAACTTGATCAAAGCACGCATGATGGATAACATTTCTTTATCATAAATGGAGTAAATATTCCCATGTGGATGTAGCTTCCTACTCTCAAAATCTACTTGGTGTTTTCCTTATTTTAGGACTGCTCCAATTCCTTCTGGTGATGCATCACATTGCAAGACAAATGTTTAGAAAAATAAAGCAAGGAAAGAATAGGACATTTTCTTATTACCTCTTTCATTCTTTGGAAATTTTTTTCAGCCCCTTCATGCCATTGGAAAGCATCTTTCATTTTCAAATCAGTGAGAGGTGAAGTTAGTTGAAAGAACCCCTTCGCAAACTTCCTATGGTAGGTACAAATTCCAATAAATCCTTTCAATTCAGTGAGATTTTTAGGACGAGGCCATTCTATAATGGCTTTTATTTTATCCATATCCACCTTCACACCATATTGACCAATGATGTGTCTGAGATACAAGAGCTCTGTCAAACCAAACTCACATTTTGACAGCTTAGCAAACAAAGATTAATCATGCAGAATTTTTAATACCACTTCTAGATTATGCAAATGTTCCTTCCATGTTTTAATGTAAATAAGAATGTCATCAAAGAAAACTAGTACAAACTTACGAATTTTATTGTGGAATATATTGTGCATGCATGATTGGAATGTGGCAGGAGCATTTAACAAGCCAAATGGCATGGAAACAAACACAAAGTGACCATAGTGGCATCTAAAAGCAGTCTTTGGTATGTCTTCTTCCTTCATTTGAATTTGATGATAACCAGATATAAGGTCAATCTTTGAGAAGAACTTGGATCCATGGAGCTCATCCATGAGCTCATCAATCCTTGGGATGGGATATCTATTCTTCATTGTCTTCTTATTCAAAGCTCTAAATGAATGCACATTCTCAAAGTTCCATCCTTTTCCTTGACCATAACAACTGAAGAAGCATATGGGCTAGAACTAGGCCTTATTAGACCCAACTCCAAGAGTTCTTTAATGGCCTCCTCAATCTCATCTCTAATCCTTTTGGGGTGTCTATAGGGATGCATTTTGATAGGTTATGTTCCTATCTCTAACTTGATGATATGCTCCACCACTATGTCTGGTGGTCTTCCTGAGGGAAGGTCTCCAAAAACCCTCTCATACTTACTCAATAATTTCTCTATCTCCTTAGGATGCTTGGAAACCTTCAAGTGAGTTTTAGAATATGTAATTGAATATTCAACATCGCATTCTATGTCTCCATGCCTCAAGATAGACCTCATACTGTGAGAGGACACCACTTGATTTGGGTAAGTGTCCATTCCCCTCAACAAGATGGGTTTCCCTTCCGAATTCTTGAACCTCATTTCAGGGAATTTATAGTTCATTGTATGCTCCCCTAAATAATACAACCATTTTACTCACAAAAGCACATTTGTATCAGCCACATTCACTACATAAAAATTATCACTGATAGTATCATTTCCTATAGTAACTTGAATCTTTCGAATCCATTTAGTGCAGTCCATAGAAGTGTTACATGGAATGATGACTGTGAAACCATCAAAATTTCCAGCTTCTAAATTTATCCTCTCCACCAAGGATGCATATACGAATTTATGAGTGGCTTCACCATCCACTAGAACCGTGACCTTTTGGCCTTGTATGTTACCCTTGAGCCTCAAGGTGTGGAATCTAGGTAGACCTGAGACTACTGCAATTTTTCCCATCTCAGGAGTGGGTTGTTATTATTTGTTGTTTCATACCCCTCTTCTTGGAATTCAAGTTGTGCTTCCTTCTCCTCCTCCCCCTCTTCATCATCTTCAGAGAAAAATTCAAAGTAGTGTGCCTTCCCCTTTGCACACTTATTAATAGAATTTGAATGCAATTTAGATCTTCAAGTAGATAGTTCAGAATTATGATTGCAGTAAATGGAGAATGAAGATACAAATTGAAAAAAACAAACCACACAGGAAATGGATGAGTATTTCTCAAGAATTTACAGTATCATTCACAATAATTAAATCTAGAGTTTACATAGGAAAAGAATTTGAATGCATTAGGTAGCAATTCGAATCTATCCACTGGATCTAACTATATCTAACTGATCTTCTAACTCATGGTGTCTTAATCAATATTGGAGTCCAACATATCAACTCCCAGATGTCCAACAACTCAATCAATCAGTGATAGCTATTTAACTCACTGCAACTGAGTGTGGTAGGTGGGAAAAGGCGCCTACTCCACATGCAGCCATGCATAACTAGCGCTAGCTAACTGATTGTGAACTAACTGAAAGTAACTGGGGGATAACTAATACTAACTAGTTCCAACTCCAACTAACTGGAGGAGGTTGGTGGTGGGACTCCCTATGGCTCCTAAAATGTAGAGATTGGTCTAAGAGGCGCCCAAACTGATGGATGCACATGCAGTAAGTGGCAGCTAACCTCTAGCAGTGTTCCCCGCACTCTGGTAACTGGTACATGTGGCCCCATTAGGCCAAGTGGACCCAATAGTACTAGTGGAACCAATTAGATAATTAAGGTTTCTAAGTTAGGATAAATAATCTAATAGAAAGTATGATCAAGGGAGGATTAATAATCCTAACACCCCCCCTGAATCCTAACTTGGACAACTATTGGCCCTAGTAACAAGACCATAGGTCACCCAAATACAATCTAAAATAAATAATGTTTCTTAATACAACTGAGGAAAAAGGTAAAACCTCATGGAACCCCCCCCCCCTCAAGATAAGCAGAAATCAGGAAATATAAGTTAAAAGCTTGCAAAATATTTTGCTACAATTTGCAGCAGTAATGCAGTATTCCGGTTCTTCTGTGCAGAAGCATCCTAAATATATGCATGTGAACCTCTGAATCCAAACAAAGTGATTATTTCTAGATGAAACTTCCTCTTTGAAAGAATAATAATGTGCCCAACTGAATCAGGAATATAGACAACTGCAGGATGAAAAATTGGACCCATGTAGAGCAGTTGAAACCAACTAATGAGAGAGAAAAGGTGCTTGGGAATTCGAACAATGTGAGGAACACCCAAGCAACTGATATATTTCAGCCTTGAAAATCAAACCATGTGAGGAAAAATCAGCCCCAATTGTTAGGAGCAAGTGTCCAAATAGATGCAGAATGTCTCCAACTTTACTAGTTATGTGAAGAGATGAGCATGTGATCAAAAAGGTTGGTAGAGAAGCCCTGGGACTGTGGAGAGAGAATGCTTGAGCTCCATAATATAATATAGCTTCATAAATAGCCAATATTTCACAAAATCTAATATCATCAAACTCATAAGAGAGAACTAACATCGAATCCTAAACATCAAAATTGAAGGAGACTTGCGGTGCTTGATTTGTCACACCAAAGTTGATGAAACATGTTACAAGAAATACTGTAATCTCTTGAATCTTAAAAGCTGAACCAAATATTATCAGATTAGAAAATAAATAAGATATAAATAGGTTCATATCAAATCCAAAACTGTGAAGTGAAATCAAATCCCCAGCAGCAATTTTGAAGGAGACTTGTGGTACTTGATTTGTCACACGAAAATTGGTGAAACCAGCTACAAGCAGTACTGAAAGCTCATGAACCTGAAATATTGAACCAAGTAATATCATATCAGATCCAAATAAGATAATATCATATCCAAATAAGATCATATCAGATCCAAATAAGTCCATATCAGATCCAAAAGTGTGGAATGAAATCAAATCCCCAACAACAATTTTGAAGGAGACTTGCGGTACTTGTTTCTTCACACCAAAATTGATGAGAACAGATACAAGCAGTACTGAAAGCTCACGAACCTGAAATATTGAACCAAGAAATATCAGATCAGATCCAAATAAGATCATCAGATCTAATAAATTTCATATCAGATCCAAGAGTTTGCTCCACCGAGATGGTAGATGCACAATTTTCTCCTTCTTCAAAATTCTGAATATTGGTGCATGCAATCATGTAGGAATTTGTTGGAAGCTCAAGATCAATGAGAGTGAATGGATCACTCCTACAATATGAAATTATTTCCAAAATATCCAAATATTTGCAAAATATAATATCAGCAAACTCATGAGAGAAAACTGACATCAAATTCTCGACATAAATTTTGAAAGAGATTTTTGGTACTTGTTTCTTCACACCAAAATTGATGAGAACAGCTACAAGTAGTACTGAAATCTCTTGAACCCTAGAATGAAGTAATATCAGATCAGATCCAAATAAGATCATATTAGATCCAATAAATTTCATATCAAATCCAAGAGTGTGCTCCACTGAGATGGTAGATGAATAGTTTTCTCCTTCTTCAAAACCCTGAGTATCGGTGCATGCAATCATGTAGGAATTTGTTGGAAGCTCTAGATCAATGAGAGTGAATGGATCACTCCTAAAATCTGATATTATTTCCAAAGTATCCAAACAATTACTTATCTGCACACCAGCAACATCATTAGAGACAGAGAAATCAAATTCCTCTCCCTATCCTGGAGCAATCATTGGTAAACAATGCACAGAATTTATAATAGAAGAATCACTGGAGAATTTTTGCATAGAATGGAAGGAAATATTTTCTTCAATATAAGAGATTCAAATGTCTTCTTCGAGATCATCCATGTGAGGAGATGAGATATCATAGATCTCATACACTTCTAGAGCAGCGGGAAAAGGAGTCACTCCAAGGAGACTTTCTTCAATCCGAATTGACTGTGAGGAAGATTCTGATTCTTATTCATCTTGAATAAATTCATCAAGGAGAGTAGAGGCCGAGACTTTTGAGTAAAGAACTATTGTGGTTCTGGGTGTGCTCTCCAAATTGCTATAAATATTCTCATTGTGCTTCCCAAAGGTTCTATCTAGTTTTGTCGATATATCTTTTGGAGATTTTGCAAAATCATTAAGGTAGCACAAGATTGGAGACCTCCAAAAAGCAATACATATTGTTTCATAAGCTCTATCACCATCATTTAGCCAATCATTCTCATATTCTTAAGACTCTTTACCAAGTCCCATAGATACCTCATAGAGACCTTGCCTCTTCAGAGATGCAATCATCTTCAACTTCCATTCTGAATATCTTGTGGATGGAGTAAGAAGAGGAACTTATAATATCGAATCCATATGAAGTTGAACCTGCAAAATATCACTGCAAAACTAAAAGTATTTGAACTATGTTAGAATCATTCTTTTACTGTTGACATGAACATGTTTTTAGGGTCTGTCATGCCCTCTCCGCTCCTCTGAATAAATTCAGAGCTAGCAAATCATCATAGGGGACTTCTATGGAAACCGAGTTGCTTCTAATGTTCGATGGGGAGAAACAAGCATGAAACCTGCCTAAGAAGGCTCTGATACCATATTAGAATTTGAATGCCATTTAGATATTCAAGCAGATAGTTCATAATTATGATTGTAGTAAATGGAGAATGAAGATACAAACAAAACAAAACAAACCACACATGAAATGGATGAGTATTGCTCAGGAATTTACAGTATCATTCACAATAATTAAATCTGGTGTTACAATAGTTTACATAGGAAAAGAATTCGAATGCATTAGGTAGCAATTCGAATCTATCCACCGGATCTTACTGTATCTAACCAATCATCTAACTCATGGTGTCTCAATCAATATCGGAGTCCAATAGATCAACTCCTAGATGTCCAACAACTCAATCAATCAGTGATAGCTAGTTAACTCAATGCAACTGAGTGTGGTAGGTGGGAAAAGGCGCCTACTCCACATGCATCCATGCATAAATAGCACTAGCTAACTGATTGTGAACTAACTGAAAGTAACTGGGGGCTAACTAAGACTAACTAGTTACAACTCCAACTAACTGAAGGAGGTTGGTGTCGGGACTCCCAGTGGCTCCTAAAATCTAGGGAATGGTCTATGAGGTGCCCAAACTGATGCATGCACATGCAATAAGTGGTAGTTAACCTCTAGCAATGTTCCCCACACTCTAGTAACTGGTAAATGTGGCCCCATTAGGCCAAGTAGACCCAATTAATTAATTAAGGTTCCTAAGTTAGTCTAAATAATCTAATAGATAGTATGGTCAAGGGAGGATTAATAATCCTAAAACTTATGTCTCAGAACCCAAGGTTGTTGGCATGTGAAACATAGATTCTTTCTTCTAAGTTATTATTTGCTTGGTCCTCATTTATTTTCTTTGGAAAAAGAGTCCTTTTTCCATGGTTTCTTACCTTCCTTGAACTTGCAAGGGAAATTTGGCTTGGGGGGGTATTTGGTTCTTAGCAACACATTCTTTAACCTAAACTACGGCAATAACACTGCGGACAAACTTATACCAGTTATGAAGGTTCAAAACAATTAGGAAAAGGTGGAGAATACCCTAATTGGAAAAACTATGGTACATTTACCATGCAATCAATACAAAAAAATTTACTCTTATAAAAGAAAAATCGAAAGAGTCCAAAAATGAGGTGCCTACCTGTTAAGTGTTGAATAGATGCGGGCTTGGTTGGATGTAATGGCTCCAAATGTCTTTATGTGATTGACTATTGGGTTAAACAGTGTTACATAGGATAAAAACCAAATAAACTCACTCGTTTATATAGAAAAACAAACAAAAAGGTCATTAATGCGGTTGCTAGATACTAAATGCGATGGTTGGAAAATTAATTGTGGTTGGTGGCAAAAACGTCGTTTGGCATGATACACTTGTTGATTGCCGCAAAAATAATAGTAACGCTGATGTCTGTGATATTCTCTTAAAGACTCCAATGATATCGATGATGTTTATGTTTTTTCTTGTGACTGTTTTAGCGGACAATACTAAGTCTTTTCCGACCATCTCGGCGACAACTCTCTGAATTCCTTCGATTGGCTTTGTCGATGTTCATTCTATCAGGCAGTTTAACTTTTGGACGTGACCGTATCGGTGGAAATTTCTGAGTTGGCCCAAACCTTGGCAACCTTTAACATCGACGACATTTACCGAATTCCTCCGATCATTTCGGCAGTGATTCGTTATTCACTTTCGATAGTGTCGGCAAGTTTCTTTGAGTTATGCCGAAACGGGGAATGCAAAATCCTTGCTTTCGATCCAATTGTCATGTTTCGGAGCAACTGGTTGAGTTACTCTGATATGTCGAAGAAACTAGCCAAGTTACTTCGATACGTCAGAGGGAAAAAGTAAGTTTTACTTAACCAAAACTTCGTCTGCTCAAAATTTTGGAAAAACGTAGTGTGCAGGATGGACTCCCTTGAGTTGGAAAACTAGTCTAAGCATGCTTTCAAACAAAAATAAAAGGAGGGGCCCTAAAATGTAAAAAAAATGGGGAAGCAGTTGCAGTAGCAACATGATTGTCTCTTAATGAGTAGACATCCACACTCCAAGTGAAAACATGTTGCTCTACTTGGAGAAGTAATAAAGTAATTTATAATATAAAATGCAAAACAGGAAGTAACGCAGAAGAAGCCTTTACCTTTTCCAAGTGTCACAGCAAGGTTGCTTTCACGGACTCATGCATAAAGGTATAAATTCCTGATATAGGTGCAGATGATACAAGCTTACTTCCTATACCTCTTTATAAGCCTGTTGTACCCAAAATCCAAGTAACCACAGTTGAAATTTTTAAAAAATAAGCACTAGGAAACACATCAGTCCTAGTAATCAGTAAAATGAAAAGTTTATAGGGAGAATTTTTTACTTTAGAAGAAGCATACCTCTCTCTGACATAATGGACCCCAAATTATGAAAAAGCAACCTATGACCAATAGTATGACAATGAATTATTGTCTTCACAGTATCTATTGGATGCAACCAAAGGCTTACAAACATTCCAGCCAATGCACCTGCCAGAGCATTATTTCCCATTTTAGGAAATAGACTCATGGAACTTGTATGTTACAAATGAGTGTATATTTTCAAAGACTCCTCACTTCCAAGAGGACATGTTACCTACTTGCTTGTATTTTGTAAATGAGTGTCTATTCTCAAAGACTCCTTGCTACTAAGAGGACCTGCTACCTGTTTTATTGATCTATCATCAAATTTACAATTTCCAGACTCTTTTCCCAAAGTAGAAGAAATAGGTAGTACAAATTCCTCACTGCCAAGAGGACATGTCACCTGCTTCATTGATCTATCATTATATTTACATTTTCCAGATACCTTTCCCAAAGTAGAAGAAATAGGTAGTACAGGATCCTGCAATGAATTGTTGGAATTTAATATGTACTTCATAGATTGGTGAAACCTGGATGGGGTTAACATAGCTGACTGCCTAATAACACTAGTAGTTCCCCTTTTTTTCGAGTTTATATGTAGGCTATTCATTGAATCTGTAAAATTGTTGTAGTCTTTGTCTGAACCTCTATTGAGAAGTTTGGAAATTTTTTTTGGTGTCAAATCTACTATTAAATCACCTTTCATAAGTATATTTTATGTGTTATTTGCTACTCTATGCTGATAGTTTTATTATATGACTTCCAAAGTTGTTATATTCCCATGGAGTGCATAGCTTACCACTGGAAACTCACCTATGCTTCTAATTCTTTCGATATATCTGATGAATCAAAAGCTTCCCAAACCACTGAAGCTTTTATAAGCACTCACATGGACTTTTCAAATTAGATAGCAATCCTTTATCAAGACCCCTAGGCCATTTTATTCTTTCCCCACAACCATATTCTTTGCCATCTTGGGAAAGCAAACAAAACCTAGTATCTGGAATAAAATCCAAAAGATACTTCCAACATTCTTTGTAGAACAAGGATCAAATAAGAGACTATGTGCAATGGATTTCTGAACTTGAAATTTACAAGAGCTATAGGTAAAACTACTCGCTGATTTCAAATCCAAAATACAATGTCCGTGACTGACTAAGAACTTTGTTGCGTCATATTTTTCCAACACATATGGAAACAATTTCTCTTCCCAAGAATCAATGTCAATGGTATTAAATATAATTCCATTGAAGTCATCAGTATATATGTTTTCTTTAGAACCAGTATTTGATCCTAAATTTCCTGAGAGATGTTATGTGATAGACTTAGATATTGAGCAAAAGAAACTCTTAGAATCCAACCCAATATTCCTTCTACTAAGCACATTGTTGAATTGAACCACAAGATAATTCTCATCCTAGTTCCAGTAAAGTCACTATGCAATTCCCTTAACCAATTCTGCTACAGCCCTTGACTGGACAATGGAAATGAAATTTTCTAGGTCACTATCCAATTGCATTTATTGTCGTCAGTCAAAAAACAAAAAAATGTGATAAATAATAGAGAAGTTTGAATCAATGTTAACACTTGATCTATCCAGTACATGCATTGTCGATTGATTCCAAAAACATGAATCTGAATGAGAAAGAATCCCAATCTTTAGAAAATAAAGCACCCAAGCCATTTTAAATAGTGCTCAAGTATGTGTGTTGCATAAAGAGTGTGAAATTATGGTCAATGCAAGGGAATAATACTGAGCTTTTCCTATTGCAGTTGAGTAATATTTCCAAGCATTTGATGGAGTCATTTATGGAACCTATCATAGTTGGCAGCATTTTAGTTAAAATTATATGGCAGATAGAACAAATGCTATATTAATACAAACTTGTTGGTATTTTTTTTCAGCATATTCTTGTCGCACATTTTGAACAGAATCAAGGGAAGTAGTTAGCATAGTAGTATAGGTCTGTTCCATGCAGATTGTGGCAAAGTATCCGCAGATCCTTCATCACACAGTCACCTAGAATTTTGTAGCAACAAATCATTGACAAGAAATCTCGTGTTTTGAAGGGATAAACCTAGTGTAAAATTTGAAAACTAAATCTGGATGCCTAAAATGGTTGGATATCATAGGTTTTCTATAGTCTAGGCCCTGGGTCATATCCTTTTATCATATGTGTGCAAACTTTGCAGCCGAAATCCTGTTTAATGCATCCAGGGCATAGGGGGAGGATGATTTCACACTTCAGCAGATAATACAAATACAATACCAAAAATTGGTTTATGAGTTCCTTCAATATGTTTCAAGATATCAATCCATACTTATCTCATTGTTTCGTAATAGAACTATGACTAGCAAAATACTGTTGCTCTATGGAGGGTGGCAGTCATTATTGGAAACAAGGCAGATGGGTATTTCTGGAGTTGAGCATGAGATGAGACAGATTGATGACCTTCTACATAGTCGTGGTGGTAACAATCAATGAATGTGTTCCAATAGAATAGAAGGTTTAGCTCCATTAGGGTATAATATTTGCAAGAGATCAAAAATAGACTTCTAAAGGTTTGGGATTTGAGTGGAAAACTATTGTATTTGAGATCTTAATTTTGTCACAATTTGGAAATGAGAAACCTTCTTTATGTTGTAGATGGACATTTATGTTAAATTTATAAGCCTCCTAGCCTTAAGGGTTTCCAATGAGAATGTATAATTAATAATTGGGTGTTATGTCTAAGGATATATTACTCCCACAACGGTTCTACATCTTCATGTTGATTTGCGACGGTCTTGTAAATAGCTGAGTGAGTATATTGTTTTAAGAGAATCATATATGTAGCTTCTTGGGAAAATTACTGAAGGAGATTGGTGCATTCTACAACATGCTCCTTGAAATTCTGATTCAAATCCTTGAAAGGGGCTTCATGGACCCTTCTTGCTCCCAAATCCTTTAGTGCATGCAGGCCCAATAACAAGGCCTCATACTCTGCTACATTGTTAGATCATTCAAAAACCAACTTATAAGAGTAAGATTTGGTACCTCTAATGGGGGAGATTATATACACACCTGCGCCAGCACCCGCTTTAGCCATCGAGCCATTGAAATACCTCTTCCACAGTCCTTCGTCCTTTTGCGTCTTTTCCAAAGCTTCCAGCTCGCTAGCCTCTTTTTTATCTTTTTGTGGCACAACAATTTCTGAGTTGCAAGGAGATATATCATTGAAGAAAATAGAGGACCCCAAGTTCGTGTCGACAGCATAAACATGATGGATGTCAGGTTGAGCCTGACTGCTCATGACATAAGGAACCTCTTCTCACTATATAACCTTTTTTTTTTGTTCCGAACAGGAATTGTCGCATATGTCATGTCCATTTGCACGCTGCCTTTCAGCTTTGAAGTCCAAGACCTTGACAGCAAAATACCAAACTTGGGAGGAATGTCGGCCATGAGGACATCCATGACCACAATTTTAGACAGCAACTTATTTAAAGATACCACCATGTCTTTGATCAATCCCAAACATTTTACCCTTTTAGAATCAAAGGAATACAGGTCTTTATAAGGCCTTGTAATCTCCAATCCCAGGCTTTCCACCACTCCCTTTGGAATCAGATTGTGTGAGGCTCCTGAATCCAGCATAGCATTGTGTAACACCATATCATGTATATTCAAGCTCATGTAAAAGGGGGGCGCCTCCTCGTCATCGATGTCCATGCTGTCAATATTAGATCCCATAATGATAGTAGGTTTTTCTTCAGTCAGTTCTAAGATATCTGGGTGAGCTTCTAATTGATTTGCAATCATCTTCGTTATAGTGTCCTTGTACTCTTGATTCCTCACTAATTCATTGAAAGGAATCGATACCTTTAGCTTAGCTAGCTCGTTTTGGAGATTAAACATGGGAGGGGTTTTTCCTAGTTCAACAGGTGCCACTGGCTCCAACTCTCTCACATTACTATTCCCCTTTTCCACTTCTCTAGGTGCCATCGGTCCCTTTTTTTTTTCATCTCCTTTCCTCAGGCCAGTCTGACTACTAGAAGGTTGGTCTGGGTTTAATCCTCGTTTAGGTATAGCAACTTCGCCAACAGATTCATCACCTTTCTTATGTATAGCAACGTCTCTACTTCTTAACTTGATCTTCCTGGCATCATCTATAGCATGCATATACCCTTTATGATATTGCTCCAATTCCCCTGTCAGGGTATTATCATCCACCTGAGCGAACATATCATGTTCCTCTTCAGTCAAGTAGATCTCAGAGTCCAAATCATCGAAATGATGGATATGATCTTTGGTGGACTCAGCTTCATCTTCAGCAACCACATAGTTTTCAGGGAAAGGAGGCTTGATTGGCTGTTCTTCTTGGTTTCTTGGATTCCTCACATCCCTTGGTCTAATAGGTTGGAGAGGGGAAGGGACTTGCCTCCTAAAATTAGGATTCCTTATCTGAGGTTCATTCTGCTCCTGGTTCGTCGGCTTGGCCTCCATTGTTAGCCTATCCATCAATTTTTCCATAGTTTTGAGCGTCATCTCAAACTTCATATCACTGGATGAAGAAGCGGAAGTAGTGGGATGTGCCTCTTCTCTACCTTTCCTTCTGTCAATCTCTGCCCTCGGTTTAATTTTTCCACATGCCATCATATTGACCTCTACTTCTAGGGCATTAGTGAACATGGATGGGAGGGTGTTTGAATTCCTTTCTCTCAATAACAAAGCAAGATCAATCAAAGGCATCAACGTAATGAAGTTTAGCCGCCCCGGGCGAAGGTTTGATATCGGCAGGTATCAAGTTATAGACCCACATGAATCTGCTAGAAAACTCATGGACTGATTCAAAACCTCCTTTCTTGAGATTGTTGTATTGAGGCAAGACCTGTAATGGGATTTGTTTATCATCCCACCTTTCTATAAATATGGTTTGAAAACCAGTGAAGCTACGGATAGACCTAGGTGGCAAATCTTTGTACCATTTCTTGGCTTCCCCAAACAAACTCTGAGCGAACAACCGCATTTTGACATCCTCACCATCCACCTCTTCCAGGTCGATGAAGTCGTCGAACTTATCCACATGGTACCTTGCTGAGACGTTTCCCTCCCTATCATAGAGTGCGATTCTTTGGGTGTAATTCATGGGGAGGTCATGTAGAACCAGAGGTAGGGCTAATGGGGAAAATATAGCAGCAGCCATTGGGGTAGGGTGATTAGAAACAGACAAGGGGTTGGGAAACTGGGTTTTCTGAAAGATATGGGCTATCTCTTCAGGTTTTGGTGGGGTCTCTAGGTTCAGCCACCAAGAATAAAGAAGATAGGACTGCAGTGTATTAGGGCTAACCCCAGTTCTCCTTAGGTCGGATTCAAATTTAGATTTGGTTAGTAGTCTTTTATCCCTAACCCCCCATTCGGGTTCCGCTATGCCGTACAAATCTTGAGATGACGAAGTATCAAACAATGGAAAATCCAATTTCTCTTTATTTCTATTCCTAAGTATTCTTTCTGGATTATCCACACTTAGTAAAGTTTCGGTATCAGGGTTACCTCTCGTGCGGATATTTCTGGAAGACAGGATATCTAGTGCGATACTAGTCGAAGCAGGTATGGAGTCACCAGGACAAACATACAGCCTTCTCGCGAATTTAGAAACTTATGTTTGCCCCTAGAAATCTCTTTCTTTCTGATCACTAGTCTCCTCAATGGAGTCACCTTCCAGAATATTTCAGTGGAGTCGCCAGGGAAAATGATAAAACCTTCTTCACATGTAAGAATCTATGTTTTCCCAAAGAAACTATTTATCCTATGAATCTTTGTCATTCTTCCTGGGGATGATATTCAATCTCATCCCCGACAACAGTGACAGTTTATTAGCACTAGAATTAATCCAAAGGTTGCAGAAGGCTCACTCCCAAGTAATAGCAGAACCACTTTTGAAGAGAGAACTGGCCTTCTGCTCTTCCGAGAGGGATCTCTCACCAAATGTTAATGATTGCAGATATATACAAATGAAACTATAAATTGTTTGTAAAATTGGTTGAAACAAAACACATAACCATTGGGCGATGGAGTCAATATATACAAGTGATTTCAACACAGGGGCAAGGTAGCCACTCGATCACAGTCGATTCATAATTGTCTAGTGGAAAGGAAGAACATGAACATACCATAAACACAAAGCATTGAAAAATGAGTTATGTATTAACTTTAGAAGAAAACTTTGGTGAATACCTAAAACAACAGACGGAGCATAGCCAGTATGAATTCCTAACTGTTATACACTAAGTTTCAAATATGAAAGAAAACAAAATGGAAGAGATAAACTTGAAAAACATTCACATAAGAAAGGAAGCAACAAACTGCAAGTGCAAACGACACATGAATCCCTGTATGAAAATGTCAACCTCAGCTCTGCAATTATATTAAAATTCTCTTGAAAGACACACACAACAAAATTACATTAGTTTCAACACTTTCTCCTTCTTCAGGAGGTATATTTATAGCATTTTGGATCTCCTAGACCGACATCTGGGAATCAAAATTTGTTACAACAGAAGGACATCCTCTAACCAAATCTTAGGTGGCACATTGGTTGTGATTTGTATGAAACGAAAAATAATGAAAAGTGGAATACAGGAAGAAATCAGCACAAGAGTATCCCAAACTCCCATCTGGCAGGTGATGACTGTAAAAATTTCCGTGAGAAGTGACCTTTGGGACGGGCACGCAACGCAGAGAAAATTTCCCGCATATTATCATTGCCACTTCTACAGGTGCATTTTGAGTTTGGTTGACCCATATTTTTGAATGACTCTCCCTAAATCAGGACCAGGCAGGGTCGCAACTGCCATGTCATATCCGTGTGCTTTGAGCTCCATCATTTTCGGGTATGAAGTCTTGGGGACCTTGGAGCATGCGACTTTAAAATCAAACAATAATTCAAAATCACTGGTCAATTTGTCAAAAAATACCCTCCCTGAAAACGATTGTTGCATATCTCCAAACTTGCTGTGGTCCAATCAGTAGTGCACTAGGCACTCCCAATACTCCTTATGGGACATTAAAGGGCCCTTTTCTTCACAGAAAAAGGGGAGTCCTCTGCTTACCAGTGGTTTGAATAGCCTAATGACTTCTTGGACTTTGTGCTCAATAACTTCTGTTTTGGCCTGCACAGTCTCCAGCATCTTGTGCTTATCCACTACCTTTTGAGCTCCGGAGACAACAGCAATCTTGTTTTGGATACTGTATCAGTTGGCAGAATCATCTGACAAAGAGCTCAGGAAGGTAATGGCATTCTCTGCTATTGCCAAGGGCCTTTTCTGTACTTCTCCTAATACTGTCAGGACTTGTTTCTTGGCTTCCCCCATAGCAATTTCCTAGTCTTCAATAAAATCTAGGTAGGGCCGGAACTTGTTAGCTTCTATGATGATCTGATCCCAAATCAAATGCCTAGTGCCTTGCAAGGCAAGTTTTCCGACCACCTGTTGGCTCAACTTGGCATTTTGTTGAATCAATTCTCGACATTTCTCTTCTATATTTTCTCTTCCTTGTTTCTCTTCGCCCCTTTCTTTTTCCAGTTCCTCAATCTCCTGCTTCAGTTTAATGAGCTATGTATCTTTTAGGCCTATCTTGGACATTTCTCTAGAGAGGGAACCGGTTTCTATCTCTCTAGCCACACCCGTGGATTGAATTGCACTCTCCACACTTCTTCCTTGAAGCTCCTTTTCCTTCATCGCTAACCTGGCTTTTAATTCTGCATCGCTCTTCTTCAAAAGCTAGAAGTTTGCTTCCCACTGCCTCTCCTTTTCTTCGAGCTTCAGTAGCTTACCTTTTCAGTCAGTAAGCTCAGCATTCAACGCCTCTTTTTCTTTTTCGAATTCAGCCAATTCTTCCGCTTGAGCGAGCTGGGTGGCAAGGATTTTTAACTTCTTTTTCAGGGTCTAGATCTCCTTCTCTTTATCATCGAGCAATTTCTGAGCCAAACTCCCTTTCTTTGCAGGTCCTTTTATTTGCATAGCTTCATTCTGTAAATTATTGATTTTGGTTTTGAGTGCTTTGTTCTCCACTCTCACCTTCCTTATAAGATTTAAATTTTTCGCATTATTTTGCTCCAGAATAGACATCCGTATGGTAGCCTTGAGTAACCTGGCATTCAATATATCTCCAGTCTCTTTGTTGCGGTGTATAATGTCAGTAGTGGGAACCTTTGAGAGGTTCACACCGACCTCTGACACCTTTTTCCCCATTGCCAAAGCTAAGCTAAGGGTGTCAGTGGCATGATCTCTTATAGTTTTCAGCGCCACATTGGGGTAAGTCAACCGCGATACCTCGCTATATAGTTCTGTGGTATCCTTGAAAGTTTTATCAGCCCTCTCTCGGTAAGATCGCATCTAGTCCTCTTTGGACGCATGCTTGCTTGGAGTCTATCCATCAAATACCTACTCTTGTATTTGCAATTTGGCTGCCTTGGGTTCTTCCTATTGTTGTTCCTTCATTAAATTCATCTTCTTCACCTGTCCCTTTGCCTGGACCCATTTGACCTGCACCAATTGTTGTCCCTGTTCTACTTTCTGTTTCTTGGGCATCCTGGCTGTGTCCATTTCTTCAATGTCCATAGGCTCTAGCTCTCCCCTTTTCATTGAACTTGTTGATAGTTGACCAGTGATGAGAATCCCCTGACTATCGCAAATACTGTATCCAATTCTCTTTGGGGAGAAACTACCCCCTGTAGCTGTGAGCCAGCGTCATGCTCTGTGCTAGTATCCATTGGGGCAGGATTAGGGAAATCGTCCCAATTTGTTGCTTCTCTAAGTCGAGGTACTTCAGTGTGTTCAAAAGGTCTGCATTTGTGAGGTTTCCTCCTTTTGGAAATCACCTGGTGAGGGTCATAATTTATCGCTTGTCCCAGGGAAAACTCCATGCCTCTAAGCAAGTTGGTAATAGGGGGAAAAGCATCCCTGATTCTAACTGTGTATGGTATTAATTCCCATGGAAAAATCAAATTTGAACTTTTCTTAAAGTTCAAGAAGTGTTCTTCTTCGACAATGAGTCTTTGTCGGATCAATTCTGGGGAGAAAACCCAGGTAGTTAGAAAAGCCGGCAGGATGTAGGGTGGATGTACGAAGCCATACAACCTTATGGTCATTCCAAATTCTGTGAGGAACCAGTCCCCCATCTTCTTTCTATTTGACAGCTGCAGGATTTGCCTCATCTGAGGAAACACCCTAGGTAACCTTTCTTGAAAGAAGAGTTCGTATATTTCGGCCATCAATTGGTTCATGAATTTACAGTAATCCGTGGCCATATCAGCAGTGATTTCCAGTTCTGGTACTTGTATGTCCTCCTCATTGTAATCTATAAGCATCCTCAGCAAAAAGGACTGGAATCTCAACATTCCAGTGCCATGGAAATTCGCTAACTAAGAATGGATGTTCTCAGCTAGGAACTCATCAAATTTAAGGCAACAAGATTGATCAGATTGTCCAGGCAATTTAGGTTCGGTCGGACAAGTACTTAAGATGAACAAAAGACTCAACAATGACTATGGGACATAAGTGTCAGTATCTAGACCTAGAAACTGACTGGCCAGGGATATACACCACTGAGTTTCTTCATTGAATTGGTTGAGGTCAATAGGGTAAGATAGGTCGATGGGTTCACCATTGGGTTTAGAACAGGCCTTCAGGAAGGTTTCTTTACTTTCGTCTGTAGACTCTCTAAAACAACATATAATATCTTCTTCTCAGTAGTCTTGGGATATATGGATGAATTCATCTAAAATATACAGGGTTTTGCAGATGACAGAAGCTTGAACTGAACAAAGGAATTTAGACTTAGATTTATTCATAATAACACCTTCGATAACAAAGAAATTGTCTGCACACCATTAAAAAAATTCAAGGCAATGGGGGGTTTGGCCGATAGAGAAGAAGTGGAAGAAATATTTAAAAACACCACAGATATCTCTACCCCGGTCCTTAAGAGTTTCCAATTTTCCTCTGGCGGTTTCAATAGCTTCTCCCACCAGGATGGTATCAAAAATATCGATGTTTTCATCTAACAAGCTCTCTTCTACCCTCCGACCTGCGGCCTCAGGCTCTACATTATCTCTCACCCATACCACTTCTATTACGTCCATTTTCAAATAACACTGAGGGAATATCAAGGGCCTACCTTGTTCTGTAGCACAGTCTCCTGGTTGGTCCGGGTTGGTGCTCTATTTGCGGTTGGATATTCGATGACTTCGAGGTTTCAAAAAATACAAACCTTTACAACTTCATGTGGACCCCTTTATAGCCTTCCACACAACATGACCTTTGTTCCCTTCCCAAGTGGCTTGAGCCATAGATATTACTCTTCGTGATCTAAACCATAGATATGTGAGGCTCTTCATGCTACATTTTCCCTACTTCGCGCCTGTGCAACTCAACCATCGATCGAGACCGACTTTCTTCACAACCGTTGATCTAGGTGGACCCCACCATTCTATGCGAAGCGAGGTTCTGTTTCCTTCCATGCTGATCAGGATTGTGAAATGAACTATGACCGTGGATTTCCCTCTGTTCTCATAGTGACTGTTGATCTGAGTATCCCGTACCACTTTTCGCAATCCGAAATTGTTGCTTCGTCCTTGCTAGTTTGTGATGTGAAATCACTTTCAACCACATATCTTCTTGGGTACCATTCTCGACCGGTAGATGCATCCATCCTTTAAACTATTTCGCAATCTAAAAAAGTGGCTTTGTTCGGGCATGTTCGTCATGCGAAATGGTTTGACACCGTTGATCTGCCCTCTAATCAACCTCGGCCTTCGATCATGATTCCCCTTTAACGCCTTCATTGCACCCAACGTTTTCTTCTTTACCCCGCTTCTCTGATCCACAGACTATTTTGTTGCTTTCAACATTCACCACCAAGGCTTATTCCAAAGGCTAAGTACTATATTGTGTGTGCCATCAGCCCCTTCTGCGAATACTACGCTACCATCCCAACACTTCTCGACGAGGCTGAAGTACGCGAGTATCACTTATGACCAAAATTTAACAGAGTGTTAACAACTGGATCCACGAGGGATGCTATCCTCCCAGTGAGGTAGCAAAGAACCCATAGACTAGTCACCTTCTCCATTGAAAACCTCCTATTATTTTACTGCCTGAAAGAAAAACAAACTTTGAAAGAATGGTTACCTCTTCTTATCACCACAAATTTTTCTCTCTCATCTGCAAAAGCAATATCCATGGCAAGTTGGAAAGTTTCTCCAACATTCATTAACCCAAACGGCATCTTTGCATACATGAATGTACCCCAAGGTGTGGTGAAAGTGGTTTTTTCTTGGTCTTCAGGAAACACCTTCACCTGATTATAACCGGAAAAACCATCCATAGTGGATATCCTTTATGAGCCTACCAACCTCTGCAAGATCTGGTCCATCTTCGGCAATGGGTGGTTATCTTTCAAAGAAACTTTGTTCAAATTTCTGAAATCTACGCATAGCCTTATCTCCCCATTCTTTTTTCGAATGGGAACCAAATTAGCTACCCATTTTGAAAACTCGGAGTTATATTATCTTTGCATCAAACAACCTTTTTACTTCTTTTTCAATAATGGGTACTAACTTCGGATTGATCCTCCTGAGTTTTTGCCTGAATGGTTTTTCTCCAGGTTTAATCGGAATAGTATGTTCTATGATGGAAGTGTTATACTCTTTGAGATCTTCATAACTCCACGCAAACACATCCGTGTACCATCAAGTTCACATACCCTTCTTTTTCTTTAGCCTGTAGTTTCTTGGACAATTTTATAATTTTTGGGTCATCTTCAGTGCCGATATTTATATCTTCAATGGCATCGGTGGCGGGCTCAACCTTCGGATCTCTGGCTACATCATTTTGGTCAAAAAGAGACTCTAAAGGGATCAAGCCCCTGGGAATATGATTGCTTTTCAACTGGACTATATCCCTGCCTCCCAAGGAGTCCTTCAGTTTTCCCGTCCCAATGGCTTCTTCCTCTCCCTTTTCAAAATCTAGGAAGTTTTCGGGTCAGCACCACCTTCATCAATGTGAGTGTTTACGAACTCACTAGACATCTCTTTATCTTTTGGTGGGGTCTCTAGGTTCAGCCACAAAGAATCAAGCAGATAGGAATGCAATGTATTAGGGATAACCCCAACTCTCCTTAGGTCAGATTCAGATTTAGATTTGGTTAGTAGTCTTCCAGCCCTAACCCCCCATTCAAGTTCCGCTATGCCATACAAATATTGAGATGATGAAGTATCAAACAATGGAAAATCCACTTTCTCTTTATTTATATTCCTAAGTATTCTTTCTGGATTATCCACACTTAGTAAAGTTTCAGTATCAAGGTTACCTCTCATGTAGATCTTTCTGGAAGCCAAGCTATCTAGTGCGATACTAGTTGAAGCAGGTATGGAGTCACCAAGACAAACATACATCCTTCTTGCGAATTCGGAAACTTATGTTTGCCCCTATAAATCTCTTTCTTTCTGATCACCGATATCCTCAGTGGAGTCATCTTCCAGAATATTTCAGTGGAGTCGCCAAGGCAAATGATAGAACCTTCTTCACATGTAAGAATCTTTGTTTGCCCACAGAAACTCTTTATCCTCTGAATCTTTGTCATTCTTCCCAGGGATGATCTTCAATCTCGTCCCCGACAATGGCGCCAGTTTGTTAGCATTGGAATTAAGCCAAAGGTTGCAGAAGGCTTGCTCCCAGGTAATAGCATAACCACTTTTGAAGAGAGAACTGGCCTTCTGCTCTTTCGAGAGGGATCTCTCACCAAATGTTAACAATTCCATATATATACAAATGAAACCATAAATTGTTTGTAAAATTGGTTGAAACAAAATACATAACCATTAGGCGATGGAGTCAAGATATACAACAGAAATAAACAGAACTTATGCACGAAATTTCAATACAGGGGCAAGGTAGCCACTCGATCATATTCGATTCATAATTGTCTGGTGGAAAGGAAGAACATGAACAGACCATCAACACAGAGCATTGAAAAATGAATTATGTATTAACTTTAGAAGAAAACTTTGGTGAATACCTAAAACAACAGATGGAGCATAGCAAGTATGAATTATGAACTACTGTTATACACTAAGTTTCAGATATTAAAGAAAACAAAATGTAAGAGATAAACTCGAAAAACATTCACATAAGAAAGGAAGCAACAGACTGCAAGTGCAAACGACACATGAATCCCTGTATGAAAATGCCAACCTCGGCTCTACAATTATATTAAAATTCTCTTGAAAGACACACACAACAAAATTACATTAGTTTCAACGCTTTCTCCTTTGTCAGGAGGTATATTTATAGCATTTTGGATCTCCCATACCGACATCTGGGAATCAAAATTTGTTACAACAGAAGGACATCCTCTAACCAACTCTTAGGTGGCACATCGGCTGCGATTTGCATGAAACGACTAAACAATGAAATGTAGAATACAGGAAGAAATAAGCACGAGAGTATCTTATACTCCCATCTAGCGGGTGATGACTGTACAAAGTTCCGAGAGAAGCAACCTTTGGGACGGGCGCGCAACATAGAGAAAATTTCCCGCATATTATCATTGGAACTTCTACAAGTACGTTTTGAGTTTGGTTGACCCATATTATTGAATGACTCTCCATAAATCAGGACCAAGCAGGGTCGCAACTGCCATGTCGTATGCTTGTGCTTTGAGCTCCATCGTTTCTGGGTATGAAGTCTTAGGGACCTTGGAGCATGCGGCTTTAAAATCAAAAAATAATTCAAAATCACTTGTCAATTTGTCAAAAACGACCCTCCTTGACAACGATTGTTTCATATCTCCAAACTTGTTGTGGTCTAATCAGCAGTGCACTAGGCACTCCCAATACTCCTTATGGGACATTAAAGGGCCCTTTTCTTCACAAAAAAAGGGGATTCCTCTACTTACCAGTGGTTTGAATAGCCTGATGACTTCTTGGACTTTGTGCTCAATAACTGATGTTTTGTCCCGCACAGTCTCCAGCATCCTGTGTTTAGCCACCACCTTTCGAGCTTCGGAGACAACAGCAATCTTGTTTTGGATACCGTATCGGTTGGTGAAATCATCTGAAAAAGAGCTCAGGAAGGTAATGGCATTCTCCGTTGTTGCCAAGGGCCTTTTCTATACTTCTCCCAATACTGTCAAGACTTGTTTCTTGGCTTCCCCCATAGCAATTTCCTGGTCTTCAATAAAATCTAGGTAGGGTCAGAACTTGCCAACTTCTATGATGATCTAATCCTAGATCAAATTCCTAGCGCCTTGCAAGGAAAGTTTTCCGACCACCTGTTGGCTCAACTTGGCGTTTTGTTGAATCAACTCTCGTCATTTCTCTTATGTCTTTTCTCTTCCTTGTTTCTTTTCACCCCTTTCTTTTTCCATTTCCTCAATCCGCTGCTTCAGTTTAATAAGCTATGTATCTTTTAGGCCTATCTGGGACATTGCTCTAGAGAGGGAACCGGTATCTATCTCTCCAACCACACCCGTGGATTGAATTTCACTCTCCACACTTCTTCCTTGAAGCTCCTTTTCCTTCGTCGCTAACCTGGCTTTTAATTCTGCATCACTCTTCTTCAAAAGATGGAAGTCTGCTTCCCACTACCTCTTCTTTTCTTTGAGCTTCAGTAGCTTAGCTTTGCAGTCATTAAGCTCGACATTCAACACCTCTTTTTCGCTTTCGAAGTCAGCCAATTCTTCCGCTTGATCGAGCTGGGTGGCAGGGATTTTTAACTTCTTTTTCAGGGTCTAGATCTCCTTCTCTTTATCATCGAGCAATTTATGAGCCAAACTCCCTTTTTGTGCAAATCCTTCTATTTGCATGGCTTCATTCTGTAAATTGTTGATTTGGGTTTTGAGCACTTTGTTCTCCACTCTCACCTTCCTTAAAAGATTTAAAGTTTTCACCTTACTTTGCTCCAGCTTGGACATCCGTATGGTAGCCTTGAGCAACCTGGCATTCAATATATCTCCAGTCTCTTTGTTGAGGTGTATAATGTCAGTAGTGGGAACCTTTGAGAGGTTCACAATGACCTCTGACACCTTGTTCCCCATTACCAAAGCTAATCTAAGGGTGTCAGTGGCATGATCTCTTACAGTTTTCAGTGCCACATTGGGGTAAGGCAACCACGATGCCTCGCTATATAGTTTTACGGTCTCCTTGAAATTTTTATCAGCCCTCTCTCGGTAAGATCTCATCCAGTCCTCTTTGGACACATGCTTGCTTGGAGTCTGTCCATCAAATACATACTCTTGTATTTTCAATTCAGTTGCCTTGGGTTCTTCTTGTTGTTGTTCCTTCATTAAATTCTTCTTCTTCACCTGTCCCTTTGCCTGGCCCCTTTTGACCTGCACCAATTGTTGTCCCTATTCTACTTTCTGTTAGGCTTGTGCATGTTGGCCGTGTCCATTTCTTTAGTGTCCATGGGATTTGGATCTCCCCTTTTCATTGAACTTGCTGAATAGCTGACCAATGATGAGAATCCCTCAGCTATCGCAACTACTGTAGCCAATTCTCTTTGGGGAGAAACTACCCCCGGTAGCTGTGATCCAGTGTCTTGCTCTTTGTTGGTATCCATTGGGGCAAGATTAGGGAAATCGTCCCAATTTTCCATTTCTCTAAGTCCAGGTACTTCAGTGTGTTTAAAAGGCCTGCATTTGTGAGCTTTCCTCCTCTTGGAAATCACCTGGCGAGGGTCATAATTTACTGCTTGTCCCAGGGAAAACTCCATGCCTCTAAGCAAGTTGGTAACAAGGGGAAAAGCAGCCCTACTTCTAACTGTGTATGGTCTTAATTCCCATGGAAAAATCAAATTTGAACTTTTCTTAAATTTTAAGAAGTGTTCTTCTTCGAAAATGAGTCTTTTCCGGATCAATTCCAGGGAGAAAACCCTGGCAGTTAGAAAAGTCGGCAAGATGTTGGGTGGATGTACGAAGCCATACAACCTTATGGTCGTTCCAAATTCTATGAGGAACTAGTCCCCTATCTTCTTGCTATTTGACAGCTACAACATTTGCCTCATCTCAGGAAACACCCTAGGTAACCTTTCTTGAAGGAAGAGTTCGTATATTTTGGCCATCAATTCATTCATGAATTTACAGTAATCCATGGCCATATCAGCAGTGATTTCCAGTTCTAGTACTTGTAGGTCCTCCTCATTGTAAGCTATAAGCATCCTCAGCAAAAAGGACTGGAATCTGAACATTCTAGTGCCATGGAAATTCGCTAACTGAGAATGGATGTTCTAGGCTAGGAACTCATCAAATTTAAGGCAACACAACTAACTGGATTGTCCATGCAATTTAGGTTCGAGCGGATAAGTACTTAAGACGAACAAAAGACTAGACATTGAATCTGGGACATAAGCGTCAGTATCTAGATATAGAAACTAACTGGCCAGGGATATACACCACTGAGTTTCTTCATTGAATTGGTTGAGGTTATTAGGGTAAGATAGATCGATGGGTTCACCATTGGCTTTAGAACAGGCCTTCAGGAAGGTTTCTTTACTTTCGTCTATAGACTCTCTAAAACAATGTATAATATCTTATTCTCGGCAGTCTTGGGATATATGGATGAATTCATCTAGGATATACATGGTTTTGTAGATGACAAAATCTTGAACTAAGCAAAGGATTTTAGACTTAGATTTATTCAAAATAACGCCTTCGGTGATAGAGAAATTGTCTGCACACCATTCGACAAATTCAGGGCAATGGGGGGTTTGGCTGGTAGAGAAGAAGTGGAAGAAAGATTTAAAACCACCACAGGTATCTCTGCCCCGGTCCTTAAGAGTTTCCAATTTGCCTCGGGCGGTTTCAATAGCTTCTCCCACCAGGATGGTATCAAAAACCTTAGCATTGTCATCTAACAAGCTCTCTTCTACCCTCCGACCCACGGCCTCAAGCTCTACATCATCTCTCACCCCTACCACTTCTATTACGTCTATTTTCAAATAACATTGAGTGAATATCAAGGGCCTACCTTGCTTTGTGGCTCAGTCTCCTGGTTGGTCCGGGCTAGCGCTTTGTTTGTGGGTGGATATTCGGTGACTTCAAGGTTTCAAAAAATACAAACCTTTACAACTTCATGTGGACCCCTTTATAGCTTTCCACACAACATAACCTTCGTTCCCTTCTCAAGCAGCTTGAGCCATAGATATTACTCTTCGTGATCTAAATCGTAGATATGTGAGGCTCTTCATGCTGTATTTTCCCTACTTCATGCCTGTGCAGCTCAACCGTCGATCAAGACCGACTTTCTTCACAACCGTTGATCCGGGTGGACCCCACCATTCAATGCGAAGTGAGGTTATGTTTCCTTCTGTGCTGATCAGGATTGTGAAATGAACTATGACCATGGATCTCCCTCTATTCTCATAGTGACCGTCGATCTGAGAATCCCGTACCACTTTTCGCAATCTAAAATTGATGCTTCGTCCTTGCTAGTTCGGGATGCGAAATTGCTTTCAACCGTAGATCTTTTTGGGTCCCATTCTCGATCGGTAGATGCATTCGTCCTTTAAACTATTTTGCAATCTAAAAAAGTGGCTTTGGTCAGGCATGTTTGTCATGCGAAATGGTTCGACGCTGTTGATCTTCCCTCTGATCAACCTCGGCCTTCAATCATGATTCCCCTTTAACGCCTTCAGCGCGCCCAATGTTTTCTTCTTTACCTCGCTTCTCCGATCCACAGACTGTTTTGCTGCTTTCGTCATTCACCACCAAGGCTTATTCCAAAGGCTGAGTGCTATCTTGTGTGTGCCATCAACCCCTTCTGCAAATACTACGCTACCATCCCAACACTTCTCTACGAGGCTGAAGTACGCAAGTATCTCTTATGACCAAATTTTAACAGAGTGTTAACAACCGGCTCCACGAGGGATGCTATCCTCCCAGTGAGGTAGAAAAGAACCCATAGACTAGTTTCCTTCTCCATTGAAAACCTCCTATTATTTTACTGCCTGAAAGAAAGAAAGAAAAACTTTGAAAGAATGGTTACCTCGTCTGATCTTAGGGCCTTCTCCATGGGCTTCAAATCTTTTGATTCACCGTCCATATTGATTAAAACATAAGACATATTTACACTATGATACATGGACCCAAGTCCCTTTATTCCAAGTAATGCTTCAGGAACCTCCCATTCACCGTTCCTCCTTTGTACTGCGACCCATCTAGATACTGTAAAATGAAGGTGTTGTCTCCTCTATGCGCCTCAATAAGATATGGGCCTACCCATAAGTGGTTGAATTTTCCATGCTTCCCTTTGTCTTCGTGCAGGGCATCCAATTTTAGCACCAAGTCATCAACCTGGAAAACATCTTCTTTTACTGTCCTGTCGAAGGTATTCTTCATCTTCTCCTAGTGTATCTGTACTTTATCATAAGCCTTATCCCTTACGTCATTAAGCTCAATAATCTGGTTGATCCTTCTTTGAATGGGATTAGGCTCATCCAACGGATCTCACAATAACTTCATGACTGGAATGCCCAAAGAGGCAGGAAAAATTACCTCGGCTCCATATACTAACTGAAATGGCGACATACCGATGGCCCTTTTGGTGCTGATTCTATCGGCCCATAAGGCATATTTCAATTTAGTGTGCCAAGCTTTCTTGTTACCCTCCAACAGCTTCTTAATAATCCTCACAAGGCTTTTTTTAGAAGATTCGGCCAGTCCGTTCCCTAGCGGGTAATAGGCCATAGAATGATTTAGGCTTATATGGTACTTATGACAAAAGTTGATCATCTTCCTGGACTTAAATGCAAGTGCACTGTCTGTCACAATCTACTTCGAGCAGCCAAACCTTGCCAAAATATTATTTTCTAAGAAATCCATTATCACTTCTTCTGTAGCCCTCCTGGAGGGTATGGAATCGATCCACTTGGTGAAGTAATCAGTGGCAGTCAGAATCCACTTATGCTGCCCAAAGGAGTTTGGATTTATCTCTCCAATGAAATCTAACCCCCATTTCTAGAAAGGAGCTTCCACAGATATACAGTTGAGGGGGAGAGACACCACCTTCCTTTTCCCTTCAAAAATATGACACTAGTGGCATTTAGTTGTTTCCTTATAAACATCTGAGAACAACAAAGGCCAATAAAATCCTGCCCTCATAATTTTGTTCGCGGTAACTTTCCAAGAATGGTGTCCTCCACAATCTCCTTCGTGAAATTCCTTTGCCATATGTTGAGCTTCGTTCTCCAGAAGACAATCCAGAAATATCCCACTAGGGTCTTTCCAGTAAAGATATTGTTCTATGATGAAAAATTTCACAGCTTTCAATTTTATGGATCTAGCCCGGGTTTTTCTTAGCCCAGCAGGAGGTTGTAAATTCTGCAATACAAAAACAATGTCAGCATACCAAGGAGACGTAAAGAAATCAGGCTTCACTTGCACCTCTGCCTCTATCCGATCAAAATGACAGGCGAGGAAATTCAGATGCAGAGAGTCACAATGGGAGTCCTTCATCATCTTAGCCAATCCTTTCCCTTTGATCAACTTCGTGGTCTTTATTTCTATGTCATATTCCAGGAGCACTACAACCCATTTAGCTCTCTTTCCTTCCGGGTCAGGCTGTGTAAGTATGCTTTTCACTACACTGCAAGGTACATAGGCGATTATGTGGGAATGGAGGAGATAGATTCTGAAATCCTTCAAGGCTTTAACCAAGGCGTAGGCTTGTTTTTCCATTATACTATATTTCAGTTCTCCATCTCTCAATATCTTACTGAAGAACGCTATAGGATATTCTTCACCCCGATCATTCTTTTGTAGCAACACTATTGCTACAGTGTGTTCTAAAGCATAAGAGAATACTAAGAAATCCTTGTCAAAATCTGGGCTAATCAGTACAAGAGCTTTTGAAATGGAATGTTTTATATCTTTGAAAGCTTTCTTGGCTCCTACCGTCCACTTAATTCCATGATATTTCCTTAGCATGTAAGTAATGTCCATCAGGATTTCAGTGAAGCTAGGGATGAAACTTCTCAAGAAGTTGACTTGACCGATGAAATATTGTATTTATTTATTTCTCCTTAGTTCTTCTACCCTCAAGATGCCTTTTACCCTGTCTGGATCGATCCTGATCCATTCCTTTGAAATGATGTGCCCCAGCAACTTTCCTTCTTCTAGAGCGAAGTTTGACTTTCTAGGGTTCAAGGAAATGCCATATTTTTTGAATTTAATGAAAACTCTTTCCAGATGCCCGATATGATCTTTATCCCACTTGGAGTATACAGTAATGTGGTCCATGTAAATCACCACAAATGTTTCTCTCTCATCTGTAAAAGCAATATCCATGGCACGTTGGAAAGTTGCTCCAGCATTCATTAACCCAAACAGCATCTTTGCGTACATGAATGTACCCCAAGGTGTGGTGAAAGAAGTTTTTTCTTGGTCTTCAGGAAACACCTTCACCAGATTGTAACCGAAAAAACCATCCATAGTGGATATCCTTTCTGAGCCTACCACCCTCTGCAGGATCTAGTCCATCTTCGACAATGGGTAGTTATCTTTCAAAGAAACTTTGTTCAAATTTCTGAAACCTACACATAGCCTTATCTCCCCATTCTTTTTCTGAACAGGAACCAAATTAGCTACCCATTTTGAATACCTCGAAGTTACTATTATCTTTGCATCAAACAACCTTTTTACTTCTTTTTCAATAATGGGTACTAACTTTGGATTGATCCTCCTGAGTTTTTGCCTTAATGGTTTTTCTCTAGGTTTAATCGAAATGGTATGTTGTATGATGGAAGTGTTATACTCTTTGAGATCTTCATAAATCCACGCAAACACATCCGTGTACTTCTTCATCAAGTTCACATACCCTTCTTTTTCTTTAGCGGGTAGTTTCTTGGACAATTTTATAATTTTTGGGTCATCTTCAGTGCCGATATTTATATCTTCAACGACATTAGTGGCAGGCTCAACCTTCAGATCTATGGCTACATCATTTTGGTCAAAAAGAGACTCTAAAGGGATCAAGCCCCTGGGAATATGATTGCTTTTCAACTGGACTATATCCCTGCCTCCCAAGGAGTCCTTCAATTTTCTCGTCCCGATGACTTCTTCCTCTCCCTTTTCAACGTCTAGGAAGTTTTCGGGGTCAGCACCACCTTCATCAATGTGAGTGTTTACGAACTCACCAGACATCTACAAAAATATTTTGATATGCATATCGTCTTCAAAGACTTGCTAATATTTAGTGTTATCTGGTATGGAAGGTCTATTTCCAATCTCCACTTTATATTTCTTTTTGCCCGCCGTAGGAGCTTCAAACTTTCCTGCTGCAATCGCGAGAGAGTCTGCCACCACATTCTCATCTCTGGGAATCACTTGGACTATACATTTATGAACATATCCCACACCTCATTATGGTAAGCTCTCATTCTTGTATTTCTAGTTTGATAGCTGTCATTCACCTGATTTACTACAAGCTCCGAGTCCCCAAACATTTGGACCCTTCTTGCTCCTAAATCCTTTAGTGCATGCAGGCCAAGAAACAAGGCCTCATACTCTGCTACATTGTTAGATCATTCAAAAACCAACTTATAAGAGTAATCTTTGGTACCTCTAATGGGGGATATTATATACACACCTGCGCCAGCACCCATTTTAGTCGTCGAACCGTCGAAATACCTCTTCCACAGTCCTTTGTCCTTTTGCTTCCTTTCCAAAGCTTCCAGCTCGCTAGCCTCTTTTTATATTTTTGTCGCACAATGATTTCTGAGTTGCAAGGAGATATATCATTGAAGAAAATAGAGGACCCCAAGTCCGTGTCAATGGCATAAACATGATGGATGTCGGGTTGATCCTGACTGCTCATGACGTAAGGCAACCTCTTCTCACTGTATAACCTTTTGTTTTCGTTCCAAACAGGAATTGTCGCATAGGTCATGTCCATTTGCAAGCTGCCTTTCAGCTTTGAAGTCCAAGACCTTGACAGCAAAATACCAAACTTGGGAGGAATGTCGGCCATGATGACATCCATGACCACAATTTTAGACGGCAACTTATTTAAAGATACCACCATGTCTTTAATCAATCCCAGACATTTTACCCTTTTAGAATCAAAGGAATACAGGACTTTATAAGGCCTTGTAATCTCCAATTCCAGGCTTTCTCCCACTCCCTTTGGCATCATATTGTGTGAGGCTCCTGAATCCAGGATAGCATTGTGTAACACCATATCATGTATATTCAAGCTCATGTAAAAGGGGGACACCTCCTCATCGTCGATGTCCATGCTGTCAATCTTAGATCCTAGAATGATAGTAGGGTTGTCTTCAGTCAGTTCTAAGATATCCGGGTGAGCTTCTCCTTGATTTGCAATCCTCTTCGTTATAGTGTCCTTGTACTCCTGATTCCTCAATAATTCATTGAAAGGAATCGAGACCTTTAGCATAGCTAGCTCGTTTTGGAGATTAAACATGGGAGCGGTTTTTCCCATTTTGATAGGTGCCACTGGCTCCAACTCTCTCACATTACTATTCCCCTTTTCCACTTCTCTAGGTGCCATCGGTCCCTTTTGTTTTTCATCTCCTTTCCCCGAGTCGGTCAAACTACTAGAAGGTTTGTCTGGGTTTAATCCTCCTTTAGGTATAGCAACTTCGCCAACAGAGTCGTTGCCTTTCTTATGTATAGCGACATCTCTACTTCTTAACTTGATCTTCCTGACATCGTCTATAGCATGCATATACCCTTTATGATATTGCTCCAATTCCCCTATCAGGGTCTTATCATCCACCTGAGCGAACAT
Organism: Pseudotsuga menziesii; assembly: GCA_001517045.1. Lineage (NCBI taxonomy): Eukaryota > Viridiplantae > Streptophyta > Pinopsida > Pinales > Pinaceae > Pseudotsuga > Pseudotsuga menziesii. The sequence continues at coordinate 141,024 of LPNX010731906.1, read as the reverse complement.
ATCATGTTCCTCTTCAATTAAGTAGATCTCAGAGTCAAAATTGCCGAAATGATGGATGTGATCTTGGGCGAACTCAACTTCATCTTCAGCAGCCACATAGTTTTCAGGGAAAGGAGGCCTGATTGGCTGTTCTTCTTGGTTTCTTGGATTCCTCACATCCCTTGATCTATTAGGTTGGAGCGGGGGAGGGACTTGCCTCCTAAAATTAGGATTCCTTATCTGAGGTTCATTTAGCTCCCGATTCATCGGCTTGGCCTCCACCGTTAGCCTATCCATCAATTTTTCCATAGTTTTGAGCATCATCTCAAATTTCATATCACTGGATGAAGAAGCAGAAGTAGTGGGATGTGCCTCTTCTCTACCTTTCCTTCTATCAATATCTACCCTCGGTTTAATTTTTCCACATGCCATCATCTTGGCCTCTACTTCTAGGGCATCAGTGAACATGGCTAGGATGGTGTTTGACTTCCTTTCTCTCAATAACAAAGCAAAATCATTGTAAAAGGCATCAGCGTAATGAATTTTAGCCGCCCTGGGCGAAGGTTTGATATCGGCAGGTATCGAGTTGTAGACCCGCATGAATCTGTTGGAAAACTCATGGACTAATTCAAAAGCTCCTTTGTTGAGATTGTTGTATTGAGACAAGACCTGTAATGGGATTTGTTTATCATCCCACATTTCTAGAAATATGGTTTGAAAACCAATGAAGCTACGGATAGACCTAGGTGGAAAATCTTTGTACCATTTCTTGGCTTCCCCAAACAAACTCTGAGTGAACAACCACATTTTGACATCCTCATTGTCCACCTCTTCCAGGTCGATGAAGTCATCGAACTTATCCACATGGTACCTTACTCAGACGTTTCCCTCCCCATCATAGAGTGCAATTCTTTGGGCGTAATTCATGGGGAGGTCGTGTAGAACAAGAAGTAGGGCTAACGGGGCAAATCTAGCAACAGCCATTGGGGTAGGTTGATTAGGAACAGACAAGGGGTTGGGAAACTAGGTGTTCTAAAAGATAGGGGCTATCTCTTCAGCTTTTGGTGGGGTCTCTAAGTTCAGCCACAAAGAATCAAGCAGATAGGATTGCAATGTATTAGGGCTAACCCCAACTCTCCTTAGGTTGGATTCATATTTAGATTTGGTTAGTAGTCTTTCAGCCCTAACCCCCCATTCGGGTTCCGCTATGCCGTACAAATCTTGAGATGACGAAGTATCAAACAAATGGAAAATCCACTTTCTCTTTATTTCTATTCCTAAGTATTCTTTCTAGATTATCCACACTTAGTAAAGTTTCGGTATCAGGGTTACCTCTCGTGTGGATCTTTCTGAAAGCCAGGATATCTAGTGCGATACCGGTCGAAGAAGGTATGGATTTGCCAGGAAAAACATAGAGGCTTCTCGCGAATTCAGAAACTTCTATTTGCCCCTAGAAATATCTTCCTTTCTGATCACCGGTCTCCTCGATGGAGTCACCTTCCAGAATATTTCAATGGATTCGCAGTTGAAATATTGTAACTTCGAAGAATATTCTATATTTATCTTTTGTGGTCACCGATGGTCCTACCAGGAGAACCACTTGTATTATCTTGTACCCCGATGCTTCTAATCGGAAGAACTAATAAGAGTCATGATGTTGTCCCCTCTATTTGTAAAGGTGGGTCATTAGCACCCCAGTGTTGTTACTTGAGCCTACATGTGTAACTCGAGCCTACATGATTAACTCGACCCTACATGTTGGATGAGTTAATTCAAGTGAACAGATGAATATAAATAGAGGTGTGGTGCTCCTCATTTGAGACACACACACTCTCACTTGTGTAGCGCATTAGTGGAGAAGAGAAGTAGCTGGAGAAGGAGTAGGATCAGGCTTTGATCTCCTTGCTGGTTTTATCTTTTATCTTTCGGGGCATCTATATTAAGGAAGCTTTTGCTGGGTTTTTCCCTTTAGGGTTTTCCCAGGATAAATCTTTGTGTTCTCCTTTTGTATGGTTGTGCTTGTCTATCTTTCAGTGATCCTGTTTATATGCTTTTGTTATGAAATCGAAATGAAATACTAATGATCTAGCTTAGCATATGAAAATTTAACATGGTATCAGAGCCACCTTGAAAGAAGACATTGTGCAGCTAAAGAATCTAGGGCTTCTTATTTTTTGGGTCTCTATCCATGATCGATTAGCAAAAGAAATCTAGACTGACTCTCCATTGAAGGACGCATCTTTCTGTCGAAGCGGAATTTGATTCCGAGCATTTCAGTTTTGGTGCAAAAAATTAGGTCTTTCTACAAAAGAAGAATTTTTGAGTGAGCCTAGCATAGGATTGTTCTCCTCATCAAAATCGAATTTTAGAGACCTTGATCAAGAAATTTGGTTGGGTGAAACTCCAGGAAAGTCAAACCCTAGTTTGACCCCAATCTGGAAAAACCCTAAATACTAAAACTACTAAGTTTTGGTACATTCACTATATCCTAATATTGGTGAAGGCTCAGGAGTTTAAAATTGTAGAGACCTAAGATAAAATCCTGATTTACCCTGTGTCCAAATTTCAGCCTCAAATTCGCTATATTCTGGGAGATATGATCCCTCCAAGTTAGGGTTCCAGCCTCTTCCAAAATTCATCCCTAAACAGGACACCTGGGGAGAATTGCTGTAGAGTGGGATACAGAGGTCCAAATGGAATTCCTGAAGATGTTCTAGAAATATCATGGACTGTACTTTTTGTGGTCCGAATTTCCAAACCTTAAGATGAACCAGTGACATCTGGAATGTCGTACAACCTCACTATTCTGAACAGTCCTGTAACAGGTCACCTTGGGAAAATGATCATAAATCCCAATTGGTGAAACCAATTCTAATGAAACCTATGGTTTTGGATCCGGGACATGTGAGGTTAACTTAGTACAAAATTTCAGACATAGAGGAGCAGTAATTTTGGAGATATCACAAAAACAGTAACAGGCATTTCTGCAGAAGAAATTGGAAAACTAGGGCTTCCGGTTCCGGGAGCTTCCCTCCACTGTTTTCAAAAAAGGAGTACATTGGAAAGCTCCATTTGAAGAGATCTATATTTCTATCCAATCAAATCTGAAAGATTTGAAGTTTTGAAAATTAGGGTTTCTTTGACAAACCCTAGATCATCCAGCTCCGAAAACAGGACGGACACCTCAAATCGGTAAGATCTAATATTTTGCTATTTGCATTTGAGGTTCTCATTTCAAAGTGATCTATCACATCAGCTTGATGATGATCTTAGTGAAGTTGAAAACTTCCAAGCATGGAAGTATTTTATCTCTCTGAAGAAAATGAATTGGACACCTACATGAGTAGAGAGGTTACAGTTCTAGAGGGAGATGAGCCTCAAAGCCTTACCCAAGAAGAACTTGATCAAGGCCAAGAATATCATTGTTGATTCAATCACGGATCAACTTGTACCACAAGTGTCTTCTCTAAAGAAACTGAAGATGTTTGATTCCTTGATCAAGCTATTTGAAGATAAGAACATAATTCATAAGATGGATTTGAGAAAACAGTTGAAGAATGTGAAGATCCAGAATGCATAACATCTTGAAGCGGTAGAAGAAGAT
>LPNX010731906.1:74262-137189 GCA_001517045.1 Pseudotsuga menziesii | reverse complement strand
GAGATATGGATGAATGTTGTATTGGCTAAATAGTTGCATGATGCATAAGAATTTGTCGTTATTCATATGTAGTTCTAACCATGCAACTGGTGCATTTGAATTATAGGAAAGGTCCTGTACAACCTCCTAAAAGAAAACAAGGATGAGACTTGTTCCAAATAACAAGTGATGACAATTCAATAAACATGAATCTGAAGCTCCCAGGGTCAGAGACACCATGACGAAAGAAAGAGCTTCAAAGAGCGGTAGATCCACCTCGAAGGATGAAGACCACCATGGGTATGAGAGATAACTCAAGATAAAAAATAAAATAAAATAAAAAATGCTATGAAATAAGCTATGATCAAAGAATAACAGTTGATTATGGGGAATGATGTATATGATATGATTTCGAGACATAAAGGGAAGTACGTAGTATATTCCATATGGATCTGCAAGAACAAGTGTACAAAGCAAGAATCGTGATTTGCCTTAGAAAGAATAGACTATGACATGACATACTCTATTGACCAGTATATATCAAGCATAGAATCACCTATACAGAATGAAGAAGGAAGATAATACTCCACTTCAGGGGGAGTGACTACAGAAGATATCTGATTTCGACACGGTACGACATGATGGACAGCTTCCTGATGGATCGAGACTTTACCAAGAGTAAAGTGGGTTCCAACCTTCAAAGTTGAATGCAGAAGACTAGGATATGTTGATGATATGACAAGATGAACTCATGGAAGATGTTATGATGATGTTTGGGATATAGTACTTAAACCAGAAAGCAAGCATGTGGTATCTTACAAATGGATTTGCAAGATAAAATATGTCACTGATAGCAGTAAGGAAAGACTTGTGGCTAGAGGTTTCTATAAGAAAGAGGGAATTAATTTTGAAGAGACACTTACTCCAGGAAGCAAGGTACACTTCCTTCAGAACTGTGATGGTAGTTGCTTCCATGATGAAGTAAAGACAATCCTTCCTTAATGGTATGATTGGGGAAGAGTTTTACATCGAAAGGATTTGAAGTTGAAGACAGATGGACTCATATATGTAAGTTGAAGAAGGGCCTCTATGGCATGAAGTAAGCTCCCAGAGCTTGGTATGGCAGTTTCCTGTCAATTATGGGTTTTACCAAGAGTAAAGGTGATCCTAACCTTTATCTCAAGGTTGTAGAAGATGAACCTGTCATCCTGTTATTATATGTGGATGACTTATTCTTGACAGGGAAGGAGAAACAGATCATGGAAAGCAAGAAGAAACTAGCAGAAGAATTTGAGATGAAATACCTTGGGTTAATGCACTATTTCCTAGGTCTAGAAATATGACAAAGTTCAGAAGAAATATTTCTCAACTAGGGAAAGTATGCGGTAGAGATATTGAAGAGATTAAATATGTTGGAATGGAAAGCCATGGCCACACCCATGGACTCCAACCTGAAGCAGTTAGATGATGACTCATCAGAGTTAGTAGATGCGACTCATTACAAACAGATCATTGGGTCATTGATGTACTTAAAAAATACCAGACCAGACATTTGTTTTGCTGTGAACACCTTAATTTAATATCTTGTTCAACCAAGATGGGTTCACCTAGTAGCTGCAAAACATGTGATGAGATATCTGAAAGGGACTATAGACCTTGGTCTATACTATGATGGTAGCCATGACTACAGATTGTATGGCTATACAGATGCAGATTGGGTTGGAAGTATCTTAGACAGGAAAATCACATCAGGTAGATGCTTTTGTTTGGGGTCTGCTATGAGTTCATGGTTTAGCAGGAAACAGTCCAGTGTTTCTCTTAGAACAACAAAAGCATAATACATAGCAGATTGCTCTGCTAAGTTGTGAAGCCATATGGCTTCGGAATCTGATATCAGGTATCCTTGACCTGAAGATGGATACTACATTGATTATATGTGATAACGAGAGTTGTGATAATAGAGAACCCTGTGTTCCGTCGTAACACATAGAAATCCGATATTTCTACATACAAGATAAAGATGCAGATGATGATGTTTCAGTATTCCCATACTGAAGATATAGGTGATGCTTTCAGTATTCACATACTGGAGATACAGATGGTGATAGTTCTGTATTCACATACTGAAGATGTAGATGATGATGTTTTAGATGGTGATTTGCTGACAAAGCCTCTGTCCCGAGTAAAGTTCGAACACTTTCGAGACAAGCTTGGTGTGGTTTGGAAAGACTTTCCTTGAAAGGGAGAGTAGTGATGTTGCAATGGGATTGTATCATCCTGGGACATATGTCTAGAAGTGATCCAGACACCTCGGTCTTCGAGAATGAAGAGGGATTGTATCATCCTGGGACATATGTCCAGAAGTGATCCGATGACCTTAGTCATCGAGAATGTAGCAGGATTGTATCATCCTTGAACTTCGGTTCAGAACGGATCCGGTGAACTTCGGTCATCGAGAAGGTGGTAGGATTGTATCATCCTTGGACTTCAGTTCAGAACGGATCCGGTGAACTTCGGTCATCGAGAAGGTGGTAGGATTGTATCATCCTTGGACTTCAGTTCAGAACGGATCCGGTGAACTTCGGTCATCGAGAAGGTGGAAGGATTGTATCATCCTTGGACTTCCGTTCAGAACGGATCCGGTGAACTTCGGTCATCGAGAAGGTGGCAGGATTGTATCATCCTTGAACTTTGGTTCAGAACGGATCCGGTGAACTTCGGTCATCGAGAAGGTAGTAGGATTGTATCATCCTTGAACCTCGGTTCAGAATAGATCCGGTGACTTCGGTACTCAAGAACGTGTGTTGATCCCGTAATTCCAATAGGAAGGATTGTCTGAGTTCCACAACTGTGTTGATCCTATAATTCCGAAAGGAAGGATCATTAGTAACTCCGTAAAGACCTAAATCTCGTAATTCCGAAAGGAATGATCATTGAATTGATCTCGTAATTCCAATAGGAAGGATTGTCTGAGTTCCATAGATGTGTTGATCCCATAATTCCGAAAGGAAGGATCATTAGTAACTCCGTAAAGACCTAAATCCCGTAATTCCGAAAGGAAGGATCGTTGGTAGCTCCGTAAAGACTTGATCCCGTAATTCCAATAGGAAGGATTGTCTGAGTTCCACAGATGTGTTGATCCCGTAATTCCAATAGGAAGGATCGTCTGAGTTCCACAAATGTGTTGATCCCGTAATTCTGAAAGGAAGGATCGTTAGCAACTTCGTAAAGACCTAAATCCCATAATTCCGAATGCAAGGATTGTTAGTAGCTCCGTAAAGAATTGATCCCGTAATTCCGAAAGGAAGGATCATCTGAGCTCGACAAATGTGTTGATTTTGTAATTCTGAAAGGAAGGATCATTAGTAACTCCATAAAGACCTAAATCACGTAATTCCGAAAGGAAGGATCGTTGGTAGCTCCGTAAAGACTTGATCCCATAATTCCAACAGGAAGTATTGTCTGAGTTCCACAGATGTGTTGATCCTGTAATTCCAATAGGAAGGATTGTCTGAGTTCCACAAATGTGTTGATCCCGTAATTCCGAAAGGAAGGATTGTCTGAGTTCCACAAATGTGTTGATCCCGTAATTCCGAAAGGAAGGATCATTAGCAACTCCGTAAAGACCTAAATCCCGTAATTCCAAAAGGAAGGATCATTAGTAGCTCCATAAAGACTTGATCCTGTAATTCTGAAGGGAAGGATCATCTGAGCTCCACAAATGTGTTGATCCCGTAATTCCGAAAGGAAGGATCGTTAGTAACTCCGTAAAGACCTACATCCCATAATTCCGACAGGAAGGATCATCTGAGTACCACAGACATGTTGATCCCGTAATTCCGAAAGGAAGGATCATGTTGATGTTTTGATGATGTTGATGTTTTGATGATGTTGATGTTTTGATGATAATGATTTTATGATGATGATGATGTACTGATCGAAAGATCAGAGTGTGATGATGATGATATTTTGATGTTTTGATGATGTTGAATGTTTTGTTCATAATGATGTTTTCATGATGTTGATGTTTTCATGATGATGATGTTTTTATGATGATGATGATGTACTGATCAAAATATCAGAGTATGGTGATGATGTACTGATCGAACGATCAAGAGTATGATGATGATGATGTACTAATCGAAAGATCAGAGTGTGACGATGATGATGATCAGTATGTGATGATGACGACATACTGATCAAAAGATCAGAATATGATGATGATGATTCTGTTTGAGAGTTGAAGTATGATGATGGTGCTGATCACGATGTTACTAATCAGAATGTGATGATGTTGCTGATCGAAAGGTCAAAATGCTGAAGATGTCTTTGCTGATCGAAAGATCAAAGTGCTGAAGATATTGCTGATCAAAGTGCTGAAGATATTGGTGATGATCGAAAGGTCAAAGTGCTTAAGATGTTCCTGCTGATCGAAAGGTCTAAGTGCTGAAGATGTTGTTGAAGATGTTGCTGATCAAAAGGTCAAAAGATGTTGATATTGATTAAAGAGTTGTTGTCATCAAATATTGAAGATGAAGACTATATGAAGTTGAAAAGCTTCCAATGATTTATAGATGTGTTACCCTAATGATGTTGATGATGTCCTCTCCTACTATTGTTGTTGTTGATGTTGTTGTAGAATACCCTTCTCGTTAAGGGGGGGTGTTGAAATATTGTAACTTTGAAGAATATTCTATATGTATCTTTTGTGGTCCCCGATGGTCCTACCGGGAGAACCACTTGTATTATCTTGTACCCCAATGCTTCTAATCGGAATAACTAATAAGAGTCATGAGGTTGTCCCCTCTATTTGTAAAGGTGGGTCATTAGCACCCCAGTGTGGTTACTTAAGCCTACATGTGTAACTCGATCCTACATGTCGGATGAGTTAATTCAAGTGAACGGATGAATATAAATAGAGGTGTGGTTCTCCTCATTTGAGACACACACATTCTCACTTGTGTAGCACATTAGTGGAGAAGAGAAGTAGCTGGAGAAGGAGGAGGATCAGGCTTTGATCTCCTTGTTGGTTTTATCTTTTATATTTTGGGGCATCTATATTGAGGAAGCTTTTGCTGGGTTTTTCCCTTTAGGGTTTTCCCAGGATAAATCTTTGTGTTCTCCTTTTGTATGGTTGTGCTTGTCTATCTTTCAGTGATCCTGTTTATATGATTTTGTTATGAAATCAAAATGAAATAATAATGATATAGCTTAGCATATGAAAATTTAACAGTCGCCAGGGAAAATGATACAACCTTATTCACATGTAAGAATATATGTTTACCCACAGAAACTCTTTATCCTCTGAATCTTTGTCGTTCTTCCCAGGGATGATCTTAAATCTCGTCCCTAGAAATGGTGCTAGTTTGTTAGCACTGGAATTAAGCCAAAGGTTGCAGAAGGCTCGCTCCCAGGTAACAGCAGAACCACTTTTGAAGAGAGAACTGGCCTTCTGCTCTTTCGAGAGGGATCTCTCACCAAATGTTAACAATGCCATATATATACAAATGAAACTGTAAATTGTTTGTAAAATTGGTTGAAACAAAACACAGAACCATTGGGCGATGGAGTCAAGATATACATCAAAAACAAATAGAACTTATGCAAGCGATTTCAACACAAGGGAAAGGTAGCCACTCGATCATAGTCGATTCATAATTGTCTAGTGGAAAGGAAGAACATGAACAGACCATCAACACAGAGCATTGAAAAATGAATTATGTATTAACTTTAGAAGAAAACTTTGTTGAATACCTAAAACAATAGATGGAGCATAGCAAGTATGAATTCCGAACTGTTATACACTAAGTTTCAGATATGAAAGAAAACAAAATGGAAGAGATAAACTGGAAAAACATTTACATAAGAAAGGAAGCAACAGACTGCAAGTGCGAATGATACATGAATCCCTGTATGAAAATGCCGACCTCGGCTCTACAATTATATTAAAATTCTCTTAAAAGACACACACGGAAAATTTACATTAGTTTCAACCCTTTCTCCTTCTTGGGAGGTATATTTATATCATTTTGGATCTCCCAGACCGAAATCCGGGAATCAAAATTTGTTACAAAAGAAGGACATCCTCTAACCAACTCTTAAGTGGCACATCGGCTGCCATTCGTATTAAACGGCTAAACAATGAAATGTGGAATACATGAAGAAATAAGCACGAGAGTATCCCATACTCCCATCTGACGGGTGATGACTATACAAAGTTTCGAAAGAAGCGACCTTTGGGACGGGCGCACAACGTAGAGAAAATTTCCCGCATATTATCATTGCCACTTCTACAGGTGCGTTTTGAGTTTGGTTGACCCATATTGTTGAATGACTCTCCATAAATCAGGACTAGGCAGGGTCGCAACTGCCATGTCGTATGCTTGTGCTTTGAGCTCCATCGTTTCTGGGTATGAAGTCTTGGGGACCTTGGAGCATGCGGCTTTAAAATCAAACAATAATTCAAAATCACTGGTCAATTTGTCAAAAACGACCCTCCCTAACAACGATTGTTGCATATCTCCAAACTTGCTGTGGCCCAATCGACAGTGCACTAGGCACTCTCGATACTCCTTATGGGACATTAAAGGTCCCTTTTCTTCCCAGAAAAAGGAGAGTCCTCTTCCTACTAGTGGTTTGAATAGCCTAATGACTTCTTGGAATTTGTGCTCAATAAATTATGTTTTGGCCCACACAATCTCCAGCATCATGTGCTTAGCCACTACCTTTCGAGCTCCAGATGCAATAGCAATCCTGCTTTCAATACCATATCAGTTGGCGGAATCATATGACAAAGAGCTCAGGAAGTTAATGGCATTCTCCATTGTTGCCAAGGGCCTTTTCTGTACTTCTCCCAATACTGTCAGGACTTGTTTCTTGGATTCCCCCATAGCAATTTCTTGGTCTTCAATAAAATATAGGTAGGGTCGGAACTTGTCAGCTTCTATGATGATCTGATCCCAGATCAAATGCCTAGCGCCTTGCAAGGAAAGTTTTCCAACCACCTGTTGGCTCAACTTGGCGTTTTGTTGAATCAGCTCTCGGCATTTCTCTTTTGTCGTTTCTCTTCCTTGTTTCTCTTCACCCCTTTCTTTTTCCAGTTCCTCGATCTGGTGCTTCAGTTTAATGACCTTTGTATATTTTAGGCATATTTGGGACATTGATCTAGAGAGGGAACCGGTATCTATCTCTCCATCCACACCCATGTATTGAATTGCACTCTCCACACTTCTTCCTTGAAGCTCATTTTCCTTCATCGCTAACCTGGCTTTTAATTTTGCATCGCTCTTCTTCAAAAGTTGGAAGTCTGCTTCCCACTGCCTCTCCTTTTCTTCGAGATTCAGTAGCTTAGCTTTGCAGTCAGTAAGCTCGGCATTCAATGCCTCCTTTTCTCTTTCGAAGTCAGCCAATTCTTTCGCTTGAGTGAGCTAGGTGGCAGGGATTTTTAACTTCTTTTTCAGGGTCTGGATCTCCTTCTCTTTATCATCGAGCAATTTATGAGCCAAACTCCCTTTCTGTGCAGGTCCTTCTATTTGCATAGCTTCATTCTGTAAATTGTTGATTTGGGTTTTGAGTGCTTTGTTCTCCACTCTCACCTTCCTTAAAAGATTTAAAGTTTTCGCCTTACTTTCCTCCAGCTTGGACATGTGTATGGTAGCCTTGAGCAACCTGGCATTCAATATATCTCCAGTCTCTTTGTTGAGGTGTATAATGTCAGTAGTGGGAACCTTTGAGAGGTTCACACTGACCTCTGACACCTTGTTCCCCATTTCCAAAGCTAAGCTAAGGGTGTCAGTGGCATGACCGCTTACAGTTTTCAGTGCCACATTGGGGTAAGGCAACCGCGATGCCTCACTATATAGTTCTGTGGTCTCCTAGAAAGTTTTATCATCCCTCTCTCCGTAAGATCTTAGCCAATCCTCTTTGGATGCATGCTTGCTTGGAGTCTGTTCATCAAATACATACTCTTGTATTTTCAATTTGGCTACCTTGGGTTCTTCCTGTTGCTGTTCCTTCATTAAATTCTTCTTCTTCACCTGTCCCTTTGCCTGGCCCCTTTTGACCTGCACCAATTGTTGTCCCCATTCTACTTTCTATTTCTTGGGCATTCTAGCCGTGTCCAGGGGCTCTAGATCTCCCCTTTTCATTCAACTTGCTGAATATCTTACCAGTGATGAGAATCCCCCGGCTATCGCAACTATTGTAGCCAATTCTCTTTGGTGAGAAACTACCCCCGGTAGCTGTGAGCTAGTGTCCTGCTCTATGCTAGTATCCATTGGAGCAGGATTAGGGAAATCGTCCCAATTTTCCGCTTCTCTAAGTATAGGTACTTCAGTGTGTTCAAAAGGCCTGCATTTGTGAGCTTTCCTCCTTTTGGAAATCACCTAGTGAGGGTCATAATTTACATCTTGTCCCAAGGAAAACTCCATGCCTCTAAGCAAGTTGGTAACAAGCGGTAAAGCAACCCTGCTTCTAACTATGTATGGTCTTAATTCCCATGGAAAAATCAAATTTGAACTTTTCTTAAAGTTCAAGAAGTGTTCTTCTTTGACAATCAGTCTTTGCCGGATCAATTCCAGGGAGAAAACCTTGGCAGTTAGAAAAGCTGGCAGGATGTGGGGTGGATGCACAAAGCTATACAACCTTATGGTCGTTCCAAATTCTGTGAGGAACCAGTCCCCTATCTTCTTGCTATTTGACAGCTGCAGCATTTGCCTCATCTCAGGAAACACCCTAGGTAACTTTTCTTGAAAGAAGAGTTCGTATATTTCAGCCATCAATTGGTTCATGAATTTACAATAATTTGTGGCCATATCAGCAGTGATTTCCAGTTTTGGTACTTTTAGGTCCTCCTCATTGTAATACATAAGCATCCTCAGCAAAAAGGACTGGAATCTAAACATTCTAGTGCCGTGGAAATTCGCTAACTGAGAACGGATGTTCTCGGCCAGGAACTCATCAAATTTAAGGCAACAAGACTAACCGGATTGTCTAGGAAATTCAGGTTCAACTAGACAAGTACTTAAGACGAACAAATGACTCAACAATGAATCTGGTACATAAGCGTTAGTATCTAGACCTAGAAACCGACTGGCAAGGGATATACACCACTAAGTTTCTTCATTGAATTGGTTGAGGTCAATAGGGTAAGATAGGTCGATGGGTTCACCATTGGGTTTAGAACATGCCTTCAAAAAGGTTTCTTTACTTTTGTCTGTAGACTCTCTGAAACAACGTATAATATCTTCTTCTCATTAGTCTTGGGATATATGGATGAATTCATCTTGGATATACAAGGTTTTGTAGATGACAGAAGCTTGAACAGAGCAAAGGATTTTAGACTTAGATTTATTCATAATAACGCCTTCGGTGACAGAGAAATTTTTTGCACACCATTCAAAAAATTCAGGGCAATGGGGGGTTTGGCCGATAGAGAAGAAGTGGAAGAAATATTTTAAAACACTACAGGTATCTCTACCCCGGTCCTTAAGAGTTTCCAATTTGCCTCTAGTGGTTTCAATAGCTTCTCCCACCAGGATGGTATCAAAAATATCGGCGTTTTCATCTAACAATCTCTCTTCTGCCCTTCGACCAGCGACCTCGATCTCTACATCATCTCTCACCCCTACCACTTATATTACGTCCATTTTCAAATAACACTGAGGGAATATCAAGGGCCTGCCTTGTTCTGTAGCACAGTCTCCTGGTTAGTCCGGGCTAGCGCTCTATTTGCGGTTGGATATTTGGCGGCTTTGAGGTTTCAGAAAATACAAACCTTTACAACTTCACGTGGACCCCTTTATATCTTTCCACACAACATAACCTTCGTGCCCTTCCTAGGCGGCTTGAGCCGTAGATATTACTCTTCATGATCTAAACCATAGATATGTGAGGCTCTTCATGCTACATTTTCCCTACTTCGCACCTGTGCAACTCAACCGTCGATCGAGACCGACTTTCTTCACAACCATTGATCTGGGTGGACCCCACCATTCTATGCGAAGTGAGGTTGTGTTTCCTTCCATGCTAATCAGGCTTGCAAAATGAACTATGACCGTGGATCTCCCTCCATTCTCGTAGTGACCGTCGATCTGAGCATCCCGTACCACTTTTCGCAATCCAAAATTGTTGCTTCATCCTTGCTAGTTTGGGATGCGAAATCGCTTTCAGCCACATATCTTCTTGGGTCCCATTCTCGACCGGTAGATGCATCCATCCTTTAAACTATTTGTAATCTGAAAAATTGGATTTGGTCGAGCATGTTCATCGTGCGAAATGGTTTGACGCCGTTGATCTACCCTCTGATCAACCTCGGCCTTCGATCATGATTCCCCTTTAACGCCTTCAACGCGCCCAACATTTTCTTCTTTACCCCGCTTCTCCAATCCACAGACTGTTTTGCTGCTTTTGACATTCACCAACAAGGCTTATTCCAAAGGCTGAGTGCTATCTTGTGTGTGCCATCAGCCCCTTCTGCAAATACTACGCTACCATCCCAACACTTCGCGACGAGGCTGAAGTACACGAGTATCTCTTATGACCAAAATTTAACAGAGTGTTAACAACCAGCTCCACGAGGGATGCTATCCTCCCAGCGAGGTAACAAAGAACCCATAGACTAGTCACCTTCTCCATTGAAAACCTCCTATTATTTTACTGCCTAAAAGAAAAACAAACTTTGAAAGAATGGTTACCTCTTCTGATCTTAGGGCCTTCTCCACGGGCTTCAAATATTCGGATTCGCCATCTGTACTGATTAAAACATAAGACATATTTACACTATGATACATGGACCTAAGTCCCTTTATTCCAAGTAATGCTTCAGGAACCTCCCATTCACCGTGCCTCCTTCGTACTGCGACCCATCTAGATACTATAAAATGAAGGCGTTGTCTCCTCTATGCGCTGCAATAAGATATGGGCCTACCCATAAGTGGGAGAGGTGATGATATATTGACCATAGAGATAATACAGTGGCTTGTAGACTTCAGGACTTCACATACTTCTCCTAGGGAGATTATGTTGTCTCCCAGACCCTTGCTAAATGTAATATCATTCCTTTCTATGAATGATAACTTTACAATTTTTATTTGGATTTGTTTTGTTACAGAGATATATACAAGAAAGATGATCACGAAAAAATGGGAGATATCGAAACAAGTTCTAGTGCATGCTCACATGAAAACAAATAATCTCTAACGAAAATGGAGCATTGACTGATAATTTTATGTCACTTAGTATTGTGATAAATTTATTATAAATATATTATTTTATCACACTTTTGTAAAATTNTATCACACTTTTGTAAAATTTTAAAAATACTACAGCTTATACTCGGTCTTGAAAAGTTGGCAATTTCTACAAGTAAATTAACTTTATCCTATGGAAATATGGATGAATGTTCAATTTAACATGGTTAATCCCTTGATGAAAATTGAATAAAAACAACCAAATGGCAAATATTGGCCACTGAACACTTCCTCCAATGGCTCTCCACATAAAGAAAAACTACAAAACATTGAGGTTTGCCAATTCTTGCTTGGGGTAAAACTTCACACAATTGATAACAACTTCTTATAAAAATATCGTCACTTCAGTGAAACATTCAATTGAAGCATTTAAAATAAGTAAATCGGTTCCTTTTTTTACATGAGAAAAAAATGAAGAAAATAAAAATAAATAAATGAGGGAACTTACCACCAAAAATGCCAATACTCTGCACCATAAAAGTATTGTGTATAATTTCTTGCTATGGAAAATAAAAGGGTGAAATGTCCACTTCGTGGTCACATTTGAAGCCACAATTAGACACTAATAAGTAAACCAAAGATATTGTCATGCATACACACCTAATATATGCATGCATCCAACAATTAATAGCTAGAATTTTGGTTTACTTTTGGAAGCTATGGAGTACAGTGAAGTTATTGACATCATATGTGTATTATATTTTCTGACACAGATGAATACATCAAATGAATTTCTAGTCCATTATTATTTCTCTGTATCGCTTATTTTATAGATCATTCATAATTTTATGTCATAGACTATCCCCTTTTACATGTTCCAACTCAAATCAGGATTAGTAAAAGAAGCTTCAAGCAAAAACAATAATGAAATTGTACACTCCTTAAATCTGACATGGAAAATCAAGGAACTTAAGTCTAAAGCAAATTTCTAGACCATTCTTGAGAACTAGAAGGAAACACACTATAAGATACCAAATTTGGGATACAAACAGAGCAAACTTTGACATCTTTCTTGCACCCTTGACTATTTCATTTCCTTATATCACCCAAATTTCACAGGCTAGATTTTATGCATGCTCTCCTTAAGTCTGGTAGCCTTAAATACATAAGTAGAGCCAAGTATACAGATAGCTTTTGTTGTCAAATATATTAAAATATACACACATTGTCTATCTACCATCCATAATTTCATGTCACACTTTCCAACAAATAATTTAAAGAATGGATGATTCACAATAATTCTTGGTATTCTAACGTTTTAGTGATGTGAACTGGCACTATACTCATAAAATAATTCCAGAAGGAAAAAGATGACATCAGAGACAGACTTACCAAGACAAAGGTAAAAAAGACAACACTGAAAACAGTCTCACTAATATATGCCTTATCTTGTCCAAGTTCCTCAGACAATAAAACATTTTTTGTTAGATGAATACAAGTACATGTGATAATTTGCATAAAGCATCCAGTGTCCTTGTACATCCACCATCACTAACAAAAAAAATTCACACATTTCACACAAGTGCATTATCATAGAGAAATGTCGAAATATTGAAGTAGGGATTGAGAGAATGGGAGGAGAGATGAGTCACGAATAGTAGAAAACTCCTATATATAGTAACAACACTCCATTAAGCTTCAAATGAGAGGTCAGGGTGGAATCTCCCACATCCAACTTGGATGAGAATCTCACTCTCTCGAAATTAGCTCACTAGCAGGGTAAGGGACCACTCACTGTGCAATGGACAAGATAGTGCTTTCCAAAATGCCAAAGGAAAAATTAAAAAATGATCAAAATCCATTCCCATTCCTCATGACATATTTTTATAAGCATCCTAAGTTCCTCCGAGGTCGAATTCCCTCCCATAGGCTTCCTCCAACTCATCCATGAGGTTTACTAACCTCCGTGACACTTGTCTTTCTCCTCAACCCTTCATCTTCCTCCAAATCCTAATTACTGCCACCAAACCCTAAGTGAGCCCTCTTGGAGGATATTTTTAGCCCTAACATGTCAAATTGTCATAGTTCTGCAATAATGTCTGCAATTAGATCTGATTTGTCATAGAATCTTCCATCATTGTTGTCATAAAACGTAGGGAATCTCTCTCCAAGTGGCACCTAGTTTCTCCCCAAATCTTCCTCTTCCATGGAGAGTTATTCATCTTCACCTATTCGAATACTTGGGCTCATGATATGTTACTTGACACCTCTTCACCTTCCAATAATGTTCCATTACTCATAATTTCGAATTTTGGGTTAGTCATGACATGTGTAAGGAAGAATATAGCCACCCAAGGTCTCCATGAACCTCCAAATGTCCTTATGAAGGAATGCCACTTTATTTTCTCCATATTTATTATTTGTATGACCCAATTTAATGTGTAAATGACAAAGTAAGGTTCTCTTGGGTCCCATAGATCCCTTATTGCAATATTTAATGCCTCCTCCCCAACCTAGGGAACTAGTAGGTGGGTAAAACATTGCTAACTAGTAGACTCATTTGGGTGGGGACATGACAAAGTACAAAACAATTTTAGAATTTACTTCAATCATAAAACTTAGGATAAGCTCAACACTTCACAATCGGACTTTAAGATTTGAACATTAGCCAAGAAAGGAAGGAATACTTTGAATAAGATCAGCCTATATGAAATACTTGCTTTTTCTGTATCATGGAGTTCTTTAAACAGTCTAGCATGATTGAAAAGTGTAGTAACTTTCTCCCAAGGTAACTCAAGTGAAATTACATCTTCTTCTTGTTGATGGAAGAAATTTGTATCTTTGAACTGTGCAAGAAAAGCTGCAAAATCAACATTCAAGCAATGTATTCTTCAATTTATGAAGTCAACCCAAACACCATCTCGTAATGCATCCGTGAAAGTTTTTTGAGCCAACTACAATAAAATATTACCAAGCGATTATATTTACAATGCACCTTTATGCAAGACTGCACGAAAACACCTTCCATTTCATTAAATTTGAATTAATGTTATTTGTGTAATACGAAAAATCAATAAAATTAAATCATTATTATTAAAATTAAACCATGCAAATTTATAATGAGATTTTTACAAACTGTTGTAGAATATTCATTTATGGATGTTGCAAGTTGATAAACATTTGTCCACTCAACTAATTAAGGCTTCATAATGATGACATCAATTAGGACCCCTTTAGATAACTCATCAAGTGATATGTACAAGTCATTACAAGGCAAAATACATTTATTGACAAAGCTAGAGCTAATAATGATTTCAACACTTTCATTCCTCTAAAGTTACACCAACAAATAAATAATTCAAAGAAGTTACTTTGTCCTATAAATTTAAAACTTGTCGTAGCCCAGGTCTAGTATTGTCAGCAATTGGAGGAGGCCCATTGACTATGGAATTATGATAGTAAATATTTAGGTCGGGTGACAAATCCTTGTTCTCTAATGCTTGTACTAAAGAAATCCACAAAGGAAAGTCCCCAGCATAATGGGTACTACTAGACTTTAGTAACACTCTTCAAGAAAAAGGAAGTACTACTGCTATGAACTGAGGAAGTGTTGCTACTAATACTGAAGTATGGCAACTACCAAAGCCAAAGGTAGCAGTTGTGAGACTTAAACCAAAATTTGCTCATGAGACAAAAGAATAGGTGTTGGAAATAGACTGAGTTTTCCTCATACCAAATGAAGTAGAAGTGGTGGAACCAAACAAAGTCTTTAAGGTAGAACCAAATGTTAGAGCCTCGCTATTGGCCAAATTAAAAGATGGTGCAGGAGATTAAACAAATGTACTAGGTTTTCCAAATATAAGCACTCGGGTACTTTAAAGTTTTTGAAGGTTTGTCTAAGTATCTTTATAGTTAGAGTGTTTGGATTTATTTTAAAGCCAAATGAGTATGGAAAAAGGGATTGGGGATGGTCACATGAAAGGATCAAATGCGGAATTCATAATTGGTGTAAGAGATGGTTGTCTACAGGGGGTAGATTGACCTCATCTGAATCATTGTTGGAAACTATTACAGTGTTTTGGCACTCTCTGCCTTCATTCCAAAAAGTGTCTTAGAGAAAATAAGGAAAAGATGTTTTAAATTTATTTGGGGTGGGGATGAATGAGCATACACATACATAAGATGCAATACAATACAAAATGGACATACGCAAGATGCAATACAATACATATACTTAATAAAATGAGAATTCTACAAACAAAATTTCAAGTATGAATGAAAATAGAATGTAGTCCATATTACCTGCCTAAAGCCACGTGGTTTGGAAAAAGTCTCGACACCTGTACATGTAAACATATATTATAAAGATCTGATTACCAAAGAAGTCTTTCGAACAATAAATATGATAATTTAAAAAGTTCATACCCTAATCAATGATCCTTACATTACTAGTAGTCCATATAATTGATAATCTAAGTTTTATATATATGTATTACATGTGTTACCCCCCCCCATTTGCATGAGTATCTAGGGGGTAAATTTTGAGGCCATTTCAGGCCACCAACATTCAAAGGTGATTTTGGTGTATTCTAGGCAGTCATAACAATGAGGAAAGGACTAAAGCTCAGACCTTGGCATGAAACATGAATTATGGGACAGTTTTGAAGACTGGATGAGCATTCTGTGCATAGTTACATCAAAAATCCAACTTGTTACAGAGGTTTTGGGAACTATTGCACAAGTCTGGGTGTGAAAACAACCTCAATATTCATTCAAATGCATATCTTAGAGCTAAATTAGTTGTAAACAGTCATGACAATCACCCTAAGATGAATTCTGGGAAACACGTGAAGGATAAACAACAGTAGAATTATGCTTTTGGGCACAATTCCACCTAATATCAACCATGTGGACTATTCTAGGTGTCTCTATGCTGTAATTTGTGTGAAAAGGGAGAGTTATGGGTGCCTTAAACCCATCTTTCCTAGTTTTAAGTGGATCTATGTGTGATACAGTGTTAAAAGGGAAAGTTTCCTAACACACTCGTTATAGCAGCAACTCTAAAATGGGGTTGATCCATTTCAACAGTACCTGTTTGTTGAGAATTAGGGAGGTTCATGGAAGGGATTTTTTGATGCCTGGAAAATTCCCACGTACCGACACTGGGGATTCTCCTCGGTAATCGAACCCAATGAGATCATCAAGCGTTTGGTATGGGGAATATGTTCGGTTAACGGTCCGGTTGCCATAGATTAATGTGTTTTAAAGTGTTTTATCGGTTACAACCCGATTCACCATTTATATTGTCTTCTTTAATTAAAAGATGAAATGCAAGTCCCTAATCTAAATGCGTGTAATTGATAAACAGAAACCTCACTAGTGATGCGCAGGTTCTTACCTCTCGTCTTACCATTCCTACCCTGTCAATTACTTTTTTTAAATCTAAGACTGAGCTAATTTATTCTATTCTAGTTTATTATATCCCTATAGGGAGAATATTTAAGATTAGAGCAATCCGGTCTGGATGTAGGTTTAAAATACTTGGGCTTTTCTCTAAAAGCAAATTGTTACCAGAAAAAGGATTGGAGCTGGCTGATAGGTAAGGTGGAGAAAAGGTTACAGGTGTGGAGCTATAGGTGGTTGTCGAGAGCTGGGAGGTTGGTGCTGGTCAAGGCTGTGTTAGAAGCCATCCCAGTATATTGGATGTCACTCTCTTGGATCCCAAAAGGGACGCTTGAACAGATTAGGAGGATATGCTTCAGATTTTTATGGAGTGGTAAGAAGGATGAACAAGTGACCCCCTGGGTCAGTTGGAAGAGAATAGCAGTTCCTAAGGGGCTGGGGGGATGGGGTCTTAAAAACATTTTTTTGTTTGCACAAGCGCTGGCAGCAAAAGGAGGATGGAGACTGATCAAAACTTCAAGCTTATGGACTCGTGTAATCAAACAGAAATATTTTCCTCATGAGAGCATTGAGGCTTGGATTAGGAAGCCTAGGAAGACTCACACAGGAGGGTCGGTTATATGGAAGGCTGTGGTGAAATCTTTTCCTTTAATTGAATCGAATCTGACTTGGGATGTGGGTAATGGAGAAAATCTCCAAGTGGGCAGGGATCCTTGGATGGGGAGTGAACATCAGCATGTTCTTCCTGTAGAAGTTATCAATGCCCTTGCCCTTCGGGGTATCTACACCTTAAACCAGCTGGCTGAAGAGAGACCTGAGGATCCTTGGATTCAACACTGGAAAAGTGCAGACCAGTTGGGACTGGGGGAACATGAGGTGCCTTTTTATGACAGCTATATCAGAAGCCTTCAATCGTCACATATCCAGCTTTCTGAGCAGGAGGATGAGATAATTTGGGAGCTGGATCCGGGGGGGACATATACCCCTAAGGCGGGTTACCTGTGCTTAAGTGCTGAGGCTGGGGGAAGGGAGGAGGTTTGGTGGTGGAAAATCTTGTGGAAGTTAAAATACCCAGCAAAAACTAGGTTGTTTATGTGGTGTGTGCTAGAAAACAGGGCTCCGACTTGGGATATTTTACAGAGGCGAAGTTTTCAGGGACCAGGATGGTATGCTTTGTGCAAAAAGGAGTTGGAAACGCATACACACCTTTTCATCTCATGTTCTTTCACGGTGGATGTCTGGAAAGAATGTATGAGGCTGGTAGGACTAAACCATCGATGGGAGGGGATCTCAGTTAACAGTGCGTGGGTATCGTGGTGGAGATCTTATTCATGCTCAAAGTTAAAATCTCTACCGTTACTTTTTATTTGGGGGATTTGGTTGGCTAGGAATGGAGCTATCTTCAAAGATAAAGCTAGTATTCCATAAATAACTGGCTCTCAAACGGTGGGGTTATACAAAGCACTGCCCGAATATATCAGAGAAGCTGAACAGAGAAGGATCCTGGATATTGAACTAGATAAAACCCATCCCTGGGGTTTTTTTGATGGTGCAGCACAAAATGAGAGGTGTGGAGGGGGGGCGTTACTTTTTTTGTCTGATTCACATTACTTCACCCTTACCATGGGCCTGGGAGTGGGCTCGAATAATTATGCTGAACTCATGAGTTTAGAACTGCTACTCATCTTTGCCATCGAGAAGGGAATTAATAGGCTGACTGTCTGTGGGGATTCATTGAACGTTATCAACTGGATCATGCATATTCAAGAATGTAGGAATGTTAGAATTGCCAATATACTTTCTGCTTTACAGAATGTTATTCAATCTTTTGATGCTTTCCATTGCCGGCATGTTTACAGGGAGAACAACAAAGAAGCGGACCGGGCTTCCAAAGAAGGGTTGCGCTTGGACTTTGGCGCTTGGAAAGTTTGCGAGGAAAGGGAAGGGCAGAGCTTTGAGTTTTACCACAGGCCGTTTATAGACTGAGCTTTGTTTCTTCTTTCAATTTTTGGTAACAACCAATTTTCAGTGACAGTTTTGGTTGGTATATTCCAAATTTGCTACTAAAACAGCGGTAGTATGATATGTATTTGCTCTATTATGTTATATCGTTTATGACAAACAGTATGATCAGCCTGGTGGGACAGTATGGAATACTTGTGGATAACAGTATTGTTTAAATTCTGCATCTTGATAGCAGACTTAAGAGTCTTATCAATGGGTCCTATAATTATAGGACTTGGAAATTCACTGACAGAGTGAGTTACAGAATGTAATTTTTGATCTCTTTTTGATGAATGAAAATTACGCTTTTTTCTCTTTGAAAAAAAAAACTATTCATATCAATTTCACAAATAGTTGTTTCAATTTAATATGCACATTCATAGCATAAATAATACCAAAGAAAGCTCTGATATCATAAACTATTCATTATGCATTTCATACACATACATTTATGTAGAAAGCAAAATCATTCTTAATCAAAGAATTAATTCAGAGAAGTTAGAACAATCTTACAGTTGTACGGAAACAAGAAGAAGTAATTCCACTTTGCAAAGTTCCACACATTCCAAGAAAAATTTTGTGCAGGCCTTTCCCAACAAATAGGTCCTTCTTTAATAGCAAAAAATTTAGTTCTCTTACAAATAATCCAGCCCTTCTTTCGCTAGCCAAAAGTCCCTTCTCTTTTCATGCTACCTCTATTTATATTACAAAATAATTTGTCATCTAGTGACCTTTCACATACCCTAACCCTGGGGATTCTCAAAAATTTTCATTTAGTGTTTTTGCATAGGAAATTCAAAAAAAAGAATCTCTTGAAAGACAAAAAGAAATGATGTGGGCCCTGCCAAGCTGGAAACAAACGCTCCCCATACATTGGCCTCTTCTGCAATAGTTTTGTACTTTATTGGCTCTAGTACCTACACGGTCACCTCTTGTGCTGACAGTTGTGTCTCGATAAGTGTCATTTATGTTGTTGTGGTTTTGCACATGTCTTCTAAGAGGTAAGTGTTGACAGAAGCTTGCCCAACAAAGTGGTTAATATATTCTTCATCGAAATCTTATGTTTTTTCGATGTATTCTATGTCCTCTTCTAATCTGTCCTACAAATGTGTCATATGTTGATATTTGCCTGGAAGGTCATTGATCTTTGGAACCTGTTGAGGCCTAGAAATTCGCAGGCAACAACAGTAGGGGATTCTCCCCAGTCAACATTCCCAACTATCCCGTGACTTTTTGGTGTAGGGAATCCGTCCGGTTTGCGGTCCGGTTACCGTAGGTCAAGTAACAAAAACAAAGGGTTTTACCGGTGGCATCCCAATCCACCGTATATATTTTTGTATTTTTTGACTTTAAGTATGATATGCAAGTGCCTATCTAAGATGTAGATTGATAAAGAATGCAAGGAGTGGTCACAATGTGATGCACAGGTTCTTACCTCTCGTCTTAGACTCTCTCACATCTAAATCACACACAACTAGAAAAACAACAATAACTAAGTTGTCCGTAGGGAGAAAGATATTAATTCATGAGTAATGTAATACTGTTCACATGTTAAGATAAATCACAGATAGTTGTTCTTAGAATCAAAACACATAAACATGAATAAAGATATACATGACAAGATAGCTCATCAACCGTTAAAACCTCCATTACTCAGAGTGGAAATTATCATAGAATAAACCAGAGAACATTCAAATAAGAACATAGGTTCAGAAATTTAGAACACTCTCACAGTTAATGAAACATAGTTGAAAACGAAATAGTTCCCCTTCAACATTGTTCATTTTATCACATTCAAACATTCCACACAGCACCTTCTCCAACAAGCAAAATTTGTAATTTATTATTGTAAAACGAAGTAGTTCCTCTTACAACAAGTGGTTCACAAGTTTTTCCAGGGAAAAAGCCCCCATTCCCTCTAATTCTCCTATATGTAAACAAAACAGCAAAACCCTTGGGCTGCCCCAACCCTGTGACCTTTGGGCTCCCCCAACTGTTTAATCTCACAAATTTGTCCTTTTGTGAGTGCTCATGATTCATATAATGCGTTACACTTCAGATTAAGATTTACAAGCACTTTGTAAAAAGGGACTGGCATGGTAACTGATGAGCCATTTTCGAGCCTGGTCCTCTGCTACTATCAATTCTGCTTAGTAATCCATTGGTCCTTTTTAAGATCCCGTTGATATCAGAACATCTCTGCCCATCACTTTTCATCCAACTTCCTTCTGCTTTGTCTTTCTTCGCAACAGTAATCATCAAACTGGGTCTGGAGAATCTTTTAAGTTCCGTCTGCAGTTAAAATGAAAAATTCATCGTTAATTCGGATTGCATCATTTAAAACGTAAACCATACTAACAGTAAAACTAATCATCAAAATGAGGCCCTATACTGCGCTCTCGTCGCGAAAACCTTAAAATGATAGAATATGAAACCTCCACCACCCATAAGATAGGGTAAAAACACACACAAAACAGGCGGGAAAAATCCTCACCAGCGGGAAAAATCACTAAAGCATCAGCAAGATAGTTTAATTAACAGCCACAACGGCGGGATTCAGATGGACAACGAGTTCTGCGAGACCATTAAGCCTATTGGTTTCGGAAAGACTAAATACTAAAGCATCGGGCAGAAAAAAAAACTCCTTGTCGGCGAACGGAACGACATAAACGTCGGGTGGTTAGTGCATTACGCAGCCATAATGGCAGAAGACGGAAAGACTACAGGCTCCGCGGAAAATAAAACATATCGACGAAAACCATACCAAAACATCGACGAGCGGAGCAGTTATATGGCATACATTTAGTTCGCTCAGGAGCCGCAATGGTGGAAAGCAATTAGACTACAGCCTTCGATCAAAGTCATAAAACTTTCCGATATGGTGCAGAAACATCATGAAAACGTTAAGTGTTCGGAAAATCTTAAGGTTGAGCAGCGGTCTAAAAAGTTTGTCTCATCTCCAAAACAGTGACGTCATAGAGATCAAAAACCCTGACTCAAACTTCAACCAACCTTCAACAACGATAAAACCAAACCATCAAAAATAAAAAATGTTAAGTTCCACAGTCAACAGCATTAGCAGAAAATGTATAGACTACGTCTTCCGCAATCAAATAAAACCTCGGCGGTCGACACTCTATGAGTCGGGTGGTTAGTGCATTAAAATGCCGCAACGGTGGAAGACAAAAGAACTATGGCTTCCGCTTTCAATAAAAACTGCAGCAATCAGAAGTTTCAACGACTAAACGCCCGCGATGATGAGCTCAATGCAACCACCGTGTCGGTGACACAAGAAACTAGCCCTCCGATAAATACTCAAAAACCCCTCTGATAACGCAAAGCAAGTCAAAATAATAACATCATGGCATCAGAAAAGAAAAAGCTATCCGTTAGAAAATTCATCGTTCAACTTCCGCAACGGAGACTTCGTAGGGAAATATGGCTCCGATGCACTGTTTAAATGACCTCCGAACAACCAAACTAAAAATGTTAAGCTCCAAAAGACTTTCGTCTGGGCAGCGATGAAAAAAGGTTGTTTCACCTCTGAAACAGCGGCGAAAATGAGAAATAGACTTCCGATATCAATGAAAGAAATCGTTCAACATTTTCAAATCAAACTTCAAATTCCACAACCCAAAACAATTGCAAACACAAGCAATTTTCCGAAAAGCATGAAAACAGTTGACCTCAAAACAATCCAAACTTGTAGCAGAGAAAAACAAAGTTCAGGAATCCAAACACTCCCAGGCAAGATAAAATAAAAAAGGAGGGTCCAAAATTTCAAAATTTGGGAAAACAGTTGCAGCTGCAACAATTGGAGACTACCTGGTGAACCTAGATCTCTGGACAATTTCTTCCTTAAGTAACAGACTATTTGACAATAAAACCACACGTTGAATTCTTCTAGATGTCTGGATCTCCCAAATGGAAAATATATGTACTTTTAATCATTGATGATAGTCCAATTTAGGAGAATGGAAACCAAGATTTCCAAGTCAAGATAACTCTTTTGAGGCCAGGAAGATGAGTTTCATTTATTACCTCTGTCTTCAGGTAGCTTCCAGCTTGGACACCACAGGATTGTAACATATGGTAAACATAAATATTCATTTTTTCCTCATTCCCATGCCATTTTGCACTTTTGTGCTTTTGGACTTTTTTGTCCTTTATGATTCCTCCTGCATGCCTTTTTTCTGAATTTTTATTCAGGCTCCTCTATCCATAGTGTCCTTTTGTGTGAGAGATGCATTTGACTTTCAGCTCACGGACGGAGAAGAACTTTGGCAATTTTGTACTTAAATGATTCAGTACTTTGTTTTGGTACCTATTGCTTTCATAGGAGTTTTTTGACTCTTGTCTGCCTTTTGGCTTTCAATTTTTTGGCATGGGATCATTTATATATAATATACTGTTTACCCTGCTTCCTTTCTGTGGGTCTTTTGTTGTCACCCCCTAGGACATTTTACATGTGAGATGGACGGAGCCTCAAAAGAGTATTCCATACTTTTGATCCTGAGTTATTTTACAAGGATTGAGTAGGACTTCAATGTGTTCATAGCCATTTAAGAAAACTGTTAAACTAGGAGAAATTCTTTCAGATAAAACAATAGTACACAGTCTTATAATCAAGGATTTTAGTTAATCCAGAATTATGATGCTCTCCATGCAACCAAAAGTTTGCCTCTTTTATTGAAACCAACCAAAATCTAACTAAAACCAACAGAAATAAAATAAATCAAAAATAAACAAACAAAGTAAATTATTTATGTACAAAACAAAAGAACAAAAACAAAAACTCAGGAAAAATAAGGTTTGAGAACTAAACCATTTACTGGTAAGTTCTCTTCCCACCCCTGTAAATCTTGCAATTTATAGGTTGAGGGGCCAAGTTTTGCCGCAGTCTGGA
Organism: Pseudotsuga menziesii; assembly: GCA_001517045.1. Lineage (NCBI taxonomy): Eukaryota > Viridiplantae > Streptophyta > Pinopsida > Pinales > Pinaceae > Pseudotsuga > Pseudotsuga menziesii. Next base: position 113,708 of record LPNX010731906.1, on the reverse strand, counting down.
AAGGGCCTACCCACAACTATTGAAATTTCGTGTGTTTTCCTTTCTCATCATGGGGGTGGTCCCATTTGAGAACCAAATCTCCCACCTCGAATTCTTTTGTTCCATCTTTGTGTTTATCAAACCATCTCTTTACTACCTCCTGTTGTTGTTTAAAACATTCTCTAGCCCTGGATCTAGATTCCTCTGCCTTCAAAAGATTATGTATCCTTATCTGCAAGATTTCATTATCTGATCCTCTGGATTCCTGAGCTATTATGGAAGAGGGTAGCATGATATTGGGGGGAAGAATGGCCTCCTTTCCATAAACAAGGGTATACGAGGGCACACCTAACGAAGTCTTGGGGGTAACCCTATCAGCCCAAAGAGCATTTGGTAATGCTGAGTGCCAACTCCTTTGATTTTCTATCACTGTCTTTTTTTAAATCCTAATCAGATTCTTGTTCGTAGATTCAGCCAAACCATTTCCCTATGGATAGTAATTTGCAAAGTAATGCAACTTAATTCCTTTCTTATGAGCAAATGCAGTTAATCTAATCGAGGAAAAGTAAGTAGCATTATCGAAAACTAAAGAAATTGCAACTCCAAACCTGGTCATAATATGATCTTGCAAGAAGTCCATGACCGCATCTTCATTTACTTTACGCAACGGAATGGCTTCGACCCAACGAGTGAAGTAGTCAGTTGCCGTCAAAATATATTTGTGTTACAAGGAAGAATTTGGATTTATCTCTCCAATGATGTCTATCCCCCACTGCTCAAAAGGTTATGTTATCATTACAGGCTTTAATGGTCCTGTTGCTTTAACTTGTCTTCCACCACACCTTTGGCAGATGTCGCACTTTCTGACATGGGCATGTGCATCTTTGAACAGTGTGGGCCAATAGTATCCGTCTTTGAGAATTTTATGTGATGTTGTATCTCCGGAGAAATGTCCTCCAGCAGGCCCATCATGTAAGTCTATCATTACCGTCTTCGCATCTTCTTTCTCTAAGCATCTAAGAAGAACTCCATCATAATTCTTTCTGAATAATATTCCTTCAACAATCTGATATGAGGCTGATTTAAGATGCAGTGCTCTTCTTTGCTTAGAATTCCAATGTTCCGGTAACAATCCCGCCTGAAGGTAATGCACAAGGTCTCAATACCAAGAGTCTGGAGCTGTGAAAAGAGGACATACATCCATCAAATGTAACTCAGCTTCGTTTTCCCATCTCTTTTCTTCATTGGCTTTACTTTCAGTCATTAGTTTGCACAATCTCTGCCCTTTAACTATGGACGCTGGTTTGAATTCGAGGTCATACTCCTGTAGATCTGTTACCCAGTTGCCTCTTCTTTCTCCTAACTCTTTTTGTATGAAAAGAGACCTCTGTTGCCGACGCAACTGTCCTCCCCAAATTTCTTAATTTTTGGGCCCCTCCTCGTGATTTTGCATTATTTTAATCGTTGGATCTTTTGAATGTGTGGTCGTGTTGTATTTTAAAGGCATAAATCTTGCAGGGTTTCGGATTTTGATTGTGTTTGGAATTTATGGTGAGTCTCAGACTCTAAGTCTATTTCACTCGTTGATTGAACCAAGTGTTTTTATTGTGGGTCGTTGTTGCAGAGGTCTAGTAGGTTTCTGGCTGTATTGATTTTTTAAAGCTGTCTAAACACTTAGAATCTCTATATGGATCGGGACTCATTCTTGTTGGATCGGAAGCCGAAACCTTTTTGCTTCCGCCATTGCGGAACCCAGAGTAGTTTAGCACCCGAAGTCCAAATCTTCCCGACTACTGATACATGTTGACCTGATTTAGCTACGTACCCGAAGTCGTTTTTCTTCCACTGTTGCGGCTGCGGAAGTCATTTGGCTTCCGAAGTGCAAATTCGTCTGACTTCCGACTGTGCATCGCATGGCTCTAGCCTTCTCTTTTCCACCGTTGCGGCTCTCAAAGTCATTTGGCTTCCGAAGTGCAAATCCGTTCGACTGCCGATTAAAGCCTCTCCCTCCCGCGTTGCGCATAGCTTTAGCTCTTCTCGTTTCCGCCGTTGCGGCTAGGCAAAGCCTTTGGCTTCCGAAGTCAGTATCCTTCCAACTTCCGTGGTAGTGCACCTGGCCATTTCTTGTGGGATAGCCGTTTCAGTTTGTATAATATGTTGTTTCGTTTTATAACATAGTCCCAATGAGTAATACACTTGGATTAATTGCAGGTGGACGTAAGGAACTGATGCACGAAGACGTAAAGGAGCAGTTTGGCAAGGATCGAAAAGAAACCGACTGGATCGCCAAAAGGGCCATCGAAGCAGAAGGTAAAGTCGATAATGATAAAGGCACGAACCTGACTGTCTGTCTGTTACTAAAACGTTCCTAAGTGTATACAGGCAACATAGAAGAATATGGAGCGTTGGAAGAACTGGAAGGTCACACGTTTGGGGGCAGCCCAAACGATCGGATGCTGTAGTTTAAATAATTGAAAGTTAGAATTTAGAAGGGACTTTTTCCCTGGAATAACTTGTAACCCATTTGCTTGTAAGAGGAACTATTTCTTTTTACAATCAGAAACTGCAACTTTTGCCTGCTGGAGAAAGCGAAATGTGGAATGTATCAATGTGATTAAATGAACAATGTTGAAGGGGAACTATTTTGTTTTCAGCTGTGTTTCATTAACTGTGAGAGTGTTTAACTTCCTGAACCTATGTTCTTGTTGAATGCTTTTTTCAGTATATTCCGTGATGTTTTCCACTGTGAGTTATGAATGTTGTTCATAAAACAATTGGCTAACTGGTTGTTAAAAAATATGCAATTGTTCATGTGTCTTGAAAGAAGTATCAGCTATCTTTAACTTTTCACTATGCATGTGCAAAATATATTACTCACCAATGAATGATAATCCTGCTCCCTAGGGATAGTTTAGGTAGTTATTTTTTTTCTTGTTGTATGCGATTTGGATGCTTGTGAGCTTTAAGACGAGAGGTAAGAACCTGCGCATCACATTGTGACTGTTCCTCGCATCTTTATCACCCTGCATTGTTAATTAGGCACTTGCATATCATACTTAAGTCAAAAAATACAAAATACATGGTGGACCGGGCCGCAACCGATAAAACCTTTGTTTTGTTACTTTGACCTACGGTAGTCGGACCGTAAACCGGATGGATTCCCCATTCCAAACAGTCACGGGCTAGTTGGGAACGTTAACTAGGGAGAATCCCTTACTGTTGTTTCCTGCGAATTTCTGGGCATCAACAGTTTTGGTGCTAGAAGGAGGGACGCCAGTGTATGGCTGGCCGAGGAAACCTGTTTTCCCGAGATTATTCCATCGGTAACAGTTCTAAAAGCAGTGGGTTTCGTAATCCATTTCCGGAAGAAAGATAACATCTATATTATGTTGGCAACGAAATTGTTAATGATCTGACAAGACACACCAGGGCGTATGTAAAGAAGATTGGAGGATTTCCAATCATCCCTGAATTGCCCAGAAGAGAGTATAAAAAGAAAGATCGTCCTATAGCGGAAGACTCAGTGTTGGTTGGAGACTAGGAAGAACTTGTAGAAACAGCCTTACAGGAAGTTGTGCTACCTTTGAATCAAGAAGGCCCAAATACCCCTCACACTTCTCCTGCTCGCACTCCTATTGGCTAACCTCCTCTCTCTCCACCTAGACTCATGGCTGGCGTAAACGCAAACCAACCACCTAACCCACCAAATCCACCACCTGCATGGAGAGCCAGATCACCATTAAACTTGACACCCCCATTACACGACCTACCTCAAGCCTTTGACAAGATGTTGCCCAAGTTTGACCCAAATGAGAAAATACTAGTAGATGATCATCTACAAAGTTTTTACTTGGCAATTGAAGGATTAAGGGCTGGGGAATATGAAGATGTGGTATGCAGACTATTCCCGCATACCCTTAAAGGAGCTGCAGCGTCATGGTACTTTGGATTGCCTGCTAACTCTATCCCTAATTGGGATACCTTCGAAAGAATTTTCAGAAGTAAGTACGCAACTCAGAAAACTCATGCAGCTCTCATGAAAGGGCGATGCACGTTGAAGAAGGAAAGAAAAGAAAAGGTGCACAGTTTCACACAAAGGTTTGCAGCATATCTCAAGAATTTCTTTGAAACAGATAAGCCTTCGGACAAGGTATTGATTGAGTATTATACTTCAGCTTTAGGCCCTGATTTGGCCATGTTTGCCAAAGGTAGGGTCAAGCCTACTTTGACGAAAACCTATGAAGAGGCAGAAGTAGTGGAGGCGAAAAGAGAAAGTATTGAAGATTATCCAGAACAATCAGGAGAGAAAGGTGCAGGAAGAAAAGCCTTATTGTTTAATAAGCCTAAGGAAGAAAAGTCTCCAGATTTGGAAAATATGGCTAAAATGATGCAGAAGCTTTCCAACAAAATCATTGATATGGAGAAAGAGAAGGAAACACAAAAGTTTTATAAGCCATATTATAAGAAAAGAGAGGATAACCATCAGTCTCAACCTCCTCCTCACAATACTGCATCTATGAATCTAACAGAGGTCAGCATGGACAATTTCTGCACTTTCCACCAACAGCCACACTCTGAAAAGAATTGTCCTCAATGGATAAATTCGATGACGTTGGTCATGAATCAGCTCTTGGATTCCAGATTAACAGAAGAGGGAGCTAAAGAAAGAAAAGAAAATACTACTTCAACGAAAGAGTAGGAAGAGGAAACTATGGTTTTGTGGGATTCTGTTTCATTATTTGATGCTGAAGAAGAAAAGAATCAGGGGTACAAGGACGTCATGTAAACCAACGTGGCAACAAGGAGCCAAGGGCCAATTAAATAAAACAGTGTCATTTTACCAAAGATTAAAAGGCTGCAAAGAAATATAAAGAAATTTCAAAACAGACCCTCAGCTGATATAGTTCCAAAATTCACTATTACCAGCCAAGATCCTAGGTAGAATGACACGCGGGCCAGGCCAAATGAAGGAAAGATGAATGCTGATAAACCTCACCCCATTGAGCAACCAATGGATTATGACATAGTGGAGGATTTAAAGAAGGTAAAGGCGAATGTTCCACTATTCGAAATGTGTAAAGTGCCGCAGCAAAAAGAAAGACTGTTGAAAGCACTTGAAGCATCGGATGAAAAGCTGCCCGCTAACAATCAACCTCGGGAAGAAGAAGAAATTGGAGAAACTAGCGTTGGAGGTAAGTCTAAAAGCAAACATCCACCTTTCCTCCTCACGTTTGAAATTTTCAATCATAATGTACATAATTTCTTGGTAGACTCAGGGGCATCGGTTAATGTTATGCCCATATCAGTCTGTAAAAAGATCAATGGGAAGCCCAAGCCATCCACGTGGAGGGTGGTTCAATTGGACAGAATGGATGTAAAGGTAATTGGTGAGATGGAAGATGTCCTAGTCCGTCTGGCATCTAATGACAAAGTATGCCAAGTTATTAACATCGTGGTGGCTAATATACCAGACGCTTACGGTCTTGTCCTGAGCAGAGATTCGTCAGACAAATTAAATGGATATTTCACCTCATATTGGTCGCATATGTGGTTTCCATACAAAGGGAGTCCGAACCAAATTAAGATTTTAAGGGAGCCTCACATGAGATACAATGTTACTCAACTGAATGAGAAGAATGTACTAGTGGATTCTGTATTGGGAAACTATTTTATTGAGTTAGAACCAGGAAATTACCAAGTAGAAGAAGCCAGCAACACATCAGACACTCAGCCTGATCTCCTTCGTTTCTCACGGGCTGATGAGATTGACTGTAAAATAGTAGACTTAGCAGTAGGAATAGATTCACATTCAGTAGTTAGTGATTTTTGGATTTTGTTTTTTGATGGCTCTAAGACATTAGAAGGGTCAGGGGCTGGCTGTGTCCTGATCGACCCATAGAATAATAAACATTTCCTTTCATGTAGATTAGATTTTGAGTGTACTAATAATACAGCTGAGTATGAAGCACTAGTGCAGGGACTAAAGAAAGCAATTGAATTAAAGGTAAGTAATCTAAAAGTTTTTGGGGATTCTGAAATTATTGTGAAACAAATCCGGAATCAAATACATTGTGTTTCCCCTCACTTAAAGGCTTACCAGAATGAGGTGTGGGATTTGCTTAAATATTTTAATGCATTCAATATTATTTCAATTCCAAGGCTTAAAAACGCAGCAGCTGACCTGTTGGCCACATCAGCCGCTAGGCTCGTACCCACTAATAATCGATGTTCTGTCGAACTGCTTTTCAGGCCCTCAGTACCGGATATGATCACCAACTTGCGAGTGTTCGACGATGATCAGCAAATAATAGAATGCTTGACAAATGGCGAGGTCTTTAAAGGAGCCATTATAGATGATGAGGAACATTAGGCAGAAATGAAATATGACAATTTCATTCCTAAAGGTGTCAGAGCGTTAGAAAAAATGTTCGATTTAAATGAAAAGTTCAGAAGACCAGCCAACGTGAAGACCCACAGCTCATCTCTGCAATTCGAGCTGATAAATTTAGGGACTGAGACGAATCCCAAATTTGTGAATCTTAGCAAGTGTTGTTCACCAGCAGAAAGAGACAAATTCATTAGTCTATTTAAACAATATAAAGATGTTTTCGCATGGATGTACGAAGATTTGAAAACATATGACACCAACATCATCAAGCATATCGTCCCCATTAAAGCAGGCGTCAAGCCATATCAGCAACCGTTAAGAAAAATGCATCCAAAATTGGAACCGCTGATTCAGAGTGAAGTGAAGAAATTATTGGATGCTAGAATCATTTTCAAAGTCAGACACTCTGAGTGGGTATCAAACCTGGTACCAGTAAGAAAAAAATCTGGAGAGATCAGACTCTGCGTGGATTGTAGGAACTTAAACCGTGCATCAGACAAATATAACTATCCTATTCCACCCATGGAGCAATTGCTACAAATGGTCTCTGGTTCTGAATTGTTTTCATTATTAGATGGTTTCTCTGGCTACAATCAAGTGTTAGTAGCCGAAGAAGACAGATTAAAGAAAACGTTCAGGACAAAATGGGGAACCTTCGCCTACAGAAGAATGCCCTTTGGGCTTATAAATGCTGGAGCAACCTTCCAGAGAGCTATGGACATAGCTTTCCGCGGATTGATTGGCCGAAGTGTTGTAGTATACCTTGATGATATTACAATATTCTCGAAGCGAAGAGAAGAGCACGCGTTTCACTTAAGGCAAATTTTCGAACGCTGTTGGAAATACGGCATCTCACTCAATCCTAGGAAGTGTGTGTTCGCTGTCACAGAGGGCAAGTTGTTGGGTCACATAGTTTCAAAGAAAGGAATCTCTATAGACCCAGAAAGAATTAAGGCTATTGAACAAATCCCCTTGCCCCATAATAAAAAGGGGATGTAATCATTTATGGGAACGATAAACTTCGAGCGAATATTTGTGCCTGATTTTGCTTAGATTGTCAAACCACTACAGCAGATGGTGAAGCAAAATGCACTATTCAAGTGGACTGAAATTGAGAAGAGCGCATTCAGCAAAATCAAAACTGCTGTCGCACACGCACCATCCCTGAAAAGCCCAGATTTTGACAAAGATTTTATCTTGTATACCTTTGCATCCGATGATTCACTAGCAGCTGTGCTCACCCAAAAGGAAGATGGGGGGGATGAATTCCCAATATCCTTTATGAGTATTGGTCTGTAGGGGGCCGAATTGAACTACCCAGCTGTTGATAAACAAGCTTACGTTGTATTCAAGGCAGTAAAACAATTCAGGCCTTATATTTTAAAAAATAGAACCAAGGTAATCGTCCCCTACCCAGCTGTAAGGTCTCTTCTTATACAGAAGGAGTTGGGAGAAAGAAGAGGCAACTGGGTAACAGCTCTTCAAGAGTATGACCTCAAATTCAAGCCAGCGTCTCTAGTTAAAGGACAAGGGTTATGCAAACAGATGACTGAAAATGGAAAAAATGAAGAACACGCCTGTGAAGATGAAGCCGAATTACATGTAATGGAGGTATGTCCTTTGTTTACAGCTCCCGAGTCTTGGTATAGAGACCTTGTGCATTACCTGCAGGTAGGACTGTTGCCGGAACATTGGAATTCCAAGCAAAGGAGAGCGTTGCGTCTTAAATCAGCCACATATCAACTTGTTGAAGGAGTATTATTCAAGAAGAATTATGACGGGGTCCTTCTCAGATGCTTAGAAAAGGAAGATGCGAAGAAAGTGATGGCAGAATTGCATGACGGTCCTGCTGGAGGACATTATTCGGGGGATACCATAGCCCACAAAATACTCAGGGTAGGTTATTATTGGCCTACGCTCTTTAGAGATGCACACGCACATGTCAGGAAGTGTGATATTTTCCAAAGGTGTAGTGGGAGACAGCCTAAAGCAGCAGCACCTCTAAAGCCTGTGATGATCACAGAGCCATTCGAGAAATGGGGACTGGATATTATTGGAGAAATAAAACCGAATTCCTCTTTGCAGCACAAGTACATTCTCACCGCTACTGATTATTTCACTCACTGGGTAGAAGCTGTCCCGCTGTGCAAGATAAATGAAGATGAGTTCATCAGCTTCCTACAAGACCACATCATGACCAGGTTTGGAGTTCCAGTTTCGTTAGTTTTTGATAATGCTAAGTACTTTTCATCAATTAAATTAACTGCTTTTGCTCATGATAAAGGGATAAAATTGCATTATTCTGCTAATTACTATCCACAAGGAAATGGCCTGGCTGAATTTTCCAACAAAAATCTGATTAGAATTTTAAAGAAGACTGTGGTAGAAAACCAGAGGAGTTGGCACTTACCATTACCAAATGCCCTTTGGGCCGATAGGGTCACCCCCAAGTCTGCGATTGGAGTGTCTCCATATACCCTTGTCTATCGTAAAGAAGCCATCCTTCCTCCCAATATCATGCTACCATCTTCCATACTAGCTCAAGAGTCTAGGGGGTCGGATGATGAAGTTTTGCAAGTAAGAATATATAATCTCCTAAAAGCAGAAGAGGCTAGATCTAAAGCTAGAGAACGCTTTAAGCAACAGCAGGAGTTAGTTAAAAGATGGTTCGACAAGCATAAAGCTGGAACAAAAGAATTTGAAGTAGGAGACTTAGTCCTCAAATGGGATCACCCCCATGATGAGAAAGGAAAGCACACTAAATTCCAGCAGTTGTGGGTAGGCCCTTATCAGATAGCGGCAAAGCTTGGCCCTTCTACTTATAAGTTGCAAGATCTGCAAGGATGGGAAGAGAACTTACCAGTAAATGGTTTGGTCTTCAAGCCGTATTTTTCCTGAGTTTGTTTGAATTCTTCTGTCTTGTATATAAATAATCTGTTTGGCTGTCTTTTGAGTCATGTTTTACAGTTTGTTTTAGTTTGTTTTTCTTGATTCTAATAAAGGGAATGAACCCGCGGTTGCATAAAGAACATTAAAATGTTTGGGAATGATAAACATTTTTGGGTCTCAGACTGTGTGTTTTGTATAAAAGAATTTCTTCGAGTTTAGTCGTTTTCTTGAATAATTCTGTGTGCATTGAAGTCCTGCTTAACCCCTGTGAAACAAACCAGATTCGAAGAGTCTGGAGCACTATGTTGAGGCTCCATCCACGTCACACTTAAAATGTTCTAAGGAGTGACAGCAGAGGACCCATGGAAAGGAGCAAGGTGAACAGTATATTAAATATAAATGATCCCATGCCAAGAAACGAATGCCAAAAGGCAAATAAAGAGTCAAAACTCCTATGAAAGCATCATAAATCAAATCAGGTGCTGAATCATAAGTATTAAATTGCCGAAAGATCCTCTCCGTTCGTGAGCTGAAACTTGAAGTACACCACTCACACAAAAGGACACTATGGGATAGAGGATCCTGAATTAAGATTCAGTAAGAAAGGCATGCAGGAGGACTCATATATAAAAGGGACAAAAGTCCAGAAGCACAAAAGTGCTAAAGTGGCATGGGAATGAGGAATAAACGAATATTTTTGTTTACCATATGCTACAATCCTGTGGGGTCCAAGCTATCAGCTACCTGAAGACAAAGGTAATAATGAAACTCATCCTCTAGCCTCAACAAAGTCATCTGGACTTGAAAATCTTGGTTTCCACTCCCCCAAATTGGACTATTATCAATGATTGAGGGTACACACTTCTTTCACTTGAGAAATCCAGATAGCTGGAAGAATTTAATAGATGCATTTGTGGGTTAAACAGTCTGCCACTCGAAGAGTAATCGCCCAGAGATCTAGGTTCACCAGGTAATCGCCAATTGTTGCCGACGCAACTATCCTCCCCAAATTTCTTAATTTTTGGGCCCCTCCTCGTGATTTTGCATTATTTTAATCGTTGGATCTTTTGAATGTGTGGTCGTGTTGTATTTTAAAGGCATAAATCTCGCCCAGGGTTTCGGATTTTGATTGTGTTTGGAATTTATGGTGAGTCTCAGACTCTAAGTCTGTTTCACTCGTTAATTGAACCAAGTGTTTTTATTGTGGGTCGCCGTTGCGGAGGTCTAGTAGGTTTCTGGCTGTATTGATTTTTTAAAGCTGTCTAAACACTTAGAATCTCTATATGGATCGGGAGTTATTCTTGTTGGATCAGAAGCCGGAACCTTTTCGCTTCCGTCGTTGCGGAACCCAGAGTAGTTTAGCACCCGAAGTCCAAATCTTCCCGACTGCCGATACGTGTTGACCTGATTTAGCTGCGTACCCGAAGCCGTTTTTCTTCCGCCGTTGAGGTTGCGGAAGTCATTTGGCTTCCGAAGTGCAAATTCGTCCGACTTCCGACTGTGCATTGCGTGGCTCTAGCCTTCTCTTTTCCGCCGTTACGGCTCTCAAAGTCATTTGTCTTCCGAAGTGCAAATCCGTCCGAAAAGCCTCTCCCGCCTGCGTTGCGCATAGCTTTAGCTCTTCTCGTTTCCGTCGTTGCGGCTAGGCAAAGCCTTTGGCTTCCGAAGTCAGTATCCTTCTGACTTTCGCGGTAATGCACCTGGCCATTTCTTGTGGGATAGTCGTTTCAGTTTGTATAATCTGTTGTTTCGTTTTATAACGTAGTCCCAATGAGTAATACACTTAGATTAATTGCAGGTGGACGTAAGGAACTGATGCACGAAGACGTAAAGGAGCAGTTTGGCAAGGATCGAAAAGAAACCGACCGGATCGCCAAAAGGGCCATCGAAGCAGAAGGCAAAGTCGATAATGATAAAGGCACAAACCTGATTGTCTTTCCGTTACTAAAACGTTCCTAAGTGTATACAGGCAACATAGAAGAATATGGAGCGTTGGAAGAACTGGAAGGTCACACGTTTGGGGGGCAGCCCAAACGATCGGCTGCTGTAGTTTAAATAATTGAAAGTTAGAATTTAGAAGGGACTTTTTCCCTGGAAGAACTTGTAACCCATTTGCTTGTAAGAGGAACTATTTTATTTTACAATCAGAAACTGCAACTTTTGCCTGCTGGAGAAAGCGAAATGTGGAATGTATCAATGTGATTAAATGAACAATGTTGAAGGGGAACTATTTCGTTTTCAGCTGTGTTTCATTAACTGTGAGAGTGTTTCACTTCCTGAACCTATGTTCTTGTTGAATGCTTTTTTCAGTATATTTCGTGATGTTTTCCACTGTGAGTGATGAATGTTGTTCATAAAACAATTGGCTAACTGGTTGTTAAAAAATCTGCAATTGTTCATGTGTCTTGAAAGAAGTATCAGCTATCTGTAACTTTTCATTATGCATGTGCAAAATATATTACTCACCAATGAATGATAATCCTGCTCCCTAGGGATAGTTTAGGTAGTTAGTTTATTTTCTTGTTGTATGCGATTTGGATGCTTGTGAGCTTTAAGACCAGAGGTAAGAACCTGCGCATCACATTGTGACTGTTCCTCACATCTTTATCACCCTGCATTGTTAATTAGGCACTTGCATATCATACTTAAGTCAAAAAATACAAAATACACGGTGGACCGGGCCGCAACCGGTAAAACCTTTGTTTTGTTACTTTGACCTACGGTAGCCGGACCGCAAACCGGATGGATTCCCCATTCCAAATAGTCACGGGCTAGTTGGGAACGTTGAATGGGGAGAATCCCTTACTGTTGTTGCCTGCGAATTTTCGGGCATCAACAACCTCACAGTTGGGTGTGGAACGATTACCTTTGTCCGGTTCTTAAGTATGTATGGACTGAATTATTTTATCGCTTTGAACACAGTACAAGCTTGTTTATCCACAGCTGGGTAATTCAATTTGGCCCCTTGCAGACCTATGCTCATAAATGATATGGGGAACTCATCTCCCCCATCTTCCTTCTGGGTAAGCACAGCTGCTAGTGAATCATCAGAAGCGAAAGTGTACAAAATGAAATATTTCTCAAAATCTCGACTTTTGAGGGAGGGTGCGTGCACAACAGTTGTTTTAATTTTACTAAATGCGTTCTTCTCTACATCAATCCACTTGAATTGTACACTTTGCTTTACCATTTGCTGCAAAGGTTTAACAATTTGAGCGAAATCTGGCACAAACCTTCGCACGAAATTTATTGTCCCCATAAATGACTACATGCCCTTTTTATTATGGGGTAAAGGAATCTGTTCGATAGCTTTGATCCTCTCTGGGTCTATGGAGATCCCTTTCTTAGATACCATATGGCCCAACAACTTACCTTTGGTAATGGCAAACACGCACTTCTTGGGGTTTAATGAGATACCATATTTTCGGCAGCGTTCAAAAATTTGCTTTAGATGAAATGCATGTTCCTCTCTTTTCTTTGAGAATATCGTGATATCATCGAGGTATACTACAGCGCTGCTGCCAATCAGACCGTGGAAGGCAATGTCCATAGCCCTCTGGAAAGTAGCTCCAGTGTTTATGAGTCCAAAGGGCATCCTTATGTAAGCAAAAGTTCCCCATCTGGTTCTGAATGTAGTTTTAAGTCTGTCTTCTTTAGCTACTAACACTTGATTGTAGCCTGAGAATCCATCTAACAAAGAGAATAATTCAGACCCTGGAACCATTTGCAATATCTGTTCCATTGGTGTCACAGGATAATTGTCTTTATCCGAAGCACGATTTAAGTTTATGAAATCCACACATAGTCTAATTTCTCCAGATTTCTTCCTCACCGATACCAAATTTGAAACCCATTCCGAGTGTCTAACCTTGAAAATAATTCTAGCATCCAACAGCTTCTTTACTTTATTCTGAATCAAAGGTTCTAATTTTGGATGCATTTTCCTTAAAGGCTGTTGATAAGGTTTGATTCCAGATCTTATGGGGATAACATGCTGAATAATATTGGTGTCATATGTCTTCAAATCCTCAGACGTCCAAACAAAAACTTCTTTGTATTGTTTGAACAAACTGATCAATTTATTCCTTTCACCTAGAGAGCAACACTTTCCCAAATTCACATATTTAGGCTCAATTTATATCCCCAAATTAATCAACTTGAACTGTAGAGACGAGATATGAGTCTTCACATTCACTGGTCTTCTAAATTTCTCGTTTAAATCAAACATTCGCTCTAAAGTCTTGACTCCTTTAGGAATAAAATTATCGAATTTTAGCTCGGCTTGATGTTCTTCATCATCAATAATTGCCCCTTTGAAGGTCTCGTCATTTGTCAAGCATTCTATAATTTGTTGATCATCATCAAAAACTCGTAGATTGGTAATCATATCTGGAACTGAAGGCCTGAAAAGCAATTCAACATAGCACCGATTATTAGAGGGTACAAGCCTCGCAGCTGAGGTGGCCAACAAGTCATCCCCTGCATTCTTAAGTCTTGGAATCGATACAATGTTAAATGCATTAAAACATTTAAGTAAATCCCATACTTCATTTTGATAAGCTTTTAAATGAGGAGAAATGCAATGTATTTGATTTTGAAATTGTTTTACAATTATTTCAAAATCTCCAAACACTTTCAGATTTTTTGTCTTTAATTCAATTGCTTTTCTTAGTCTCTGAACTAATGCTTCATATTCAGCTGTGTTATTGGTACATTCAAACTCTAACCTACATGAAAGAAAATGTTTGTTTTTCTTAGGGTCAATCAGGACACAGCCGGCTCCCGGCCCCTCTAAAGTTTTAGAACCATCAAAGAAAAGCATCCAAAAATCGCTAACTACTGTGCGAGAATTAACATCTACATCTACAGCTAAGTCTACTATTTTACAATCAATTTCATCAGCCTGTGAAAACCGAAGGAGATCAGGCTGAGTGTCTGATGTATCATTGGCTTCTTCCGCTTGATAGTTTCCTGGTTATAGCTCAATCAAGTAATTTCCCAAAACAGAATCCACTGGTTCATTTCTACCTTTGAACTGAGTAACATTGTGTTTCATGTGGGGCTCCCTCAAAACTTTAATTTGATTTGGGCTTCCTTTATATGGTAGCCATAGATGTGACCAGTCCGAGGCAAAATATCCATTCAGCTTTGCCGACCAATCTCTGCTCAAAACAAGTCCATAAGCTTCTGGTATGTCAGCCACCACAATATCAATGAATTGACATACCTTATCATTTGAAGATAAGTGAACGAGAACATCCTCCATTTCCCCAATTACCTTCACATTCGTTCTATCCAACTGAACGACCCTCCAGGTAGATGGTTTAGGTTTCCCATTTATCTTTTTGCAGACTGACAGTGGCATGACGTTGACTGATGCCCCCGAGTCTACTAGGCAGTTATGCACGTTGTGGTTGAAAATTTCAAAAGTAAGGAGAAAAGGTGGAGTCTTGCATTTAGGCTTACCTCCCATACTTGTTTCACCAATTTCTTCTTCTTAGGGTTGATTGTCAGTGGGCAACCTCTCCTCGGATATTTCAAGTGCTTTCAATAGCTTTTATTTCTGCTGCGGCACATTGCACATTTCAAATAATGAGATGTTTGCCCTTACCTTTTTTATATCCTCCACAATGTCATAATCCATCTTATGTCCTGTGAGATTCGGTTTAACATTATTTATCTTTTATTCACTGGGCTTAGTAGGCATGTTGATCTGTTTAGGATTTTGACTGGTGATGGTAAATTCTGGAATTTTATTAGCTGAGGAGTTGTTTTGAAATTTCTTAACATTCTTTTGAAGTCTCTTAATCTTCGGGAGCATAAGACTGTTTTCCTTAATCAACCCCTGGCTTCTCGTCGTTACATTTGTTTCCAATATGTCCTCGTGTCTTAGATCCTTTTCTTCCTCGGCATCAAACAACAATACACGGTCCCATAAAACCATGGTCTCATCCTCCTGTTTTTCTGTTGATTTATTGTTGTCTTTCCCTTCTTCATCGTTGTCTTCAGTTAATTTGGAATCCAACAGCTGATTCATAACCAATGTCATTGAATTTATCCATTGAGGACAATTATTTTCAGAATGGGGTTGTTGGTGGAAAGTGAAAAAATTATCCATTCCTACCTCCGTTAAGTTCATAGATGCAGGGCTGTGCGGAGGGGGTTGGGATTGATTGTTATCTTCCATTTTCTTGTAATAAGGCTTATAGAACTTTTGGGCTTCCTTTTCCTTTTCCAAGTCTATGATTCTGTTAGAGAGCTTCTGCATCATCTTTTCCATTCCTTCGAAATCTGGTGATTGCTCCTCTTTAGGCTTAGTAAATAACAAAGATTTTCTACCAACATTTTTTTCTCCTGACCGTTCAGGGTAATCTTCAATGCTTTCTCTTTCAGCCTCTACTCTCTCCGCTTCTTCATAAGTATCTGCTAGCGTAGGTTTGGCTTTTATTTTGGTAAGCATGGCCAACTCGGGTCCTACCACTGAGGTATAATATTCAATCAGAACTTTATCCAAGGGTTTGTCAGCTTCAGAAAAATTCTTAAGATAGGCTGCGAATCTTTGGGTAAAACTATGCACCTTCTCTTTTCTTTCTTTCTTTAAGGCACACAGTCCTTTCATGAAAGTTGCATGAGTTTTTTGGGTTGCATACTTACTTCTAAAAATCCTTTAAAAGGTATCCCAATCTGGGATAGAGTTTGCAGGCAAACCAAAGTACCATGATGCTACTGCTCCTTTAAGGGTGTGTGGAAAAAGTCTACAAACTACATCCTCATGTTCCCCGGCCCTTAATCCTTCTATTGCCAAATAGAAACTTTGTAAATGGTCATCCACTAACATCTTCTCATTTGGATCAAACTTGGGCAGCATCTTTTCAAAAGCTTGAGGTAAATCATGTAACGGAGGTGTCAGGTTCAGGGGTGATCTGGCTTTCCAAGCCGGTGGTGGGTTTGGTGGGTTAGGTGGCTGGTTTGCATTTACACCTGCCATGAGTCTGGGTGGAGAGTGAGGAGGTGAAGGAACAGGAGTCTGCATAGGTGAACAGTAAGGTGTGTTTGGGCCTATTTGATTCTAAGGCTGAACAACCTCCTGTAATGCTCCTTCTACTAACTCTTCCAAATATCCAACCAACACTGAATATTCCAAGATGGGATGGTCTTTATTCTTGTATTCTCTTCAGGGTAAATCAGGGATAATGGGTAATCCTCCAATACTCTTTACATAAGCTCATGTGTGTCTTCTCAGATCATTTATTAGTTGGTTGTCCACAGCAAACAAATGTTCTCTATTCTCTCTAGTATTTGGATCAGGAAACAAACTGATTTCAAAACTATCACTGGTGGAGTAATTTCAAGGAAATGGATTTCCTCGGCCAGCCATGCACTGGCGGACCTCCTTCTAGCGCCAGAAACTGTTGAGGCCTAGAAATTCACAAGCAACAACAGCAAGGGATTCTCCCCAGTCAACATTCCCAACTAGCCCGTGAATGTTTGGTGTAGGGAATCCATCCAGTTTACGGTCCGGCTACCGTAGTTCAAGTAACAAAAACAAAGGGTTTTACCGGTTGCGGCCCGGTCCACCATATATATTTTTGTATTTTTTGACTTTAAGTATGATATGCAAGTGCCTATCTAAGATGCAGATTGATCAGGAATGCAAGGAGTGGTCACAATGTGATGTGCAGGTTCTTACCTTTTGTCTTAGACTCTCTCACATCCAAATCACACAAGACTAGAAAAACAACACTAACTAAGCTGTCCCTAGGGAGCAAGATATTAATTCATGAATAATGTAATACTGTTCACATGTTAAGATAAATCACAAATAGCTATTCTTAGAATCAAAACACATAAACATGAATAAATATATACACTACAAGATAGCTCATCAACCGTTAAAACCTCCATTACTCATAGTGGAAATTATCACAAAATAAACCAGAGAACATTCAAACAAGACCATAGGTTTAGAAAGTTAGAACGCTCTCACAGTTAATGAAACACGGTTGAAAACGAAATAGTTCCCCTTCAACATTGTTCATTTTATCACATTCAAACATTCCACACAGCACCTTCTCTAACAGGAAAAATTTGTAATTTATTATTGTAAAACGAAGTAGTTCCTCTTCCAACAAGTGGTTCACAAGTTTTTCCAGGGAAAAAGCCCCCATTCCCTCTAATTCTCCTATATTTAAACAAAACAGCAAAACCCTTGGGCTGCCCCAACCCTGTGACCTTTGGGCTACCCCAACCGTTTAATCTCACAAATTTGTCCTTTTGTGAGTGCTCATGATTCATATAATGTGTTACACTTCGGATTAAGATTTACAAGCACTTTATAAAAAGGGACCGGCCTGGTAACTGATGAGCCATTTCCGAGCCTGATCCTATGCTGCTATCAATTCTGCTTAGTAATCCATTGGTCCTTTTTAAGATCCCGTTGATCTCAGAACATATCTACCCATCACTTTTCAACCAACTTCCTTCTGCTTTGTCTTTCTTCACAGCGGTAATCATCAAACTGGGTTTGGAGAATCTTTTAAGTCCATCTGCAGTTAAAACGAAAAATTCATCGTTAATTCGGATTGCATCTTTTAAAACGTAAACCATACTAACAGTAAAACTAATCATCAAAATGAGGCCATGTACTGCTCTCTCGTCACGAAAACCTTAAATTGATAGAATATGAAACCTCCGCCACCCATAAGATAGGGTAAAAACACACACAGAACAAGCGGGAAAAATCACTAAAGCATCGGCAGGATAGTTTAATTAACAGCCGCAACGGCGGGCTTCAAACGGACAATGAGTTCTACAAGACTGTTAAGCCTATTGGCGTCGAAAATACTAAATACTAAAGCATCAAGTGGAAAAAACTCCTTGTCGGCAAACAGAATGACACAAACGTTGGGTGGTTAGTGCATTACACAGTCGTAATGGCGGAAGACGGAAAGACTATGGGCTCCGCGGCAAATAAAACATATCAGCGAAAACCATAACAAAACTTCAGCGAGAGAAGCAGTTATATGGCAGACATTTAGTTCGCTCGGGAGCCGCAATGGCGGAAAGAAATCAGACTACAACCTTCAATCAAAGTCATAAAACTTTCTGATATGGCGCAAAAACATCATGAAAACGTTAAGTGTTCGAAAAATATTAAGGTTGAGCAGCGGTCTAAAAAGTTTGTCTCATCTCCAAAACAGCGGCGTCATAGAGATCAAAAACCCCGACTCAAACTTCAACCAACCTTCGACAGCGATAAAACCAAACCATCAAAAATAAAAAATGTTAAGTTCCACAGTCAACAGCATTGGCAAAAAATGTATAGACTATGGCTTCCGCAATCAAATAAAACCTCGCTGGTCGACACTCTATGAGTCAGGTGGTTAGTGCATTAAAACGCCATAACGGTGGAAGACAAAAGAACTACGGCTTCCACTTTCAATAATAACTGCAGCAATCAGAAGTTTCAACGACTAAACGCCTACGATGATGAGCTCAATGCAACCGTCGTGTCGGCGACACAAGAAACTATCCCTCCGATCAATACTCAAAAATCCCTCCGATAACGCAAAGCAAGTCAAAATAATAACATCACAGAATCGGAAAAGAAAAAGCTATCCGTCAGAAAATTCATCGTTCAACTTCCGCAATGAAGGCTCCGTAGGGAAATATGGCTCTGATGCACTGTTTAAATGACCTCCGAACAACCAAGCTAAAAATGTTAAGCTCCAAAAGGCTTTCGTCTGGGCAGCGATGAAGAAAGGTTGTTTCACCTCCGAAACCGCGGCAAAAATGAGAAATAGACTTCCGATATCAATGAAATAAATCGTTGAACATTTTCAAATCAAACTTCAAATTCCACAACCCAAAACAGTTGCAAACACAAGCAATTTTCCAAAAAGCATGAAAACAGTTGACCTCAAAACAATCCAAACTTGTAGCAGAGAAAAACAAAGTTCAGGAATCCAAACACTCCCAGGCAAGATAAAATAAAAAAGGAGGGTCCAAAATTTCAAAATTTGGGAAAATAGTTGCAGCTGCAACAGAACCAAAGGAATCTGGCACTTCTCATGAACTTGTTGTATCTTCTTATAAAAGTTTTCGCACTTCTCCATGGTTTTGGAAATTTTGTTGCTCAACCTCCGAGTGACTTTCCTACAAAACTCCAGCATTCTTGCTTCTGATTTTAGGCCTTCTATTGTCTTTTGGGGAATATGTTCATGTACTTCTAAACTGGCTTCCATCCAGGTCAACTGGATTTTGATCTTTTCTATGACTTCCATCAGCCCTTTTCTGAACTCCAGTGTTTCTGTCGCCATCACTCTCAGCCTTTTCATTATCAAACTAAATTTGTAGATCTCATCTGCAAGAGTTACATTGTGGAAATTGAACCCAGTGATAGAACAATTTTACTCACAACAATTATCAATTGATCATGCAAAATCACTCACAAAAGAGACTGAAAATGGAGCTGAATACTAAACTGTATTAACTCAGTGTACAATAGCCAACCCTGTAACATAATAGGTTGCTGCATTAAATAATTACATAATGGATTCGAATGCATGAGGAGGCAATTCAAATCTATTCAAAAGCAGGCTTACTAAAATTAAGCAATTCCCCCATAGGTGCATAAAGTAGTTTCCAAATCAGTCATGGAGCTCACGAATTGGCAAAAGCACTTAGGCAAGATAAAGAGTGATGGAATGACAACTCATACATTATTTTCAAAGGAGAAAAGAGTGGAGGATGTGGAGGAAAAAAACTAGTTAACCTCACCTAGTCAAACTTTCCCAATTGCCTTAAAGCACTGAAAAAGCAGGCAATAAAGCAAAAAAAGTAGAAGGGCGCCTAGGAGACCAGGAATAAAGCAGAATTGATTCCTTGAAGTTTCCCAAGTGCTACATGAGTCAAAATAGGCAAGTTTGACCACTATGGATAGGTAAATGACAACTTGCATAAGGTGGGACACATGAACTAGGAAAATAAGACAAGAATAATTAAATTAATGTCTAAGGTAGCTAACTATGGGTTGATTATTCTAACATACATAAGCCAGATGTATCTGGTTTCGAATGTTGCAAGCTTTCTCATAGAAAGGAGTGATGTCTTACTTTTTCTCGTTAGCCAGCTTTAGTTGACTCTCCAAAGATTCCTTCTTCTTTACTAGCTCTTTTGCCTAAGTTTTCAACTCTTCAATCTGTTGGTTTTTTGCGGACTCCCTTGACTCTAGTTTGAATATTCGAACTTTAAAGTTGTTCTTTTCTCCCTCCATGATTACTAGCTATACATTTAATGCATCCTTCTCCGTCTCAATAATCTAGTATTTGCTTATAATCCTTTCCTTCTTAGAGAGGATGGCATCGTACTTCCTTTTTAACTCTATTCCCTCTCCTTGTGTCTTAACCAGATTATCTTTGAGCTTAAGTATTTTTTCTTTATTTTGTTCCACGTCATCCATCAACCGGTCGACATTGTCAGCTTGTCCTGTGTAGCTGCTATGTTTACTAGGGCCATGAATTTTGGTTCCTTGTGTGTACCCTCCAATATAGTGATTTCAGTGATGATGACTACGTCAGCTTGCGTTCCCATCTTTAACCCTTTTTTTGACCTTCTTGTGATGGTTTTCCTTGATCTATCAAAAATGATGGTATCTAAGCGAGCCATTGTGTGCTGCTTAGATGGGGTAAATGGAGTGAGCCCGAGATCTACAAAAGGAATGTGATTACCTGTGATTGTTCCACTTGATGAAGTAGGAGATTCTAGGTCCACTGGGTCATTCTCGGCTACCTCCCGATCTAAAGCTTCCCCGATCCTGTCCTCTTCTTATTTTCTTCTTAGTTCTTCAACCGCTTCCTCGGCTTACTTTTGTGCTCTTTCTTCATTTTATTTCTTTAATCTTTCCTCTTCTTGTTGCCTCTAGGTTTCTTCAACTTGTCTTTGCTCTTCTTCTTCCCTTTTCCTTTTCTATCTCTGCTTGTTGCAATCTTAAGGCCTCTTATTTATGTTTTTGCAGCTTCATTTCCATAGTAGTGATGTCGCCTTTGCTTCTGCCTGCACCACTCTTCTTTGTAAATCTCTTTCCTAACTCAATCAGATTGTTAGCCCTTATGAATACCTCTTCACCCCTGCTGAAAAAATATGAGTATTCATAATGTATTTTTATGGTCGCGCAATGTTCTACAACCTTTCATCTGCTATCATTTCTATGAAAACTTTTCTCCCCAAAATGAAAAGTCTCCAGCTCTTTCACAAAATCACCAACACCTTTTACCTTGGAGAATTTGTATCCTTCGATGCAGAAAGGCAGTGGGGGGAACATTCTCTTCTTCATGTCGTGCAGGAAGTTGTCAACTCCATTTAAGAATACTTGCCTCAATGCCTCTTTGTGGACTACATAGTCCATGGAGAACTTTGGCAGTAGGGATGGAGCTCTGGAACATCCATACATTCTAAGGTATGTTCCTTCCTGCGAGAATTAGTAGTCTCCATACTTGCTAATAACATCTATAGCATTGCTAGATATGCAGTTCAGTTCTTTTAAGAAAATTATCTTGTAAAGAGGCATCATAAATTCTTCACAAATGAGTTTGTAATAGCATGCATACTTGTGGGCCCATAAAATTTGATAAGAAACATAAACTGGAGCCTTCGTCTGGGTCCAAATACACCCCAGCTTAACAAACGGGTTCCTGCACAACATGCAGTCAATAAGGTAGGATGGCATGTAAAAGTCATCCCTCTTCTAGGTTATTCCTCCCTGTGCAGCTGTTGTAATCTCATAGATCACATAGGGTTACCAATAATACACATGGAAACATATAATCATAATAGACACAAGAGACAGAATGGTAAGGTAGAATAATAGTTGTATTAATAAGTCACATGAGGGTCGATACACAAAACTGAACCAAGTTCTCATCTGGCTCAACAGCCTAATATATATGATTACAAATGGTTACAAGTAACTACCTGTTGGTTCGGTCAATCAACATGACTTTCTGTGGCCGACCTAATATCCAATTAGTCGGCTATTTGACTAGTCGGTTTCACCGACTAGCTCCTCCAACATTTCCCCCAGGAACAAAATCTTTCTTCGTCTTGAAAAAACAGGGGAGGTACTCAACAGTGCACTGTCTGAGGTAGTCACTTCTACTATGGTTTGTCTTCATGGACTGTGTAGTCAGATGGTTGGTCATTTCTACACACATACTTCCAAAATGGCTTCTACTATAATGGAAAGTTGGCGCTGAAACTCTGTCCAATTCTATAGCACTTTCTGGATATCGATAGTCAAGGTTGTCATGCTTGACAGAGTCGACATTTTCTCCTAGATGGAAAGATCTATGATGCTTTCCATGTCAGGCCCATAAATTGAGCCTTTTCTTCTATTGTATCCAATAGTCTCTTCATCTGTGGGCAGATTGTGTCCAGTCTGTCAAGGCTTGGTAGTGCTTGTTATACCCACTGATGTGCTTGTTTTTCTAGTTTCTGTAATTTGGTTGTTTCCAATACAACCTGGTTTTGTATTGTACTCCTCATTGTTTCTTCACGGCCTCGCCTCTTTTATAGTGCTTGGATTTGTTCAAGAGTCTGGCAGGTCTGCTAAAATACTTGCTCGTAGTAGGTGGGCCAATTACGAAGTACTTCTTCTGTAATGATAGACTCTTCCAAGTGGTCCTGCAGTACCTTATGAGCTTCAGAGAATGCTGTGTACTGCTATTTCAGTAATATGTATGTTTCCTCTTTTTGATCTTCTTTTGTAAGTTGTAGTTGTGCTTGTAGGGTCGACACCACAGTTTCAAATAGTTGATACACTTTCTCCAAAAGCTTGTCGGTGTCGGCCTCTAATGGTTCCGGTATGACTGTTTGAATTAAATTTCTACAATTTGACATAAATTCAATTTTCTCTTTCTTAGTGATGTCGAGTCGCTCTCGTCTAGTCTAGCTTCTTGTTGCTGCTTCTATGGTGAGGGATTCTAAGAGTTGACCCAAATCTCCATATCTCAATTTCGTTGTGTTGACTGTAGTAGTCAATCCTAGTTGGTTGAGGTGGATAACTATCATCCTTTGTTATTTGTGGTGTTCCTTTCTCTTTTTGTCTTTTCTCTTCCTTTTGTGTCTATGTTGGTCTACCTGTTGTTCTGCCTGTGGTTGATTTTCAGGCTGCTGATCTTCATTAAGATGAAATTCATTAGTTGGGGGAATTTCTGGTTGAGCCTCTTGGGCAAAGTTTGCAGCTTGGTGTGTATCTGGTGGGTTTGAAGCTGGTGGTTCAAGGTTTGGCAAAAGTTATGAATTCGGAGGTGATGATGGAGAAGGTGAGTGGTCTGGTGTGAGTGGTGTGGTTGAGATATTTCCACTCGATGGGGGATATTCAAATTTTGGTGGTGAATTGGATGGGTCGTCAAAGAATAGGTTGTCGATCACCTGGTTGATTGATAATATATCTTCCTGGTCATTTTCTTCCAAGTCTCCCACAGTTTCATTGGGTGGTGGAGGATGGTTAATGCTTGATAGTTTAATAGATGAAGTGCATCTTGCGACGATTTGAGAGGTCTTGTCGGGGTTCCTTAAGAATGTGTATTTGATACTTCCAACAGTTCTTGGTTTCTGAGGCATATGGTTGATTTTTTGTGATAGAGTCTGGCGTGCTGAGCTAGACTCGATTAACAGATATTTGGTGGTAATTTTCTGAGCAGATGTGAATAATTCAGGGAGTTTTTCAATGTATGCCTAGAAATTGCTATCGTGGTTGAGTCGTTCTTTTAATGTTTTTGTCATAGCAATTTTATAGATATCGACAGGGATGATGGTGAGTGGTTGTGGAATATCTTCTTGTGTGATATGGGCTGGGGATGGGAGTGGGGGCATGGAAACTAAATCAACAATATCCTAATCGACTGAAGGCTTTGTAGTTTTTACCTTTTTCGGTCTGCTTTGTTTCACTCCCGAGTCGATGAACCATGTGAATTGTGTTTCGATTGATATTTTATTTGATGCAGAATCTTCTATGATGTCAAGAGTAATAGCCAACAGTTCTTCTTCATCTTCGGACTCTGATAGCATAAGTTTACATTTCCCCTTCCCTTTTTCCTGATTTTCTTTTTTCCTTGAGGTTGCTATTTTCTTTAAATTTTGTTTTGTCATAGCATACTCTAGATTATCAGATTCAATTTCTTCTTCTATCTGCTCTTCTCCTCCCTCTTGTTGATGAGTCGGGATGATACTTTGTTCTGTCGGTACGGCCACCTGATGTTCAGTCGGTGCACTTCTGATTTGGAGGGGTTGTGGAATAGTCATCAGTTGGAGCTTGCTGGTATCCTCTGTTGGTGTATCCTCTGACATGAAGGGATTGATATATAGACAGAGTTCATAATCCTCCTCTTTTTCCTAATCGGTCAAGGGTTCCTCAATAGGATGATTTGTTGCTTTGGACCTTGCTAGTATCGACAGCTTGGTATTGGATTGTCGAGCTAGTTCTTGGAAAATATATTCAACTGAAGGGTAATAGTCGAGAGGTTTTGCTTTTGCTTTCGCCCCCTGCATGTGTTAGACTGCAGTGTGGTCGAGCCCTAGTTGAATGTGTACTATTTTTGGTAGACTTATTCGGATGTTCTGAGGCACCCCCCATCTAGTTGTTTAGACTTTTAGAGTCACCAATTTTTAAACAATAATTTTCCATTTGCTAGTTTTTTCAGAGTTTTTTTTTGTGAAAATGGTTTGAAGCACCACATGTGATATTTGCATGGTTCTTGGAATTGCGGTTCTTGGAATTGCTTATCTCCAACTGGACGTAAGTGGTACATAGCTATCGAAATTATCAGGGATGGGAACCTATTGATTCCAACCAACTTTTGGCATTTTTCACATATGGTTTTGAGCATGTCGGCGACATATTGAGTCCAGCGGTAAATTTTCCCTGTGCCTGCTATTGTGTCGACTGCTTCCAACATTTATAGATTCAGATCACTCACTTGGCCTATGGGGGTGAGTCCTGTCGCTATGATTTTGGCAACTATCGGTAGTGTCTGGGCTTGTATTTGACTGATCATTAGCCCTTTCGAGTTTTTCCCTGATGATGTCCCCACTAGTCGTTCTACTATTCCGTATTTTATGCCGATCAGAACAGGTTCTCCCTAGTTTGAAAGTCCGGTAAGCTGGTATATGATCTCGCCGAAAATTTTCACTAGTTTGTCGAAGTAGAATTTTCCATTGTGGTACCGAGTGATGATAAATTTTACAGTGGTTTATTTTGTCCCGCTGAAACTCACCAAGAAAGGTGTGTTCATGTAACTCATAATGGTACTGTGGATTATTTTCTCTGCTTCCTGTGTCATTTTCTTGTCCACATAGACCCATTCTTTGATTTCTGCCCAAGTTTTTGCCCATGTAGTTTCCTGTACCTTTGCATTTTTAATATTTACTAATATTCTCATGAGTGGGGTTTCGGCGGATTCTAATTCTTTTGTTTTGGCAGTTGCGGCTCTGGTTTGCTTGGGGGCCATTTTGTCGGTCTCTTGGTCGGCTTTCTTTATAGGGTTTCTGCTCTTAAATTTCTAAGTACTTGGTTGCTCTATTTCTTCAAAACGTGGTAAGGAATCTTTCTGTGGCGTGGTATTTATAAGTGGAGTGAGTCGTGAACTTGTCGATGAAGGTATTAATGGCGGAAATGATGGTCCAGGATGGTCGATTGAGGTCACGTTTAATGTATTTTGCATTTGGCGCTCCTTCTAACAGTAGTCATAAAGGCGTGATTTGACCTTTGGAGTCATCTGTCGATGTCAATCCTGAGGGTGGTCAATGATGGCATGTTGATGGTAGGTATGTCGATTGTTGAAGTGCGGTCTATTGTGTCTTTCGAACTTTCCTGTCATTTTGGCTTTATGATTGATTGCTCTTTTTATTGTTTTGGGGTTTTTTTTAAAGATTTTAATAGGTTTTTCTGAATAGTTATGGTCGTTATTATTATTATTATTATTATTATTATTTTTAGATTAGTTTTGGTACCGCTTTAGTCGGGCACCATTAACAAGTTTTTGAAATACTATGCCTTGTAATGTCCTTAGTTGGACTGATCCGTTGGCATGAATTTCTTCGACAATGTAAGGTCCCATCCATTCTGTGTGTAATTTTTTAGGTTTCCCTTTCACTCGACTATTATACAGTAGAGCAAGATCTCCGACCGACAAATTTTTGTTTTTAATGTTTTTATCATGCCAAGCCTTCTACTGTTGTTTTTAAATTTCTTGATGTTGTATAGCGAGTAGTCGATGTTCTTCTAGTTTGCCTAATTGTATCAATCGCTCCTTCCTGCCTTCTTCGACATCAATGTGTAAGATATCGGCTATCACAAGTGTTTGTTGTCAGAAATGTAGTGGGACGACAGCTTCTTGGCCATAGACAAGTCGAAACAGTGTTTGGTCTATCGATCATTTGTATGTTATCCTATAAGCCCATAACACTACAGGGATTTTCTCGTCCCAATCATCCTTGTCGGTATTGCAGATTTTTGTTAGACCCTTTGTTGGTGTTTTGTTAAATGTCTCTATTGCTCCATTCGACTGAGGGTGATAAGCTGTACTTCGTCGGTGGTCAATTTTGAACTGTTCTGTCAATACTTTGATGGTTTTGTTAATGAAGTGTGACCCTTGGTCACTGATTAAGGTTATTGGGCATCCAAATCTAGTAATTATGTTTTCATAGATAAACTTAGCAGCTACCTCACTGGAACAAGTTTCAACCGGTTCTGCCTCTGCCCATTTGGTTACATATTCTACTGCAGTTATTATATACCTTGCACCTGTTTGTTTTGCTAGTATTGGGAATGGTCCTGTGAAGTCGATGGCCCAAATTTCAAATGTTAGAATTGGGTTTATTGATATCAAGGGAATTTCTGTGCTAGGAAGAGGTTGACCCAGTCCTTGGCATCGGTCACATTGGCTAACAAGCTTCTTACAATCCTTGTACAGTGTTGGCCACCATAGCCCTGACGTTGGATTTTCTTGGCAATTGTATCTGCTTGGAAACGTCCTCCCGCCAGTCCATAGTGTGCCTCATGCATAATATCTTCTCTTTCATGTTCTAACACACATCTCTGGAGGATGTCGTCCAAGCCCATTTTATATAAAAGTCCAGTTATGATGCTGTATGGTGCAAGTTTCATGGCTAGGATTTGTTTCTTTTTTGTATTCATGCCATCTGGTGCTTGACCATTTTCCAAGAATTGAGCTATGTCTTCCAATTCTACTGAAACAGCTTCTATTCGGAATAAGTGTGCATCTGGCAGGTCATCTTCGACTCCTGTCGGCTCCTCCCCTGTGTCAATCCTTAACAAATGGTCGGGTCTGACATTTAGTTTTCCTGGTCTAACGACGACTTTGAATTCAAATTCCTAGAATAATAATAACCATCGACAAATCCTCCCATGGTGCAAAGGTTTGTTGACAAGGTATTTCAATGCTTAGTGGTCAGTATAGAAGATAAAATGGTTGGCTAATAGGTAATGTCGGTACTTTTGTAGCGCAAAGACCATACCTAATTATTCCCTCTCTGTTGTTGAATAGTTTCTTTCTGATTTGTTCAGCTTTCTATTGTTGTATACTATTGGATAGTCCATTCCATCGTCCCCTGGTTGTGTTAAGATCGTGCCTATTTCTAGACCTGATGCATCGATATGCACATGGAATTTGATTGAATAATTCAGGAATCTGAGAATAGGTGCTTCGACTAGTTTCCTTTTTAATGTATCAAATGATATATTACATTCCTCTATCCAGTTGAACTCGTGATCTTCTCTTAATAGTTCTTCCAATGGATAGGTCATCTTTGAATAGTGTCTAATAAATTTTTTGTAATATCCAGTATGTCCCAGCATTACCTTGACCTGTTTCAGATTCACCAGTGACTTCAAGTCGAGGATAATCTTTATTTTTACAAAGTCAACCTTGATGCCTTCTTTGCATACAATGTGCCCTAGTAGTATTCCTATAGGGGTTAGGAAGATGCATTTCTTTATGTTGAGAGATAATTGGATTTGTCAGCATCATTCCAGCATGGGCCTTAGCCATTTGCAATGATCTTTCAACATGGATTAGATCATCCAATCGTCAAAATATACTGCCATTGTTTTGTAGATGTATTCCTGAAATGTTTTGACAACAATTCTTGAAAATACTGCAGTTGCATTTTTTAGACCAAAAGGCATAACTTTGTAGGCGAATGAGTCGAATTCACATACAAATGTGGTATTTTTCTTATCCTCTTTGGCTATTGGTACTTGGTTATACCCTGAGAATCCATCTGTAAATGAGTAGAATTCATGTCCTGCAACTCCATTTAAGATTTCATCTGCGTATGACGTTGGGAATGGGTCTGTTAGAGTGACTTTGTTTAGTTCTCTAAAATTGACACAAATCCTTAGTTTTGTCGGGTCATGTTTCTTTGGCTAGACAACCATCGGGCTTTCCCAATCCGACTGGTCGATAGGGTAGATAATTCCTGCTGCGAGCATATTATCGATCTCTTTCTTAACTATCTCTTTGTATTTATGAGCTAATTTGTATGGCCTTTTCTTCACAGGTCGGGCATCTGATTTGATGTCGATATTCATTTCTCCCACCTCATGGACTAGCCCTTTGATATCTTTATAGTCTCAACCAAAGACATCCTGGAATTATTTTGATAAAGTTTATTATTTCAGTTGTTTGCTCTTCACTCCAGTAATCACCAATTCTTGCCATTTTTGGTCGCTCATCATTTGATATGTCAAACTCTTTGGTTTTAATTTTTGCATCGAGCCATTCTGGTGCCTTGGATTCGTTGATCGGTCGACTCCCTTCTTTGAACTATGAAAATGTAGCAAAGAAATCTATTGCAGTCATTCGGTCGGTGTCTTCTTTGTCAGTTGTGTCGACTTTAAGTACTGTTCAGATAGGTTTTGTTGTTTCTAAGTGATATGATTTCCATCGAAAGCTTTTTCCTACTGAATTTCATGACAAGAAACACTGAAGACATGATGTAATGAACTGATACCAGGGAATGGCCGACACAAAATGTCAAGGCAACTGCAGAATGGCCAACAAAGGTTTAATCCTTAAACAGTGAGCACGACACAAAAGTGACTTAGGCAGCTTTTGACACAAAAGAAACCAATGACACAAATCTACAATGTAGGAGACATTGACAGATTCCCCATATAATTGGAAAAGAAACCAATTGGAGGAGTAAAACACTCAATCGAGATAAGGTCAAAATACTAGGACCCAACTATTGATAGACTCAAAACTGGTGCTTTGTTTAAAGAAACAAGACTCGCTGCCATGATGTAAAATACATGTGAATGAACTTCCCTTACCCTCTTTCTTGTAAAGGTTTAATGAGTCCAAGAAAGCAAACTCGGGACCATCTTCATTTTTGGAAAGCTTTTAGAAAAGACAGAAGAATGCTTGATAAAGCAGTGATTCGTGGATTTTACAAGCCAGGACTAGTACATGCTCGATGATGTTTTCATAGTTTAGAGAGTCTGAAAACTCCAAAGAAGACTCCAGGGGGGGTGATTTTTCCTACAATTTAGTCTCCTGAGGCCGGAAAAGTATAAAACAAACCACAGAAGAACTCTCTTAGCTTCCAAAGAAGTAAGGCGCACCTTTTTCGTATTTAGTCAGGAAGGTCCGAAAAAGGTTAAATTACCACCTACCCAATGCTCCTTCAAAAGCAGCATATAGCCTGAGTTTTATGAGTGTAAAGGAAGGCAAGATCGCTCGGAAAGATCCATTTGATTACGAGAAATGGGGCTTACAACAATAAAATCGATGCTTTGTTCTTTAAGGTTTAACGAGCATGACAAAGACACAAAGTACACTAGGAATATTTTTTATGTTTTGGTCCAGAGCATGAAAAAGAGAAAACTAAGCTCATACCAAGGGTTCCTTTTCCATAAGTTTAGTCCCTTAGGTCCGAAAAAGAGATAAACCTATGCCTAAGAATACTCTTCTCAATTCTGAAGAAAAGAGAGTGTTCCTTTCTCGTATTATTCCACATGGTCCGAGAAAGTGATAACCTACCACCAATGTGGATGCCCATTCAAATATTCTTAACGAGCCTGAATGGACAAGTTTACTCAGCAATCAAGTCTATTTTGAGGAGTCAGACCTGGGCCTAAAGAAACTTAATATCTTTCCCGTGAAGTTTTAATGAGTCCAGAAAATTCAACTCGCAACCTCCTTACTATTTTAACGAGCTCGAAGGAGAGCAGAAAGAATGCTCTAAATGTGAGGAGACGAGTGTCATAGGCAGGAGAAACTAGTTCGAAGCACAAGGAACAGACCTATGCATAATGCAAGGAAAGTGAGCAAGATAAGGACACTCAAGGAACGTCTCCTCGGGGTAAAAGGTGTCAAGTTGCAAAGGCAAAATGGTGCAAGGCTTAGCAATGATGAGAACAAAGATGAGGGCTTATACAATGAGCTAAAAGCGTGAAAGCTAGCATCAGGGTCATAAGCGTGAGCAGGGCACATGCAAATGCAATTACAACTTGAACAACAAGACAAGCCTAGTAAACAGTTGTGAATCCAACTAAAGATCCTGTCTCCAAGAAACAACAACATCATAATCATATTCAAAAGAAAAGATCCGATGCAAGTCACTTTGGCAGATACACATGTGACTTTGCTATCTTCTATAAAAAGTAAAGTCAAGGAATAATCAACAAAAGAGGACTCTATAGTGCCAAGATCTGAGGGTTTATAATCAATAAGATCAACCTCAGAAGGAGAGCAAAAATCAACAAGGGATATAGAGTCTATAGGAACAAACTCAATATCACAGGAGTTGAAAAATTCATAAGAAAAATCAAACTCATCAAGATCACTGACTTGCTATTCAAATAAAGAGTCAAAAGACTCAACAAGACCAACATAAGAAGAAGGGTCATGATTACTAGGCAAATCAGGGTTAGACTTAGGCACAACTGAACCAACATCCAACAGAAGATCAGACTGTATCAAAGACTCTAGGAAGACTTCATCCGAAGGAAGGAGATCATCCGAGATAGGACACATGTCTAAACTTTCAAATGGATAAAAAGAGTGGAGAGCGGGCTCCATGGTCTGTATAGGATGACTCACCCAGTCAACTGCTGGGACCAAGTCCCGAGAAGGTAAGCATGAAAACAAAGGTTTCTTCTCAGTATCAATTGAATGCAAAGGACATGAGGCCACATAGTTCACCTGTGGCGGGGTAGTGTCTATAGAAACACTGGACATTAATAAAGGAAAGACCTAGTCTCTAGTTGGGTCAAGAGACGGATCAAGAAAATCCAACTGATCAATAGTGACAATTTCTTCGCCATGATTAAAGTACATCACACGAAAGAATGTTGACACCGTAGCTTTCATGGCATAGACATAATCACGTCCAAGGTGTTAGGATATTTAGACACTTATGAGTTAGTTAAGATCAACTTGTGTAATATATTCATTAGGTAAAAGTGTGTTTCTTTAGTATGCATTTGTAAATATTCTAATCCGACGGTCACGATATGTTCTAGACATAGAGTGATCTGACGGTTCAACTTCTCTTAGATCATACCTACCATTGATCTGTGGCTTAACACCCGATTGTTCTATGATCTCTATTTAAAGAGCATAGAGGGTCCTTGGCTAGTTGATCGATTATGAGAAGCTCATATGTAACTTTCTTTCTTTTGCATAATAAATTGCTCCAAGTAGCTATTTGGTTGGGGCCGTGGACTGTTTCCCTCTCGAGGGTTTTAACCACATGAAAAACATCGGTGTGTTGATCTGTGATCTATTTGTGTGAAGCGGTTGCTAAAGGTGTTCGGTTTTTTGGGAGTACCCTGTGAACCCAAACATGGTATCAGAGCATTTATGAAGAGTCGTTTTTGGTTTTGATCAAGATCTGGAACCGGTGTTGCCGAAACTTTGAAAGGGTTTCTGGTTCTGGATTTTTTGTGCATTTGTGGCCTATGGGAGCTATTCCATTGCGTCTGGAGCACCATTTCCATTTGGAAACAGTTTTCATTTCACCGAAAACCATTTCCGTTTGTTCCAGAAACACCCATTTCGGCAAATCTGAATGTATAATGTTACAGCGACGAATTTGTTTTATTTTTTTTAAATCTCTCATATTTTATCAGTTTTATTATTAGATCTTTTTTGTTTTAGTCTCGGACTATTGCCTTCCCTGGCTGCGTATGCTCTTTGTCGTGCAACTTGCGCGATTGCAGCGAATCAGAAACAGTGAGGGAAAGTTTTTTTTCTTGTCTTCTCGGCTACGTATGCTCTTTGCCGTGTACCTTGTGAGATCACGGCAAATCAAAAACAACGAGAAAACTTGAAAATGTAGACTTTCTGGGTAAGCTAACCAAGATCTAACCCCGTTGTGTGGAAAAAGTTTTTTTTTGTTTTTGTTTTTCATTTTTTTTGTGATTTGCACGAAAAGAAAGCAAGCACGGAGAACAAGAGAGAAGAGTGAAAAAAAAGCCCCCTTCCTCTTTCCATTATTTTACATACCTTTTAAACTTAGCTCACTTGGTACAAAGTTGCTTTATTACTTAATAGGTCTTGAGTTCAAGTCTTATTAAACTACTTTTTAGTGCATGCAATTTCTATTTTCAAGTTATTTTATTGTAAAAGTGCATCTCACATAAATAAAATAAAATAAAAGTGAGTCACTTAAGTCTTTTAATTTATTGCCGCACTATTTAAAAGTCACATTATTGTAAAAGTGAACATCACTTATTCTACAAAAGTGATTCACTTCAAAGCAACTTTATTGTAAAAGTGATTGTCAAAGCTTGTTCTTGGGAAAAGGGGGCTTCTATTTTTAGTTGGTCAAGTTAATATCTGCCACGTCACTATTGGGGACATCTTCAACATTTTCTTTGATCAAGCATAACTTCATCATCCAGAATCCATTTTAAGTGCCATTTTTTTAAAACCACATATTTTTTCGAGCTCTTTGCATCCAGACAGTTAGTTTATGTTCTTTCAGCCATTATTTTATAGTATGGCCACCCCTTGTGATATTATACTTACAAGTTCTAACTATTTCTCATGGAAATCTCGTATGGAGGATGTTCAGCGAAGTAGGGGACTCTTCAGGATAACCTCAGGGAAAGAAACAGAACCCTCTGATGATGATAAGAAAATTAAATGGGCAAATAGATGTGATGAAGCTCGTGGATTGATTGGGATGTCAATCTCTACTAATTTGCGATTCCACATATCTAGGATTGATGAACCTAATCTCGCTTGGGAAAAGTTGGAATCTGTGTTTGGTAAACACAATGAAATTCGGAGTCATCAACTCGAGAATGAACTGATTTCCTTGAATCCAAATGATTTTTCATGCATTCAAGACTATTTATCTAAGTATAAAACTCTTAGACTCTTATGTGCAGAATGCAAGATTAAGAAAGAAGACAAACAATGTATTTATCATATTCTTTCCAAACTTGGACCTGCATATTCTGTTTTTGTATCTACATTCTACTCCATGAAAGAATCCTTGACTGCAGCTAGCTATAAAGAGCCTAGTCTTGAATCATTTTGTGATTCCTTAATTAGAGATGAATATAAGCTCATTCATCTTGGAATAATTCACAATGCAGATACATCTGGGAAATCCTTATTGTCCCAACAGAAAGAAAAGTCCAAGCCTCCCAAGAAACAGAATTTTCGCAATAATAAGCCAAACAACAAGGGTCCCAAACCCTCTCAGCCAGCTCCTTCTTTAAAAAATGACAAAGGATCCAAGCAAAAAGGAAAGAAGACTGAGCATCATTGCAATTTTTGTGGGAAAGATAATCATGATGAATCTAAGTGTTTTAAGAAGATGGCAGCCTTGGAAGCAGCAATGAAGAAGCACCACATCAGCCTAGATTCGTCTTCAGAATCTACCTCTCATGGACATGCACTTTGTGCTTCTGGTTACTCTTATACTGCATCTTCTTCTTCTACCTCAATTGAATGGCTCATTGATTCTGGAGCATCTTATCATATGGCTAAGGATAAAGCCATCTTTTCTACTATGCATGAATGTAACACCAAACAAATATTTGTTGGTGATGATAGATCTCTAAGTGTTGCAGGATCTGGAACAGTTCCAGTAGA
Source organism: Pseudotsuga menziesii (assembly GCA_001517045.1). Classification (NCBI taxonomy): domain Eukaryota; kingdom Viridiplantae; phylum Streptophyta; class Pinopsida; order Pinales; family Pinaceae; genus Pseudotsuga; species Pseudotsuga menziesii. Next base: position 79,316 of record LPNX010731906.1, on the reverse strand, counting down.
AAATGGACATTTCAATGATGTACTATGTGTTCCAAAAATTTCCTGCAATTTGTTATCAGTCTATCAAATTACTCATTCAGGTGAAGGTAAAACTGTGACGTTTACACCTCACCAAGTTGTAATCAAGGATTTTAAAAATCCTCAAAATATCCTTGCTACTGGAACTGTTGATGATATTACCAGGTTGTACAAATTTAACAACTTTGGGTCATCACCTTTTCCTTCAATTTTTGTTGCTCATAGTGATAACTTGAACAAACTTTGGCATGAGTGATTTGGTCACTTATATTATCATGCATTGTAACAACTATGTAAAGACAATATGGTGACTGGTCTTCCACTGGTATCTTGCAAGGATGGTGTTTATTCCGGTTGCGTACTCGACAAACATCATCGGGATAGTTTTGACAAACGTGTCTCTTGGCACGCCTCGATTCCCTTGGAGCTTGTGCATAATGACTTGTGCGGCCCTCTTCCATCTGCTTCCTTTTCTGGTTTCAAATATTTCTTAACCTTCATTGATGACTACTCCAGACGCACTTGGGTTTACTTCCTAAAACTTAAGAGCGAAGTATTTAACATGTTCTTGGCCTACAAGGCCCTTGTTGAAAAACAATCTGGTCATCAAATTATTAAGTTGAGATCTGACAATGGATGAGAATATGTTAACAACAAGTTCACTACTTTTTGTACTGAACAAGGAATCCAACAACAGCACACTGTTCCATATATACCACAACAAAATGGTGTAGCTGAACGGAAGAATCGCACTTTAAAAGAAATGGCTAATTGTATGATCCAATCTAAAGCACTAAGTCTTCAATATTGGGCTGAAGCCATAAATTGTGCAAATTACATAGTTAATCGCACACCCACCAAATTTTTACAGGGTATAACACCAGAAGAAGCATGGAGTAAAATTAAACCAGATGTAAGTCACTTTCGTGTGTTTGGTTGTGAAGCATGGGCTCACATTCGGGATGAAAAATGGAAAGAATTGCAGCCTAAAAGTGAAAAGTGCATATTTGTTGGATATTCTAAAGATGTAAAAGGTTATAGACTTCTTCAGCCCCATTCACATGATATAATCATTAGAAGAGATGTTAAATTTGATGAAAATCTCTTGGCCTGCGAGCCTAACTTGGTGGGTGTGCCATCTTTGGCCTGCGAGCCTAACTTGGTGGGTGTGCCATCTTTGGCCTGCGAGCCTGATTCGGCGATTGTGCCTTATTCTTCTTCTTGTTCTTCCAACTTCCTTGACAGGTTTCCAACTCCAGTTTCTGATGATGACAATGAGGATAAAAATCCACCTCCTCCTGCTCATGTTCCTCCAATTGCACCAGCACCAATACTTCCTCGATGGGTCCGTTCAACATGTGAAGTAGCTGGTGATCTTACCGATGATCCTAGAGATCAATGTCGAACATGTTCTCAGTTTCAGCAAGCCTCTTCTCTTTTGGCTCAAGTTTTCGAGAATCATGATCCAAAAACTTTTGCAGAAGCTTCAGGAAATCCAGATTGGGATGCAGCTATGGATGAAGAATATCGTTCCTTAATGGCGAATGATACTTGGGATCTTGTTCCTCTTCCAAAAGGAAGAAAACTTGTCAGATGTAAATGGGTATACAGAACTAAGTATGCATCAGATGGAAGTGTTGAAAGACTTAAGGAAAGGTTAGTTGCCAAAGGTTTTTCCCAAGTTGAAGGGATTGACTACAATGAAACCTTTGCCCCTGTAGCAAAAATGAACTCTGTCCACCTTGTTCTTTCCCTTGCAGCCTTACATCACTGGGAATTCCATCAAACGAATGTCAAGTCTACCTTCTTACATGGTGATTTACATGAGGAAATTTACATGGAACAACCTCCTGGATATGTTCAGAATAACTCTAGCCTCGTTTGTCTCCTTAAGAAATCCTTATATGGCCTTAAGCAAGCTCCTAGAGTTTGGTATGCCAAAATGGATAGCTTTCTCCTTGACACTGGTTTTTCTAGATGCCATTCTGACCCCAATGTCTATACCAAGAAAGTAGGAAACCATCTAATCATACTTGTTCTTTATGTTGATGATCTTATCCTTACTAGTAGTGACCCTAAACTTATAACCCATGTGAAATCCAGTCTTAAGAAAAATTTTGAAATGTCAGACTTAGGACATTTGCATTATTTTCTTGGTCTCCAAGTCTTGCAAACCAAAGAAGGAATCTTTCTTTACCAGTCTAAGTATGCTTGTGACCTTCTTCGTCACTTCCACATGAAAGATTGTAAACCAACCCCGTTCTCCCTTCCAGTCTGGAGTCAAACTTTCTTCCACTTGTACTTCCCCTGAAGTAGATGCCACCTTATATCGTCTACTTGTTGGTAGTATTTTATACTTAACTCATTCCCATCCTGACCTTTCCTTTGCCATTGGTTGTGTTGCCCGTTATTTGCAAACTCCACATGAAAGTCACTGGAAAGCAGCAAAAAGAATACTTTGATATATTCGAGGTACAATTCAGTTTGGGATTCATTACAGTACAGGGGGGAAACCTTTGTTGGTTGGTTTCACTGATTTAGATTGGGCCGGCGATCCTGATGATCGAAAGTCTATTGCAAGTTATGTTTTCAATATGGGACTTGGACCTGTCACTTGGGCTTGTAAGAAACAACAAGCTCTTACTCTTTCTCCAGTAGAAGCAGAATATCGAGCCGTAGTTAATGCCAGTCAGGAAGCTTTATGGCTTCAACAGATCCTTTCAGAGTTTGGATTTGAGCAACAACAGCCTACTCCACTTTGGTGCGACAATCAAAGTGCCATCAATATTGCCAAAGATCCAGTTCTACATCAGTGCAGAAAACACATTGAGCTACACATGCACTTCATCAGAAATCTTGTTCATGATCATGTTATTGAAGTGCTCTATTGCCCTACAGATGATCAAGTTGCAGATATCTTCACCAAGTCTCTTACAGAAGCAAAGTTTTCTAAACTTCGGTCTATGTTAGGAGTTCAGGAATGTGTCCTTAAGGGGGGATAGGCTCTAATGCCTCCTTCCTTCTTCTAATAGTGTCACTTTTGTAAATCCTTCAATCCTATCCCAAGTTGTTCTTAAAGGAGGATGTTAGGATATTTAGACACCTACGAGTTAGCTAAGATAAACTTGTGTAATATATCTGTTAGGTAAAAGTGTGTTTCTTTAGTATGCATTTGTAAATATTCTAATCCGACGGTCACGATATGTTCTAGACATAGAGTGATCTGACGGTTCAACTTCTCTTAGATCATACCTACCATTGATCTGTGGCTTAACACCCGATTGGTCTATGATCTCTATTTAAAGAGCATAGAGGGTCCTTGGCTAGTTGATCGATTATGAGAAGCTCATATGTAACTTTCTTTCTTTTGCATAATAAATTGCTCCAAGTAGCTATTTGGCTGGGGCCATGGACTATTTCCTTCTTGAGGGTTCTAACCAAGTGAAAAACATCGGTGTGTTGATCTGTGATCTATTTGTGTGAAGCGGTTGCTGAAGGTGTTCAGTCTTTTGGGAGTACCCTGTGTACCCGAGCACGAGGAGCATATTGAAGTCCAAGGGTTCTTCTATCACCATGAAGTCAACTAAGACGATCTTCCCACCCAAAGTAACAGGTGTTTGAGCAAGAATTCACAAGGCTATACAAGTTCACAAGGCTATACAAGTTCTTCTATCAAATGCCAGTAACTGACTAGCAGTTGACACACAAGGCTAAGAGACCCCATGCCTCTCCAAGCACGAGCAGACAAGATACTAACTGAGGCTCCTTCATCAACAATACAACGAGCAATCGTGTATGATTCAACTTTGACCTTTATCTAGAAAGGTGCATCAGAAGGAAGGCACAGCTCAACTAGGCTATCACAATCAAAGGAAGCAATCCGAGAGCTTGGTGGGGGTTCATCTGAAGTGAGTTCAGTGCCCCCTTGTTCAGTAAGTTATGAACTAGAAGTGAAGAAAATGTGACTAGTAGACACTTCACTCTCCGAAGGAAGAGTGGGATTGATCAACAATGGAATCGATTCAACCGCTTCGTGAAAGTCACTCTCCGAAGGGAGAGTGGGATTGACCAAATATGACATTGGTTCAATCACATTAGGATCACTCTCCGAAAGAAGAGTGGGATCGACCAAAGCTGATATTGGTTCGAACACTTGATCAACCAAAGGTTGAGTAGGTTGTTGAGAAACTATAGGTTGTTCAGGAGAAGGAAATTCTTGAGTCTCGGACCACACTCTTCGCACCTCCATGATAGCAGGGAACTGGTGAGTAAGATGATCTCCCTCGCATAACTTACAAGGGATGTCACGTCCCCGTCCCTCAGCCAGCGAAGAGGACGCGACGAACACATCAACACAGCCGGACGGACAGCCCATGAACATAATCAAATGAATTCAATGCTGGAATTAAGCATACACAGATGCATTTATCTTCAATCAAACAGCGGAAGCAAACACACACATTCCAGCAATCTCCATGTTCATTATAATTCATTTAACATCAATATAAATTGCAGAGATGAAGTATAGACAGCAGACTCATCTTTTGATGAAGAATTCACCCGCAACCAGCTACATCGCTGCAACGTTCCACCCAACCATAGGCCAGCGTGCTCATCAATCTCTCAGCAGCGCTGCCACCCCCGAGATGGGCATGATTCCTTCAGGATAAGGGTCAATTGCAGGCTTGCACATAGCCAAGGGGACACATAACAGCCAAACCAACACTGCTGGGTTTCACAGGCTTTCAACAGACAAGCCAAACCAGCACAGCCCGAAGGCTCACCATTGCACTCCGGCAACCATACAATCCCTTCACAGCTCTGTGAAGAAGTCAGAAAGAACAGGGGACAGCCCCAAACAATGGAGGAGCACATCTCAAGTCCAAGGGACAACCCAGAGTTGGTTTTGGCCCTAACGTGGCCAAAACAGCTCAACCACAACATCCCAAACCAGGGAAACAACAGCAATAGCCCAATTTCAAAGTAAAAACAATGGCAACTACGCACAGTCCCAAAACACAGAAACTCATCCCATG